>JAXQKB010000953.1:0-547103 GCA_037042295.1 Irpex sp. Y119-03 | reverse complement strand
TGAAAATGTAATCATTTATTCAGTAGCTTTTCTCACATCTTTCCTCTGGAAAGATGACACTGGTTACGCAGTGTCGACTCGACGGCAACACTAGCTTGATGGGCTCTTCTGAGCGAATCAGTGAACGGCGCTAGTCAGAGCTTAGAGGACGAAATTTAATCTAAACATGGTAACTCTGAACGTTCAACATCGCATTCCCAAGGGTGGCTTCACCATCGCTCTTTCCAAGACTGCATCCGTCTGACTCACCCATCCACTGGTAGTCTTACTCCTTTTGAACAGAATGTGCTCATCACGCGACCCAGTGGAAGTCTCAGACTGCCAAACAAGATTCCTTCTCAGATGGCATCTGTCTAAGTACTTATCAAGGTCAAGCCAATGACTGGCCAGAAATATTTTTTCGAAGTAAGGTATGTCGACTTTAAAGTTGAAGTACGAGTCGTTCATTGCTTACTCCAGTGTATTCGGTATCAGCGGCCATGGTCAGCCAATTTTGCACTCGGCACAGGGGAGGATATCGTGGGGGAACATGATACCCCGTCCGGTTCTCGTTCAGCCTTTAAGTCTGAGCCTTACTCATCGCCGTTCTCGTGCCCTCTTTTGGCCACATCCCTTTGGAAAAGGGGGTCGGTTGAAGGATATCCTAGCAGTCGCGTGCCCATACGTGGCATCCATCGCGGGCCCGTCCAAGACATCTTTCAAGATGGAATTCAAAGCCGGGTCGCATGCCCGACTTCTCTGCTTCTCACTGTGGCTATCTAGCCACTGTTGGCACTGGAAGGAACGGATGCGGTGTTCTACTTGCCTACCATGCTCTATCTCACATTACTCACGAACGTGCCAGGTACAATGATGGAAGGGCTATTCTCGTGCTCCCACATTTGCTTCTGTGCCAGAGATGTGTTCATATGCCCCCAGTGGTCCTGTTGAATGTCTCTGAGCGCCAAGTCCACACTCCTCCCCGTAAGCCACTCGACATGGCCACCTACGTCAATGACAAGTCTTCAAGCAACCTCGATTCAAAGACAGGGGTCTCCGTCTACACCCTTGACGAGAAAAGGCGAGCTGTTCTTGCAGAGATTGACAACGCTAAGTTTTCGCACGTATTCTTGATCGTCATTTCTTCTTCGTCTCTAATACCCAGCCTCATTATAGCTGGTTTCACTTCAAGATCTGTTTGGTCGCTGGTGCTGGCTTCTTCACAGATGCGTAAGTTTTCCGATACAAACTCGTGACGACGGGTCTCATGACGCTATCCCACAGATACGATATCTTCGATATCAACATTGCCTCAACAATGTTGGGCTACGTATACAATCCTCAGGGGAAGCTCAGCACAAACCAAGATCTCGGTGTGAAAGTCGCGACCCCTGTGGGTACTGTCATCGGTCAATTGCTCTTCGGTTGGCTGGCAGACATTGTCGGTCGTAAACGCATGTGTATGGATCTTTACTCCTCGTCAGGTTGGGGCCGCTGACAATATTTCAAGATGGCGTCGAGCTCATGATTATCATCGTTGCCACAATTGGGCAAGTCTTCGCCGGCCAGGCTCCTGCTGTGAATATCCTCGCTGTTATAATCGTATGGCGGGGGATTAGAGGCATCGGAATCGGTGGCGATTATCCTTTGTCTGCAATCATCACCTCAGAATTTGCCTCCACCCACACCCGCGGTCGTCTCATGACTCTCGTGCTCACTAACCAAGGCTGGGGCCAATTCGCTGGTGCCCTCGTCACCCTCATCATGGTTCACGCTTACAGGAGCCCGCTGCTCAACAGTGATCCTTTACCCCATCTTGACCAAATGTGGCGTATTCTCATCGGCATTGGATGTGTCCCTGGTGCCATCGCTCTCTATTTCCGTCTTACTATTCCCGAGACCCCTCGGTTCACTATGGATGTTGAGCGCAATGTTCGTCAGGCTGCTCAGGACGTTGACAACTTCCTAAAATCCGGTACATTCTATGTGGACCCTGACATCGTCATAGAGCGTGTTCAAGCTCCTAAGGCTACCAAACATGATTTCATCAACCATTTTAGTAAGTGGGAGAATGGGAAGGTTCTCTTTGGTACATCCTACTCGTGGTTCGCCCTTGACGTGAGTATCTCTCCTATTCTACCTCTAAATATAATAATAACCACATCTCTTGTTAGATTGCCTTCTATGGTCTTGGTCTCAACTCAGCCATCGTTCTTCAGGCCATTGGTTTCGGTTCTCCTTCGTCAACTCTCCAGGGCGGTTTGAAGATCTATACGAACCTCAAGAACGTTGCTCTCGGCAACATGATTCTTATTTCTGCGGGTCTCATACCAGGCTACCTGGCCACATTTCTTCTCATCGATAGCTGGGGTCGGAAACCTATTCAACTCATGGGTTTCGCCGTCCTCACCGTTCTCTTCTGCTGCATGGGTTTCGGATACGACAAACTTACTGCCACACCCGCCGCTTCGAAGGCCTTCGTCTTCCTCTACTGTCTGTCAAACTTCTTCCAGAACTTCGGCCCCAATACCATTGCGTTCATCGTCCCAGGCGAGGTGTTTCCAACTCGCTATAGGAGCACTGGCCATGGTATCGCTGCTGCCTCTGGAAAGCTCGGGGCGGTTGTCGCTCAGGTCGGCTTCGCTCGTCTCAAGGATATTCATGGCTCAAACGCGTTCGTTGGTCACATGTAAGTGTATTCTGTGCTATAACCTATGATATATTTCTTTCTTTCAGAAGACTACTGACTTCTCGACTGTTTTTCTCTGTGTAGTTTGGAGATCTTTGCCTTCTTCATGTTGACCGGTATCTTCTCGACACTGCTCATTCCCGAGACTAAAGGGCGTTCGCTTGAAGAGCTCTCGAACGAGGACCAGAACGGATTCATACGTGATCCCGCAATACCACGGAAGGTCAGGTCTGTAGTATAGACCTTCTCTTACATTCTTCTGCTACCACCGCCCTTGTGTTCTCGTTGTTGTTGCAATTCTAATTCCATGATAGTACTTGCGAAACCGACCCATCTATGTCTCGTATCTCTCACTACAAACTGCTGTATTGATACAATTATACGATCACTATCTCTGTTTGTACTGTACTATAAATCCACTCCTACCTCTTACTCCAGCAACGAAGTAATTCTGGACCATACCGGCCAGGAACTATGAGCCTCACTTGTATCAGTCCTGTCGCGAGCACCATCTTTCAGAAAATTGCAGTTTGTTTCGAACAACACCACTACCAATGACCGACTTGTTGCCGATGCAAGATGTGAGATTTTAGCAGCAGGATGTACGACTTTTGAATATACGGATCTACAGTAAGCTACACAATATATATGGCTGTCCGTCTTCGCTACCACCGAAAGTGAAACATCGGTAGCGGGTGATGATACGATACTTTACACTACCAGTAACCAACAACGAGCATACAACGACGGCAGCGAGCGAGAGACAGGAAGCAGGAGAGTACAGGTGAAAGGAGAGTGAGAGTAAGGAATATGTTGGTTTTAACGTAGGTTTTCGTGAGTCCATTCGAACGCAAGGACGAGGGGGAGAGAAGGGAAAATGTCTCAGTCTGAGAGTGTGCTGTTCACAAAATGAGAACTGTCCTAATCAATCTCTATAACCCATGACATGGGGTGTTTGGCTTGGGCCGCTCAACGTTTACGAGGTCGAGTAGAAGAAAGCCTGCAAATGACGACAATGTAAGCATCCAACATTGAAAAGAAAATGAGACTATCACGTACAAGCTCGTTCACGTAGCAGGCATCCGCATCCTGCAACGTGCTCCTGTACTTCTCGACCAATACGTCCCTGAACGCCTGCGGGTTGGCCGTCACGAACACGAACGTGCTCGAGGGGGTACCATACTCGGGGCACCAGAACGTCACAGCAGTCTGTCCAGGGACGATCGAGCCATCGGGGTTGACATACTCGAAGGAGACCGCGCCTGTGACGGGGTCGACTTGCCAGACACGGGTGGAGGCGTAGTATTCGGGCTCGACTGCGGCGGCGTCGTGAGTCGGTGGGGAGCCGGCAGGTTCTGAAAGTAAAGGGGATCAGTAGGTGGGGGAGGTATAATTGGAGATAGAGGAAAAGACGTACGGTCGAGGTCTCCACCGCAGTCACCGAAGTAGAGGTACTCTCCGGTGGTAGCTGACAGACTGATGGGCTGGTCGCGCGACTGATCGAGGGAGTGGCCGTTGGCAAGGCAAATAAACTCCGAGATAGGCTGAGACGCAGTCGGTTGCTGGTAGTCAGTCTACTCAGAAGAACATCAATAACTCTCTCATTTAAAAGCATAGCTCAGATGATTGACATACAGGGTACAAGCCATGAACCAAGCCAGCGTCATCAGTGGTCAAGCTGAACTTGATGTCACGGTTGGTGGTGGTGATCTGAGCGACCTGGTTGAGGTAACCAGCGAACGTTCCAACAGTCTGCCTCTTGCGGGTAACGGTGGGCGTGGGGGTCGGAGCAGCGGTAGTACCAGTCACAATGTTGACGACATATGCACCGACGGTAGCAGCGGAGGGCAGAACGGTGACAGCAGCGCTCGAGGATGCGCTCGCAGATGCACTCGCGCTGGAGGACGCGCTTGCAGGAGTGCTCGAAGGCAGAGCGCTATCAGAGCCCGAGGTGGTAGGAGTCTGGGACGGTACAGGTCCGCGAGCAACATTGCCATTGAAGAGCCTTCGAGGAGGCAGGGGAGGAAGGCCTGACATGTATATCAGTATCGCGAAATTCTAGTACGGCATTTGGATGTGTACAGACCTCGTGCCATACGCTTCGCGTTAGACCATTGCGCCTCCGGGCCTGCAGCGAGAGAAAGAGTGACTGGGGCAAGAGCCAGAGAGAAAAGAGCGAAGGAGGAGAACTTCATGGTGGCGGCGGTGAGTCTAACGGACGTGGAGAAGAAGAAACGTTCCCTGGCGGAAAGGGTGCTCGAGAAAATGTTCCTGGATATTTATTGACAAGCCAGCGGAGTTTGGGAGAGTTTTGACCGTTCTGAGTCGAGACTCCGGACTAAAAGCGCTCCGAGGTACTGTGCCTGAATTAAAAAGTCGACTAGTTTGTAAGAAATACTTCCGCGATTCACTTGTGCGTGCTAGATTCGATGCAGAGAACGAGGGTGCATGTGTAAGTATAATAGGGTGACTCGATAAACGAGCACATCAGCTGAAAACGCGAAGTTTTCGTCATCCAGCAACGTAGTAGATTTGGTAGAAGTTGAGAAACTCACAAGAAGGCCATAAGAAGGACCATCAGCAATCTAGATAACGTTTTGAGCAGGTGAAGTGCCCGAGAGCAAGGTTCGGGGATAAACGTGGACGATATGATCTGCCGTCCATTATTTGGCGCGAATTTCATAAACCACACATTTTCCCGATTTACGCAAGTAAGAATGTCGCCGCCCCGGCTGCAGGTGAATCTGCAAGTTTTTCAGTTTACCGCAGATGCTGCATGTGTAGCGTATGGGTATTTCGACTCATACGAGATGTTGCACTCGCCGCATCTACGAAGTTTTCTACCAGCGCTACGAGCCGATCGTTCGACGTCAGCCAGAAATAGCATTGCTTTCGAATATTGAGAGCTCACTGGGAAAGTACATATGTTCCTGCGGACACAACTCTGCACATGATGGTTAGAGACATGAAGATGGCATAGGGAGAAGGAAACTCTACGATTGCCATCTCTGGACAGAATGCCGGTATGCCCCAAGATGGCAGGTGCCCGCCACTGGCCACGATCGGACGCGCGCATGACGACACTACTGAGGGTGTGTCCCATAAAGTCGACCAGTACTATGTACATAGGTACATCTTGAACTTGAAGTTAACGTTGACCGTCGCGTTCTTGCTGTCCTCATCCTGATAACTATAATTGCACAACCGGCCTATTCTGTGAGTAAGTAAAGGAACTTTTCAGCGGGTTTGAAGTACTAACAAACTAGCTTTTATTGCTCACCATCGGGTCAGTATAACAATGGCACCCACCCATAAGCCTCAACTCATCCCACCCTCCAGCTCGTCAGAGCCCTCAGAGCCATCACCGATGAAGCCGGAAGACAAATCTAAAGAGCAACTCACGGGGACTCAGGAAGAGAATCCGCAGGTCGTAATGCATAAGCCTGGCAGGCAGGCAACGGATGCAAAGTCCGCAGCCGCCAAGGAAGGGAAGGTGAAGGGGGACAAGGTCGCCGAGGAAGGGTTCTCAGGAGGAGGGTACACGGGGGAGTATAAGAAATCGAAGCTGTGGATGGTAACGAATCTGAGGGTAAAGAAGTCTGCGTCGTTAGCTGGAAATACTGCGTACATTCGACACAAATGATAGTTTGGCAGCGATGACAGTACTTGGTGTGATCCCTTTGCGGTCGCGATGCGCAGACGACGCAGTACCTGCCTCGACCGCCAAGAAAGCATGGCGCACAGCGCATCTCACAGCACATTCGGGGAGAAGGTGAATTCATCCGTCTCGTTTAAGAATACAAATGGCAACACTTTGCACGGCTAGTTATGATGGAGGAGACTGCTAGTGTTGCATTGCTTCGCTGCTACTCTTCTTCTTTGCCAGTTCATTTCTAGAACATTGTAAGTACTTTGATCCAGCAGGTATGGGTGTGTACGCACCTGAGCTGCACGCTGAAATCGTCCTCTACATCATCATCGTCCCAGTTGTCCTCCCAAAGCTTGTCGCCACCCGACTTTGCAGCGCCAGGAGCTTTACCTCCCAAATGCGCTAGATCGGTATGAGAGTCATCCCAATCTATACATCCCAGCATGTTGAGTTAGCTCATAACAAAAGTCTCCTAGCGACACAGAGTGTAAGGACATACCGGCAACCTCAAACTCCTCGAACTCATCATCCTCTTCCAGAACACCGAGAGTCGGTTGTTCGTCCTCCTTGTGAGGAGGCTCGCCCACCTTGGCGGGGCTTTCTACTTTCGATGATGAGGCGGTAGCAGACATGGGTTGATTGTGGAGGACGGTTGTGTAGATGAGATGATGAGGGCTACAGCTGAAGTGCATTTACGCGCATACGCGACGCGTCAGTCAATGGGCGCTTCTTGCGCATGTGTCTCTTCTTCATCTCCCTCTTACCTCTTCCTCCCCATCCGCAGCTAGACACTGGGACATTCCTCGCTTTTTGATGATACGTTGTGTTGCGGAATTCATGCAGTTTTTCAAACGCAGATGCCCATGATTAGTCAAAGAATCATGGGCCCAATATATCAGCTTTGAGGCTGCGAACAACATACTAGTATTCCTGGAACTCTTGAACTTCGAAGAAGCAAAGCCAAATACACTGCGCCCGCTGTCGCTGGGGACTACCCTAAGACAGCTGCGGCCTGAGGTGATTTCGTTCTTGTTTTCTCTATGTGCTCATTCAAAGATTCAGGACTTTGTTGGTGACTGGCACTAAGTTAGCTTATTCGTGGATGATCGCGTGGCTTGTCGTATTCCCCTATCGATGATCATTCTAGCAATAAGCACGACTATAACGAGCACTCAGATGGTCTTCCTGGCCCGACTACTGGTGTCACGTAAGCTGTGCTGCGTCGATAACTGTATTGAACCTAGCAACCCAGCCAAATTGCGTTATTCTCCTCTTGGCTTGAGTGCTGGGGTCACGGTCTTCTTTTTCCACTTACCGCAGCATATAGCATGCATATATAGAGCATGGAACAGGGGTGAGTCCTAAATCCATCTTCATACACATCCAACAACATCGTCTACCCCGCATTTCACAGAACATGTCTCCCATCCGAGTTGGCGTCATCGGTCTGTCCACTCGCGGATGGGCTGCCACCGGTCTCATCCCTCCCCTCCTGGAGCCTCTCCTCAAGGACAAATACACCATCACTGCTATCGCCACCCGTTCAGCGGCCTCTGCCAAAGCTACCGCTGCCAAATACTCTGAACTCACCGGACACACGGTGAAGGGATATTACGGCGAGGGCGGAGCCACGCAGATCGCGAACGACCCAGACGTGGATCTGGTGGTCGTCAGTGTTAAAGTCACAGACCATTGGAAGGCTGCCAAACCTGCTATTGATGCGGGGAAGGATATCTTCCTTGAGTGGAGCCCCGGGAAGAGCTTGGAGGAGAATATCGCTCTCGCTGAAGCCGCAAAGGCCAAGGGCGTGCGGAGTATTATAGGCGTACAGTCCGGACAGAGCGTGACTATTCGAAATGTAAGCAGCGATGTAACCTCCATCGAATAAGTGGACTGACGGCGTGATAGGTGGATCAACTGATCAAAGCTGGGAAAGTTGGTAGAATTCTTTCGGTCAGCGCGGTGCGTGAGGATCTTTGGCACGTAGTGTTGCGTGCACTTACACGAACATATCACAGTCTCTTGTCATGCCCAATGTAACTGGTATGGGAGCCAAGACGGCCATAGAACAAGTCGAGTTCGCTTTGGATGCGGACAACGGTTAGTACACTTCTCCGAACTCATTTCTAATCACAACAACTCTAACATTACCCCCATTCACAGGCACAACATTGCTCACAATGCTAGTCGGGCACTTCCTCACCGACCTCATCCACCTCGTAGGACAATTCAAAGAAGTAAGCGCGACGACCACCATCCTCTTCCCGGACGTCGAAATCGTCGACACGGCCGGCAAACCGGTCGGAAGGACCGTCAGAAAGACCGCACCCGACCAACTCGTCCTCACTGGCACCCTCGGCGGCGCCAACGACGGTGCCATCGTCACGATTCACGCCCAGTCTGGTCCAGCCACCGCACGCCTCTTGTGGTTCATAGACGGCGAGGAAGGGACCATCGAAGTGAGGAACAAGCCGGAGAAAGGTCCCTTTGGTGTGTTTCTGGCGGCCCATGAGATGAAGCTTTCGTGGAACGATGTCGAGGTTGAAGCTCCGCCTCAGACGGATGAAGATGGTCTGGGGAATGTTACTAAGGCGTGGTTGGAGTTTGCGAAGGGAAAGGATGGCAAGTATGCAACCTTGGATGATGCGGTTGCTGCGTGGCGGGTGATAGATGCAGCTCAGAAGAGTATCGCAGCCGGTGGGAAGAAGGTACCAGTGGTCTAAGTGTGGATTAGGAGGGGTACTGCTTTTGCACGCGAGATGGGCCCGTAGCCTTTCCCGAGGCACTTCTAGTAGAAACTACAATGAATTCAAACAAGATACTCACTTCTAACTGTCTTTAAGCGCTCTGAGGGACGTCATAGCTCGGATACTCTCGACAAGCTGATCTGACTTGAAGTACAACAAGAGAAAAAATTGTTAACACAAGCACTAGAAGTAAGTACAGTAAGTTTAATACAATATAGGTATAAATATATCGGAAAGTCAACCCATTGTTCGGGTCACAAAGTGTCCCTAACGAACGACTCCGTATACTGAACGTGACCGGACACATCGTCATGATCATAGTCCTCATCATACTCATAAGATAGGACCGGAAGCGTGTCTCCTCTGTATGAGGGAGAACGCGCAGCTTGCAGCACTGTGGGACGTCTGCGGACAGTCGTTGATGATAGGCCGACGGATAGTTGCGGTGGGGTGGGGGGAGGCGACGAGAGTTGGGATGTGAGGTTGAAGTAGCTGAGGGAAGAGGCTGGAGTGTCGTGTATTCTTGGCTCCGGCGTGGATGGTCGCGACTTTCTACGTGTTCGCGGCGTGGTAGTGTTCTCGAGAGGAGACGCCGGACTTGGCGGGGTGGAGAGGTAAGACATCGGTTCTAGGGAAGGCGAGGAAGATAGTTGGGTAAGAGGCGATGAGTATCCTGACAAGAGCTCGTCTGGCGTGCTGGCATTCGACTCAGGAGGAGACGACAGCGGAGATGAGAAGTATGAGGCTGCATGCGATTGTGAGGGAGGGGGCGTAAGAGGGGTGTATGTCTTGTGTTGTTTGGAAGCAGCCATGGGAGGGATCCTGATGTAGAACTTCTTCACCATCGAAGCGAGCGATCCTGAAGGATCTTCATCCGATTCTGGTGCAGATGTGTCAGGAGTTGGAGGAGAAACCTTACGACGCTTTGACGATGGCGGTTTCTTGCTCAGCTTCTCGTCCCCCGCTTTCCGCTTCTTCGACGGAACGGCTGCAAGAGTTGCCTTCTGCAACGTCTTGCCCTTCGATTTCCCCTTTGGCTTCCCCTTAGACTTAACCTTTGGCTGGGCCTCAATCTCCGCTAAACGACGCTCCTCCTCTTTCTTAGCCGCCTCCGCTTCTGCTTTCATCTCCTCCCGTTTCTTCTTGCGTTCCAGCGCCGCCTCACGAGCCTGCTCGTCCTTCAACATCTCCTCTTGCACTAATCGAGCAAAGGACTGCGCATCTCCTCGTATCCAGACGTCGAAGACACCTTCCCACTCTCGTGTCGGCACAGGGAAATCAAGGTTGAGATAAATGGTCTTCACGGGGTGGTCCTCCTCCGCAGAAGGAGATACACCTGACGTCGACGTTTCACCTTGACTGGCAGTGGCCGCAGGGTTGCGCGAATGGAGAGCCTTCGAGAATTCCCGCACCATGCGTTTCGTGCCCGGCACACGTAAACTCGTTCCCACCACAATCAGCAAGTCAGCCCCGGTCCGACCCTTCCCCTTTGAGCTTCCAACTAAGTCCCTCGCCACAACCCCGCCTACTTCTTCTCCGTCCTTGTGCATCTCGTTATAGAGAACCACGCTCGGCCTCAGCTTCCCCACGCCTCTCGATCGCTTCCCCACCGCCTGCCTCGTCTCGTCCGTCTGACTGCAGTCCGGGCAGATGGGAAACGTCCCAGAGCTAAGGTTGCCGATGTATTGCTCCAAGGGGAATGAATGTAGACATATTTGACAATGCATAAATTGCAATGTGCCATGTAAAGGTATGCACCGAGGAGTTTCCGCAGGTGGCGTAGGAAGACGGTCGGCCTCATTTACGGATGACCCCGGGACAGCGGTCTCAGAATCTGACACGCCTTTCGTTGAGCGAGGTTTGGAGCGTTTGATATCTAGCTCCGGGACGCCAAAAGTCAATCCAGCTTTCTGCTCCAGAGCATCGATGTTCTGTGTGTAGACACGAAGGAGGCGTCCTTTATCATCGAGTGCTCGAAGCATGTCATGGAACGGCGTTGGTTGAGCGGTTTGTGCAAGCTCGGCGAGGCCGGCGATCATCTTGCAGAACAGCGCGGTAGTAGCTTCGGACTGGGGAACAGAAAGTCAGACAAGGTTGTGCGACAAGGAGAGCATTTGTATGCCACGCGCTGCGGCGTGAAGGAGCTCCCCGTCAGGTTCATGCACTAGGTGCCTTGACCGCAAAGCACCGGGCGGAAACAGTCACTAGGGACTGTAAACACAATCAAGGGAGCCAGCACGCAGCGCAGTCTGTGAAGACCGGCATGCAGGACGGCGACTAGAGATTGAGCAGCCCTTTCTCTGGCCAGCAGGCAGGCGCGTGACGGCTGGAAGCCTGAAAACTTTATAGACTCCACTCTTCGAGCATGTTGCAACTACAGAGAAATGCAGGATAACTAATATGCTCACGTTAAAAACCGATGCATCGAATAAGTCCTTGCCAGAGCTCAACGTCGAATGGTCCTTCTTCAACGTTTGGAACAACCCGGTCTCCGATCGGAAGTCTGGGATACCTGCTCGAACAGAGATTCCTGCTCCTAGAAATGGCATATACAGCTTAATATTATTTCGTGGCTGGCAAGACATCGAGCATACCACATAGGATCGCTATGCGCTTGGATTTGAGGATAGTCTTGATGACCTTCTGGACATGCGTGGTTGGTTCGGTAGACGGGACGAGGAAGTGTGGTGATGGTGGCAACGGCGCTGAAGCATCCAGCGGAATAAAGACCGTCATTTGTGACGAGATTCAGCCTCAATTTCGAGACCTGCGTCGACGCCCCGTCGGGAGTGGTGAGCGTCGAGGATCAGGAGGAGCAAGGTCGGGTGGTGGGGAGGTTGAAGTTCGACGGCCTGGGTGACACAGGCCTAGGAGTTTAGTCAAGCGCCCGGTTGATTGACTTGAATCAGTTTGGTAGAACGCTCATCAATATTGCGCTTATCTCCGTTTCTTACTCGCCTTAGATCGCGAATTCCCACACTTACAAACCGTCTAATCGACCGACAGAAGCCTTCGCCACTGCCACTTCTGCTATCACGGACTCGCATCGTGACCGACAAGTTATTTACAACCAGCACACTTTCAGCAACTCTATGTTGTATCAGTCTCACGATGAACCCATCCCAGTATTCGCTCTGCTTTGGAACAGTCAAAGAACCCCTTGCTCAAATCTTTCCCATCCTTCACCGGGACATCTTTCCAATATTTTTCGTACAAGTCCTCAATCGCTTCCTCCGAGCTGGTCGAAGGAGCCGCGATGAAGAATGCCTCATGACCTACCCACTTGTTGCTGGCAACTGTGACAGCGAGCATAAATGCCTCTGCAGCCGACTCCTCTTGCACCCAGCCCCACAGGTCGTTCTTGCGCCGCTCGTGATCCGGGTCTGTCTTGCTTGCATACTCTCGACTCGGGATGACCCAGCTAGGGCGCAGACTTGCGACTCTCATAGTGGGATATCGGGCAACAATAGTGTCGGCTTGGATTTCGCAGATACTGTGTCGGCCAGCGAATGTCGTCAAAATAAGCGTATCGACTCGAACTTATGGAGCAAGGCTTGCACGTACAGTTTTGATAGACCATAGGGCTCATCTGGCTCCCTTGGATGCTCCTCGTCTAGAGGGAGATAGTATAGCTTTGGCTTCACGCTCCAAACTAAGCGCACAACATTCACCGAGGATGCCTGTGCCACTCGGGTGATACCTAGCTGAAGGTTGGTCAGAATTTTGTCCTGGCTCTGCTGTGAAGTCAGACCTACCTCGGCTGCTGCGCATAAGATGTTCCACGAAAGGACCACATTACTGAGTTAAAGGTTAGCCTTCTGTATCGAAGCGTACGCCAATGTATATGCTCACGTATTATGGGTCTTGACCAGATAATCAAATGGTTGTGGAACACCAGCCAAATGAATGACAGCTTCCGCACCCTTCAGCTCCCTCACGACATTCGTATAGTCTGTCAAATCCGCATTGGAATATGAGAATTCCGGGTGCTTGAAGAATTCGTATCGTAATGGTGTTCCGTGG
Organism: Irpex sp. Y119-03; assembly: GCA_037042295.1. Classification (NCBI taxonomy): domain Eukaryota; kingdom Fungi; phylum Basidiomycota; class Agaricomycetes; order Polyporales; family Irpicaceae; genus Irpex; species Irpex sp. Y119-03. The sequence goes on along the minus strand of JAXQKB010000953.1, from coordinate 534,016 downwards.
TCGATGCCGTGAACTCTGTGGCCTCTCCTTAAAGCCAAAGCGACCACTTGTCCACCAACATTGCCGTTGCAGCCTGTTACCACTATATACATGGTTGTAGCTGTAGTGACCGTTCTGTCCAAGGCGCACACCGCAGTCCCAGATGTATATAGACATCCCTCGGCGGTAATAATGTACTTGGATTACCAGTGCCGTCATCGCCTGGCGCGTTATCACTACTTAGTCTGGTATCGATCGAACTGTGTTTAGCAGACTCTTTGTCCGTACCTCGGTCATGCGAGCAACATGTTACGTCCTATCTTCTGCTCACCTGAGTCCAGGAAGAATGTCGGAGAAAGAAAATCAAGCCACAGTTCTCAGCTCGCCTCCTCTTGGATGACTTCGATTACGACTTCTGATCCCTCGTGATTGAGCGCACCGTCGGTCGTTCTCCGTGCTCCTTGACATTGGAAATATACGCTGTAGTAAGCTAAAGAGATAAATTCTTACTTCACATACAGCCTTGTTAGTCGAAATCGAGAACATTGGTGATTATTATCCCTCATGCAAACGCTCATTGTCATTCTTTTACACCTTCCAATTTGGATCATACACCTCGATCAAACTGAGGCGCCGAGGAGTCTAGACGTGCCATCATTTCGGCCACCGCCACCAAGCCGTCATATTGACTTGTGTGTAACTTAGACCTCAGCCCTTCATTCAAGACGAGAGCACCGCGAAGCACGTCCAAGGAATTTTTATTGGCATTCAGCTTCCTTTAGAGACCGGTGAAGCCCACTCGTGGACTGCTACTGGCTGCACTGCGGCTGCTCATTCCAAGACATGGCTAACGGTGACGCTGAGGAAGGACACTGGCAGGAACTGCTGGCCCCAACACCAGAATACTTGGCATCCCTCAAGGTGTTTCCTCTGATACCGAGTCTAAAGAAAGATATTGAGGTGAGTGCTTCGCCAGCTTCACGTGTTCGGATGTGGTCCAACTGAAGATTGTGTTGTTTTAGACGGATATAGGTGAGCTACCACACTGACGAGAATGCGCAAAATATTAATGACCTTCACAGATTCTCCTCTTAGCTGGGAGTGAGCTCACAATATACATTCAGCTTTCTCTACCGCCGGCACCTGACTCTACTTTTTTCAGTGCCCTGACTGCGTCGGACATCAATTTCGCCATCATTCGCCCTTTAGTGTTCAAGTATGCAAAACTACAAAACATGGCCGTGGTGTACGCATGCTTCGTCGTGCGCTCCCACTTCCTATCTGAAGCTGAAGAAAACATCGCGTATGCTGGGGTGATGTACTCCCGTGCGAGTGTGTGCGAGATTCTGGCCATGAAACTGTTGAACCGGTTCTCCTCTAACAAGCTTCAACTGGCTGCCACGCTTTCTGCCAGCTGGAATCCATTGTCTGGGGCACCAGAAGCCATCATAGACGAAGTCAGGGAAAACGTCGGCGGCGAAGACAATCTGAACGATCCACAATGCGCGTTGGAGGTAAGCGTAGATCTAATGCTAGGAGGCTCTATTATGCTTACCTTTTAAAGATGGCTATTGCAACAGAGTCCAAGCACTTTCTATCATCCCCACTTGTGCAGACAATCGTGGACGACATATATTACGGTCGCGTGGTGTTTTCAATAACATCAACGCATTCAGTTCTAGCAGACAACTACAAACCCAAACCAATAGAAGTTTACAATGTCCGCCGCGCCCCATTCCTGGACCATTACAGGCTTCGAGTACCACGATATGGTGCAATTTTGGAGTTTCTCAACTTCGCTGTCTTGCTCGGCTTGTTCCTTTTGGTCCTCTCCAGTAAGTCATGGTGAATTCGCTCTTTAACTTGATCGTTTCTCATAGTTACGGTACCGCTTTTCAGCGAAGAATATTGATTACGTGACGCCGTTCGAGGTGCTATTCATTATTTTCGCCACAGCCTTCGCACTCGAAGAGTATACAGCGTCTCAGGAACACGGCTGGGATAGTGAGTGCGTCGCGTACTTCACAAATTATTGACACCACTGACACGGCCTTCAGTTTACATTGCTAGTGTACGTGGCTCCATAGTGCTGAAATGTATATTTGGCCTTTCACGTCTATCAACAGATCTGGAATGCCCTCGATGCAGCCTTCATAATCATATGGATACTGTATGCAGTTTTTCGCGTAAGAGGGTTGGTTTACCACAATGGTGAGTGAAAACGCATCTCGAAGCCACCGAAATGCCTCTGATGACCAGGTAGCCGATTCTTCCGAGATGGCATTCGACATATTGGCCTGTGGAGCTTGCATTTTATTCCCTCGGTACGGTTCAATACGTTATTCTTCCACGATCTTCAATTGACTACCATGCTCACAGGCTAGCGTTCTTCGCCGTTAAGAATAACGTCGTGGTCTTGTACGTACTTGCTAATGTTGATGCAAGAATACACCGGCTGACAGGTGATATAACAGAGCTCTTCGGGCAATGGCAGCGGAATTTGTCTTCTTCATCTGCATAGCTGCCATATGCTTTTCCGGCCTGCTCTATACGCTTCACAGCCTGGGTATGTGTCTATCACTGCGTTTTGTTGCTTATTACTGATACTTTTACAGCGGCCGGTACCTGGAGTGTCAAGTCAATCGCTTGGCTGATGGTGCAAATTTGGTTTGGAAATACGTATCTCAGTTTTGGACAGGCTGAGAGTTTCCACCCTGTCTTCGGACCAATTCTCATGACATGTTTTGCCGCATTGTCCAATACTTTGCTGCTTACGAGTAAGAGTATCCCGCTGAAGCTACGCACTCTGCTCACAATCCTCTAGTTTTAATCTCAATTCTGTCGAATACATTCGCGCGTATTGATGCTGTGAGCCTTCCAAATCTAGAGTTCTTTCTTCTTCTGACACGCCGCTCCGTCCAGAATGCCAATCAAGAGGTAAGATAACTTAGCCTGCTCCAAGGGGTAGGAAGTGCTAATCTTATATACGTAGTACCTCTTCCAATTTGCGATCTCTACCATAGAAGGGTTTGTCCACAAGTCCGTCACGTCAACTATGAAACTGATCAGGTCGCTCTTGACAGGTCCAAGTCCGACGCGCTCTTCAGCTATCAGCCACCCTTCAACCTGTTCGCGTTTCTTATCCTGTGGCCCCTGTCATTCATTCTGTCACCGAGGGCTCTCCACACAGTCAATGTATTCATGATTAAAGTCACCGTAAGTGTCCTGTCATACTCATGAGATGACTATTCTAAAGATTCCCAGTCATTCCCGTTCTTGATCGTCATCGCCGTATACGAACGCTACCTGGCCCAAGGCCGCCAATGGCGTGAGTCGGGTAAAGATGCCGCACAGAACTTCTATAACAGCTTCTCAAGACGAGTGAAGAATGTGCCAATCCTGGAGCGACTTGTCGGATCCAGCGCTTCAGACCTATACGAGGCTATCTTTGACGTGGAGATCAACGAAGAATACGACCTTTTCCACGATTCGGACGGCGAAGGTCCTCCCCCCGCGCCGAGCACGCACGTCTCACGAGCTTCGTCTCCCACACGGCGCGGTGGTCGTATTCGCTCGCTGTCCCGACGCCGCAGAACTGTGAGTGTGCCACATTCACCGACTTCCGCAGGTGTCAGCAATAGGTCGCCGAGGGCGTCTCCGTACAACAGGAATGTTGCCTTACCTGCGCTACTCGAACCATCCGCGTCCGGCGAAGTCCAGACCGTTGGTCCCCGGAGTCCCTTAAACAGGTTGTTCAACCACAGACGCGATTTCTCGGCATCGCAAGAACGTCTCACACCTAGCGTCACCATGGATGGAATAAAGAAACTAGAATCGATGGTCGATGATATACGTTCTTTGCCAGTTAATAAGCTGAAGGAGGAGATGAAAGAATTGCAGGTATGTAAAGCTCCGTCGAGCGTTCCGCGTCCATAATGAAATTAGGAACCTCTCACGAACCCTTGTCCTCTTCCGCAGGAGCGTCAGGCGCGCATCGAGAACCTGCTTCTGATGCTGACACGGGGGATGCGTAACGACACCGGAACTCATTCGAACATTCGACACGATACAATGTAACCTGAGGAGAACGGAGCTTCTTGTCGCCCAGTGCAACCGTAGAGCAACCACACTACATATGCGTAGGTTCTGTATGCCAGGGATGCTTATATCGATAACCTTGTGCATTAAGCTCTTGCATCGTGTTTCTGTCCTTGTTTTCGCAATTATCACGGAGTCCTTCCCTTACCACCATCACAGTTCAATGCGTCACGTTGCCGTACTCACGTTCATGTCAATGCGGCATCAACCCGCCTCTTGTCCGCCTTCTCAGTCGATGTGACGTGGAAGCTTCTCATAGATAAAACACTTGTGCTCCGTCGGGATGTCATTGTTGTTGACGAGATGCCGCGTCAAGTCCAGGAAATGAGTTGCTGTTACTACAATCAGAAGCAAAGTTCGGGAATTCGAATGAATGGCTCGATTTATATGTAGGTAGGGTGATTACAATGTAATGCGTAGAGATGCAATAGTGAAGCAGTTGAGTTTGGATGTGTGTACAACATGTATCTGTATGACGAAGAACGGATGTGCTAGCAACAATGCAATGCAATAATAGGGCGTGCGAGTGTAGAGGTACATATTAGGGCTGCTGAGCGAACGTAAGTAGTATACGTATGCGTACAACGTTATGCGTCCCGGATATCGGATAGCGAAGAAGAATGAGTGGTATAATACAGTATGCCGAATGCCCCATGTTCCCAGTCGTCTCGCGACCGAGATATGTCAATAGTGAAAGAATAATGGAAATGCGTGAACGAAAAGGGTATGTCCGTGGTGAGTCTTGCACAGCGAACAAATCATTACGACGAACGAGCGTTGAGTTAGGGTCTAGAGATCCAAAAGAGCAAGGAGAGGTCGTTGCGCGAGCCGATAAATCAAGTAAGGCGATCAGGAGGCAAGCTGAACCGAACAGCTATGAGTTGTTGGATGCTGCTCTTGACTGGGCACGTTGCGAGATGCCTCTCAGGGTGTTCTCACTAGTATGGTCTTCCTCCGGTGTAGGGGAACCGGCTGTAGAGCGGTCGATGATAGTGGCGGCAGGTTGGAGAGTATTTGTGGCAGATTGCATGACTGCTGTGGGATCATCATCGCTGTGGCTGACCCTGTTGACGAGCGGTTGGTTGTGAGGGTAATAGGATATGCGGTTGTTCTTGCTGAAATCATAGACAGTGAATTGCTCTTCCAACTGCCTCAGCTCGGGTTTCATTTTCTCCAGATCCGGATGCGCTTTCCTCTTAGAGTGTGTGAGCGGTTTCTCAACCATCATAAACTCATCGAGTTCATGTTTCACATCGAAGTTGGCTTTCTTCATCTGTTTGTCGTTGTCAGAAGGGGCGGTAATGAGATGGGAATTCGACGTACGTCAGGCACATATGGTGGCTGGCAGTCTTTGTCCCGGAGGCTCTCCCAGTCAATGGAGGCCATCCAAGGATGACTGCGAACATCATCCATGCCAGTAGTTTTGCTCCGACAGCCTAGCCGTGTCTTCGGATTGCGGTCCAGGATCTGTCGAAGTGAAGCACATCAGTGATGAACAGCGAAAAGAAGAATGATGGTGAACTTACGTTACGAAGGAACTCCTGGCCATCTGCCGAGCATAGCTCGTCCACATTGCTAGGGAACTTCAAGGGATCCTTGAGGATTGAATGGGTCATTTTGTCGGCGGTACGCCCGTCAAACGGTCGCTTGTGGAACATGAGCTCCCAAGCAACGACGCCGAGACTCCACCAGTCAACGCTCCACGTATAGCCTTTCCGGCCAACGACTTCGGGAGCCATGTATGCCATACTGCCTGCCACACTTGTATGTAGCCGACGTTCGGAATAGTGGATAGCGACATTGAAGTCGGTGATATGGGCGTGGCCCCTTGAGTCGAGCAGAATGTTGTCAGGCTTGAGATCGCGGTGAATGATACGTTGCTTGCGGAGGTAATCCAATGCCTCCGCAAGTTCAGCCACCCAGAATCTGACTGCCTCCTCTTCCAGTCGTCCCTGTCGCTCCAAGTGAACTGCAAAGGACGGTCAGAACGAGTCGGGAAGGAATAGACGCGGATACATACATCGGAGGTCACCTCCCAGCATAAGATCCAAGACGAAGAAGCAGTTCTCATCATCCTGGAATGCGTAACGGAGGTTGACTATGAAGGGGTGGTCAATCTGCACATGAATGGCTTGATGAGCTCTAGCACAACATAATCTACCCGTTAGTGGCACGCACCTCCTCGAGTAGCCTCCGCTCTTGGATGATATTAGCAACAGCTTTCTGCTTGATGCACTTTGCCTTGTCGATGTACTTCAATGCATAGAGCTGTTTCGAACGCTTGTGCTCAACGACGCGGACCTATCTGAGGGTGTGAGCAACGACTGCGAGCAAGCGATGCAGGGATGGCTGCAGACCTTGCCAAAAGCGCCCTTGCCGACGGCGCGGTGGAGGTCAAAGTGGTAGAGGTCGACCTCGCCATCGAAGTTGACGGGGTCGCTGCAGCAACAGAGCACCGCACCCATGCAGGACGATGTTGAAGAGAGGAGATGCAGAGAGTTGGTTTGAGATGAGGGTAATAAGAGGAAAGTACAAGGCCAGCCAAAAGCTGCAGACACAGCAAGAAGCCCGGAGAGGAACAAGGCACTCCTGCCATTTTGGGACACGCGCTCGCCCGCCCGGCGAAGAACAATGTCAATGTTGATCCGGACCTGGCCACGCTTTGGTTTAGAAGACAGAAGATGCGAGGCTGAGAGGGGTTGAGTTCGTTCAGAGACAATAGCTGGTGGTAGCTCAAGAACAAAAGAGACCAGCCATGTCGTAAGAAAGCTTCAGTTCATGTGAAACCCAACTATATTTAAGCGTGGCAGTCTAACGGCGCTCTCCGATCACTCGAGTAGATTGCGGGACGAGGTGAATCTGCCCTTCAGAGCCTGGAGAGATATCGTCTGTAAGCTCAACATGAAACTCACTCTTTCAGAAATAAGCACCCTGCGAGCTCTTTACAAAGCAGGACAGATCAAACCGGCACCGTCTGCAGTCCTAAAATACAAGCGTTCGGGGAACCTCCTCGATCGCGTCTCTCTATAGTTAGTAGTAGATGTCGACGGCACGCGGCCAAAGACCGACAACTGAAGAACATCTTCTAGTCAGGGTACCATTACCGAGCTCGAGGTCGACGCCATCGTCAACGCAGCCAACAGGAGCCTTCTCGGTACGTCTTATACCTCGCTTTGATACCCGTCCTGATCAGCTGCTATCAGGTGGAGGTGGAGGTAAGACGATCTCAGAGATAGACAGACAATGTGACCTTACCTGTCGTAATATCTCCAGTGGACGGTGCTATACACAGGGCAGCTGGTAAACAGCTCGTTGAAGAATGTGCGTAGCTTCGCGTTCGCATTCATTCCTGTGGACGTACATCAACTCATCCGTACATCCGGCTCTTTTGTCTCGATACACGGCCACGTCTTCTAGGTCGCACACTAGGCGGGTGCGCTACCGGTGACGCCAAGATAACCAAGGGCTATAACCTACCAGCGTATGTTCTCGGCTGCCAGAAATACATCCTTGCAGGATTGTTGAGTTCCGTCCGATAGAAAACACGTTATTCACACCGTAGGGCCAGTTTACGACGATGGTGACGTTGAAGAGTGCGCCAAACTTCTTGCCTCATGCTACAGAAGAAGCTTGGAGGTAGCTGTGGATAATTCGCTCAAGCATGCCGTTCGTGTTGCTGGAACAGATCCCTCCGTATATTTCTAACGGCTAATCACGATGGTTCATCCAGGCATTCCCCTCTATCTCTACTGGAATTTACGGATACCCGATCAAGGATGCGACTCACATTGCCATCAACGAAGTGAGGAAATTCTTGGACTCCGAAAGCGGCACAAAGGCGAGTCTCTTCCATGCGCATTTGTCAGCACCCAGAGGCGCAGTATATAATATTACTCTCTTCAGCTTGAACGCGTCATATTCGTAGTCTGGAGTGATGAGGACAAGCTTGTTTATGAGTGAGTGCGACATAAGTGCCTCCAGCAGGATACCATCTCGGCAGCCCTGACAATTTTCTTTCGCTTCTAGGGAGCTCCTTCCCGTATATTTCCCCCTGGATGAAGTTTCCGAAGAGTAACGGGTGCACACACGGCGCGCGCAACGATCCACTCCGGTCGACTGCGCCCTGATTTTCATTGCGATATCCGCCTCTGCCCATTTTTGTTGCCTGGCTTCTTCCAGACCATACTCCCCGGCCACCTATTTGCACCTCAGTAGGCTCTCTTCGTTCGGTCCTTTCGGAGTTTAGCCATTCACACCGTAAATTTGGCCCTCGAGCCAGTTGCTTGCCACGTGCGATGTGTAAATATTCGAGTGTTATTTTACTAACCGTTATATTATCATCCTTATAACGGGACCCTGGATCAGACACATTTCTCCGTGAACTCTATGCAAGGTATATGAATGTGCCCAAGCCAACGTCCCCAGATCTACGAGATGGAGAAGAACATTGGGTGATTGCTCTCAATACACTGTCAGGCACGTCTACTCTAATCTGACAAGTTCCGCAGGGATAACTTACAGGCTCTAGGTCTACCGTGTTTTATAAGCCAACATATTTTTCTAGAACCCGCACAGACTCGGAGACTAGGCGGTAAGGGGTGGAGGTCCGAGTGCTCACAGGGTTCGGCATTATATGATGGATCAGGGCGGCCCGGGCCTCCCTTCATCGCTTGAACTCCCCTGAGCCCCTGATTGGCTGCCCCGCACTACGATTAGTTCCCGCGGCAGCCATGGCCCGCCCAAAGAGTCTGAGACACCTTCCCCAGACCCTCACTGCAACCGTCCAGGTCTTTCCCAGATGTTTGCACACCGAGTATTCCCCGCGTTGGGAAATAGACGCAGACATCTCCGAAGAAGTAGATAAAAGGGAAGTCCTAGACTCGGGGGCTTCTCAACGAACTCTCGTTCTTCTAGCACCCCTTACCCCGCATCGAAGCATACGACCCCGCCCTGTACGACGTGGCACGAACTTAACGAACACCATGGTTAACATCCGTTTCTTCAACATTTTCACCGCAATATTTTGCGCAATAGGTACGTTTACTCCGGTCTTCGATGTTCTCAACAGCATGCTCACCAGTATCTCTCAGGCTCCTTTTTATTCGGTTACGATAGGTGAATAGTTCGTGGACGCAGTTGAGAACTGTGCTAACTGGTTTCCAGCGGTATCATTGCCTCCGTAATCACATTCGACTCCCTCAAAGACTTTGTTGGGCATCCCGACCAATATGCCAGTTTATCAGGCGCAATTGTCTCTACATTCACAGGAGGCTGCTTCTTTGGTTCTGTACTCGGTGGATGGTGAGCCATGAGAAACCCCGTACCGTCTTCTCCTCAGAACTAATCACCGCGTGGATAGGTCAAATGACCGAATCGGTCGTAAACGATCAATTCAGGTACGTCAGACTACGCATGCCACCGCAATAACCTCGAACTTATGATCTTCTGATTCCAGCTTGGCTGTCTTATCGCATTGTGGGGATGTGCGATGCAAGCCGGCGCCAACAACTTTGCCTGCATGCTCATCGGCCGTATTGTCGCCGGTGTGGCTATAGGTTTATTATCAATGACTGTACCGCTCTACAACGTAAGAATTCAACTATCATGGATAATATCTCGATGATTGCTCATTTGTTTTACTTCAGACTGAGATCTCACCCCCGAAGATTCGAGGTTTCGTCGTCGGTCTTGCTCAGCAAATGATCGGTATCGGTTTCATCGTCGCAAATTGGGTCGGATACGGCTGCCAATATCTCGACGGAAACAGTGGATGGAGATTGGCACTCGGTCTGCAGCTCATCCCCGCATTCCTCTTGCTCGTCGGCATCCAATTCCTACCATTCTCACCCGTATGTACCCTTCAGTGTTTTACGTATACGGACCGACTCACGAGCATCTTTTCACAGCGTTGGTTGCTTGAGCAGAACAGGGACGAGGAGGCCCGTGCGGTCGTCTACAGGCTTCACGGTTCAAAATCTGCCGAGTCTAAGCAAGAGGCAGAACAGGAGTTCTTGGAGATGAGAGATGTTATCAAGGCTGAGGCGTCAGAGCGCTCTCGTAGCATCTCTGATCTTTGGGCTTCAAGGCCAATGATTAAGAGGACATTGGTGGCAGTCGGTGTCCAGGTCATGGGTCAGTTCACCGGTATCAACGGTAAGTAGCTGTTCCGGCCTTCTCTATGGGAACATTTGACTGAACATATCGGTTTGTCAGTTATCAACTACTTCGGTCCATCAATGTACAAAGCCCTTGGTCTTAGCGATGGCCAGTCGCTTCTTGTGCAAGGAATTTACGGTGCTGTAGGACCCATTGCCAACTTCTTGTGAGTCTTCTCGTCAATAGAAACCAACAAACCGACACTCACGAGCTGCTTCAGCTTCATCACCCTCGTCCTCGATTTCATTGGTCGTAAGAAACCGCTGATGTTTGGTGCCGGCGGAATCACAATTCTATACTCCATCCTCACCGCCATCGTTGCCTCCTACCCCCCAGAGGTCAACGGTCAACCCAATCCACACAAAGACGCCCAACGAGCCGGTATTGCCATGATCTTCATGACCTCTGTCATGTTCTCTCTATCCTTCGGCCCTGTATCTTGGGTACTTGCATCCGAAGTCTTCCCCACCAAGACACGTTCCATGGGCACGGCCGTGGCCACCTGCGCCAACTGGCTGTTCAACATCTTGTTCTCGCAGGTGTCAAATCTCGCCATCGAGAACGTCAGCTGGAAGTACTATATCCTCTTCATTTGCCTCAACGCCATCGACTTCGTCGTCATCTTCCTGTTCTTCCCCGAGACGAAAGGAAAGTCGCTTGAGGAGATGGCCCAGGTGTTTGGAGACGAGGTGGATGTGAACGCCGTCCAGGATCACGGCGGTTCGGAGATGATTGACGAGGGCAAGCACGTTCACGCTTAATTTATGACAGTAAAATAGCGCACACGTCAACGACACGCAATGTCGGGTGGACGAAAGGGACGCGTAGCGGCAATAGCATGTCGCAGATACGTTAATAATATTGTACTAGTACTACTTCAGTATATCTATAGGAGTTATACACCTCTTCTTTAACATCCCCTCACGTTGGAATTTCTCGCGCAGTTTGAAAACTTCGTAAGCATGTTCGAAGTATTCGCTACTGGTAAGCATGATCGGGAGGCTGTTCAAGCCGACACCACTAACAGCAAAGCCTGAGGAGAATTCGACGATCCTGGTTCGATATATTCAACAAGATTAAGCAATTTGAACTGATTGGAAAGCACTGTACTTGATACATTCGCCACTTATCATGACGTCTAGAAACACAACTGCTGAAATGCTACTGGTACACAATATTTCTGTGATGTAAACGACGGAGCAAAAGAATCTGAAAAGTATTAGGAATCGTCCGTAGCTGTCCGTATTTATTGTCAACGTCCGACCTCTGTACTGGATCAAAGCTCGGAGGTGTCCTTATTTCTTGGGATAGCGTGGCAGTAGAAATTATTGGGCTTGACCGTAAGCGTCTGCTTGATGTCGAGCTTATACTCCGGGTCCGCGAGTTTGAAGTCGAACTTCTGGAGTATCATGACAAGAGTCAGGATACCCTCCTGCCATGCAAACGCACGACCCTACAGATGCGGATAAGATGGTTAGTAAGTGTCTTTGTGGTGATTCGGAGTGGTACGCTTACTATGCACGAGCGAGATCCAAAGCCCCATGGCTGCCAGGAGTTAGACTGATACAAAGTCAGCGAGTGTTGTCTGGACTGAGTACATAGCGAAAAACATACGGGGAGCGCTTCAAACCCGCCGTTCATCATCCTCTCCGGATTGAACTCGTCAGCGTCTAGACCGTATACGGCAGGATCTCTCTGCGCCTTTTCCGTGTGTATGATTACAACTCGACCTTTTGGAATGAAGTACTTGCCACCCCCAATGGTAGTGTCTTCATTGCACTTCACTTGACGCCATGGGATGGTTGGTCCAAGGCGAAGTGTTTCGCGCATAACCGCTAGGAGACGCGTAGTATTATGAGCGATGTTTGTCATGATATGATAGAGCGAATATACCTGTCAGATATGGTAGCTGGGAAAGGTCATCCACCTGAATCTGTTGGTCGCCGATCAAGTCGTCAATCTCGGCTTGTGCCCTGCGCATGACCTCCGGATGCTTGATGAGATAGAATAGAGCAAAGCTCAAGAATCCTGTGATGCAGCGGTGAGATACGTGTCGTATAGAGTGAGCATCACGGGGAGACACCTACCCGCTGTGGTCTCGTGGCCTACCATGCACATATTGCTCAGTATACGATACATCTTCCAGGTTCAAATGAATGCGCTCACCAGCTACCAGGAACGTACAGAGCTTTGTATTGCACATCAGCCGGATGACGCCGCGAAGAAAATAATTAGAATACTCACGTTTCTCACGATGGCATCATCAGTCAAGGTCTTACCCGACCGAGGATCCTTGTCGTGCATCATCGCGTACAGCAGATCGTGCTTCTCAATCGGGTTCTCCTTCCTGTCGTTCAGAACTACAGAACACGGACGACAACATATGAAATTCAACATGATAGACGGCATCACGAAGAAGAAACATGGACTCACTCTGCTCTGCAAAGTCATACATGTCATCGATATCCTGGTAGAACTTGGCCGTTGTCGCCGCCATTAGCGTGTTCATGATGCCCGGCCGATTGCTACGCGCGGAGCATTCCGCCAGGAAATCGGACATGTTTTGTACAAACGGATGGTTATCTTGCTATAGAACGAGGTTTGTTGTTAGTTGGTGTATGCACATTAGGCAGTAGAAGCGCACCCTATAGAAAGAGTTTATCCTGTAATCGATAGATTGAGTCTACACGAGTGAAGCAGGAGGCAGTGAACCAAACTTACCGATACGACATGGAGCATAAGGCCAAAATATCGAATGATAGCCGGGTAAACTCCTCGGCGGCGTGGATTGGATGTCTAGGACCAAAGCTAACATCGAGTCGTTTCAATAATTAGAGGGTCGTAAGAAAATATAGTACGAATCACGACTGACCGCTCCCACTTCAGAATAAGCTGAGACGCGATGTCCATCATGTCCGGAAACATATCACGAATGGACCCCATGCCGAATCTGGGCAATAGGATGCGATCTGTTTGTTCCTTCAGTTAGCATCACGGACGCCAATGGGTATGTTTCAGCAACTTACTGGCGATTATGTAGTTTTCGTCATGCTTACTGGCCTGTCAGTTAAGCAATTGTCAGCCATCACACATAACGCAAATAAGTAAGCCGTGATGTTACTGTAAAAAGCCCATCGCGTCCTAGTTCACGAATTTCTCGGATCGGGCCTTTCATGGTCTTGGTGAACTTGCGATCATTGGAGCAGTCGTTCATGAGCTCAACCGTGTTCACGACGACAGCCTTTCCCTCTGTTGAGAACACTGAAAGTCAGTATATGCGCGGTAGTGCTCTATGATGGAATGACTGGTCGTACGGATAAAATTAAGCTCGAATATCTCGCCAAATTGATTACCCCATTGTTGCAAGGTCCGTATAGGGACTTCAAGGTCGAAAGACAGAGTGTGACCAATGATAGGCCAGGCCGGAGGCGTAGGGATCACGCAAGACATGCTGGAGGACTGTCGGTCGTGTTGAAAGTGATATGTCTGGTATCACAGGTATCCTAGCCAGAGAGACACAGACGAGACAATCCAAGAGAGGGTATAAATACTGTCGCAATACGGGTGAGCCAGGGGTGCTGAGGATCCGTGTGCGAATATTGTTGCAGATCGCGAACCGTTGGCCGAGGGCCAGCGGTGAATCTGACGATAAGATGCAGCAAATGCGTTCGGCGGATACATTGTGGCGTTAGGTCGGACCCCGAATGAGTTTCCCGGCTGTCCTCTGTCAATGAGCAGTAGGGTCGAAACCGAGCAGAATGTTCGAGCCCTGTTCCGACGTTCACTGTCACCGTAGACCCACTTGCGGAGACTTTTAAACGTAAAATGTCCTTTTCTGTTGCCTGAAGATGCGTTCGAGCATGGAATGTCAGAGGGGGACGTCATCTTTGCACACCTTGATAAGTATGTTTGGCACCTTGTTTGACAAGGGCTAGTGAGTAATAAAGCCTGAAAATGACAGGGATCGTCACAGAACCAAGCTTCCAACGAATAGTTCCTCAATTATGCTTATATCTGGAATGTCGCATTAGTTCTTCGTTGTGAGTGTCCAACCACAGTGGACGTACCAGACACGTTGTGAGTAGAGATGCACGTACGTAAACTCAAGTGATAGCGCAGTGGCTCGGGAGAAGCCGAGACGCAACCAGATCGCGTCGCGTACCCGATTTGGCAACGCACAGCACTACTACTTCGCCATCAAGATATCCGACCACAGCAAGCCCTACTGAACAGGACATTGACGGCAGGTTTCCTGCATTGCTTTCTGCTCTCGCCCCTCACTCTCTCCTGTAGAAGATGTCATACAAGGGTGTTAGTCTGTACCCCTGCAACCCTGCCACTACACGGGGCGAATCGACCAAGCTCAGCGCGTTCAAGGACAAAATCGCGTATACGAATGGAAGAACAGTCATTGTAAGAAGCCAAACATTGCTTGCACGCCGCTCCTAACACATTCAATTCCGACAGATTCGCGATCTAAAGGTCTAACTCTATACGAACTCTCATCTTAGAATGGCTATTTACTCCCTATTTACTGCTAGGATCCCTCGTCGGTTATCGCGAACTCTGGGCATGTGCAGAACGCTACTGTTGCGAGGATCTCTCCTACCGGTTTCTACTGTGCATCGGCCGATGCTGGTGGAACAGGTACGTAGCCCTTGACTACAACCCGATAGATTGTAGCTCAAAGTCTCGCAGTGAGAATCTGGGACATCGTAGGAGAAGATCAAGCACTCAAGGCCGAGTATAGGGTTATCTCCGGACGCGTGTAAGGGGGAATCGTGTATCTTTACTGACAGTGCTTGGGCGCTAAGTCGATGAACAGGAAAGATCTTGCCTGGGACGGCGAGAGTAAGCGAATAATCGCGGTTGGCGAAGGTCGCGACAAGTCAGTGCACCATGCGTCCCTTATCACGCAACTCCGCTCATTATTTGTGCACAGATTTGGCCATGCGTTTATGGTGGATAGTGGCTCATCTACCGGTGAAATCATTGGACATTCCAAGGTAGCCATGAAGTTACCACTAGCCCACCTTACGCGTATGTTTTGACATCACACCGATTAGGTGGTGAATGCGGTGGCCATTCGACACCAAAGACCATTCCGTGCTGCTACTGCCGGCGATGACGGCACGATCGTTTTTCATCAAGGTTAGTTCAAAGTTACTTTCATCCTCCGACTGCATGAACAGACTATTCACTGCGAGCTGTCATTCCTTTATAGGTGTTCCTTTCAAGTACGATAAGGTACTGTTTCTGCCTTGAATGTCAGCTACAATTACGACCTTGCGGACTTAACTTTATCTCTCTCTCACGGCATTCAGGCAATCAAGACGCATACCAAGTTCGTGCAGGACATCAAGTTCGCATCATCCGGTGACCACTTTGTCAGCGTAGGGTCAGACTCGAAGATATTCTTGTATGACGGAAAAACAGGAGACACTCTCGCTG
Organism: Irpex sp. Y119-03; assembly: GCA_037042295.1. NCBI lineage: Eukaryota > Fungi > Basidiomycota > Agaricomycetes > Polyporales > Irpicaceae > Irpex > Irpex sp. Y119-03. The sequence continues at coordinate 518,332 of JAXQKB010000953.1, read as the reverse complement.
AAGTCACAGACAGCCCTCATACTGGCACTATCGTAGGTGGCCTTTCTGAAAAGTCCATAACTACGAACTTATCGGGAGGTAGAATGCCGTCAGCTGGAGTCCTGATAACAAAACGCTCGTCACATCTGCAGCAGATCGCACAGTCAAGCTCTGTGAGTTCATCATCTGTTAGATGCGTTCAATGTATCACAAACTGATGCTTTTTTTTTCAGGGGATGTCGAGACCAGGAAGGCGATCACATCGTGGACGCTAGGGACCGCAGTCGAACACCAACAGGTCGGTAATGCCTGGACCGACGGTGACGACGTTGTGTCGTTATCCGTCTCTGGTGACCTCAATATCTTCGACAAACGTGTCAGCGATAAGCCTGCTCGTATACTCAAGGTAGGCTCTCCGCTCTAGTCGGGGCGAACGAAACAACACGGCTTACGATGTCATTTAGGCTCCTGCGAAGTCTATCACAGCAGCTGTGCCGACCTCTACAAATAATACCTTTATAACCGGTCTCTCAGACGGCCGAGTGCTGTCTTTCACAGGGTCCGAATACGAATATGTCGGAGGAGAGGGCCATAAGAGTCTCGTGTCCGGATTAGGTCTAGCCTCAGATGGAAAAGTTTACTCGGCAGGCTACGATGACCTCCTCAGAGAGATCTCTTCGGATGAATCGAGTTTCGTGTAAGTCGTGACGTCGAAGTATACGTCGCAGATTATTGACGCACTTTTGATTCTGTCAGCCCTGCGACATTTTCGACAGAAGGCCAGCCTAAGTCTCTTGCGATCGCTGGAGACTCCACTGTGTTCCTAGTCGAGCCAGATCGTGTGGAAGCCGTGCGCTCGAACCAAAAGGTGCACGAACTGAAGACCAAATATGTACCCACGGCTGTCGGTGCCTCCGGTTCTGTAGTTGCGATTGGTGGAGAGGTGAGCACGTTTACGTCTGTGTGGTCAATTCACTCATCGTCGATTTTATGGAACAGGACCAGAAAGTGCATTTGCATGACTGGGATGGAAAGGCATTGAAAGAAGCCGGTATTCTCGAGAATAACAAGGGTTCCATTAGCGCATTGGCATTCTCTCCTGACGGTTCGCTGCTAGTTGCAGGAGATGTAAGCCCACAGTATTGTGACGAGTGTTAATCGGTATAACTGACAATGCTATCAACAGTCGAGTGGCAAAGTAGTTTTATATGACGTCAAAGAGCGCAAGGTACCGTGAACGTTTCTCGGACAATACGATCGTTCGAATGCTTACAAGTGTTCTTGCTCGAATAGCTCGTCACAGCTCGGTGGTCTTTCCACAGTGGCCGTATCCTCTCTCTTGCATGGACTGCCGACGGCCAGCACGTCGCTTCCAGTGCACTCGACACTCACGTTTATATCTGGAGCACTAAGTTCCCGCTGCGCAACATCTCGATTAAGAACGCTGCTGCTGGAGGGGTCAATGTTGTCTTCTGGGTCGATGGGCAGAAGAGGTTGGCTGGTGCCGGTGCAGACGGAATTGTCAGAACATGGGATATCACGTTCCATGTATAAGGCTCGAGTGTTGAAACGGAAGGTGATATGTTTGGATTCATGACGTTCAGAACAATGTACAACGCGGAATGAAGAAATGGAATACTGTATGTCTATCATGTTGTTGTGTCGCACTGCATGCTTGTGATATCCTCTACTGAATGTACATGTGGATGATTACCCATGACTTGCGCTTATCGCGTCATATGTCTTGTTTCGTGCGATCGTCCGATCCATATGTTTCATGAATACTTCGCAGGTGGAAAAAATACAGTGCGTTCGTTGGATAGCTCGTACGTAGCAGTATCGAAGGGTGTACATGACAACAGCAATGACAGAATGAGCAGATGAGATGAGTCGTGAGTTTGAGGTGTGGGGAGGAGGAAACAGAAGGAAGGGACGAGACGAACAAGTGCAGGCTCGAGCGAGAGGATGAAAAGAGCGATGGCAAAGGAGGACATGGGTGAGTGATTCCGTGGGGGTGGATTTTGTAATATAATTGGAACAGAAACCATAGCATACGGATACAAGTGACGGGACCCCTGCAATATTGAAACGAGAATTCCTCTACCAATCGCTCCGATCTTTCCTCACCGACAGAAACTGACTGATCGCTGAACCTTCTTCTGGTTACACGCGCGCATCACAGGGTGGTGGCGAGTGCGCTCAGTTGAGCTCCTCAAGTGCGGGAGGCTCGTCGTCGCCGCCCTCCTTCTTCTCCTCAGCAGGAGCATCGAAGTTCTCGACGAGATCAGGGACGTCGTCGTCATCCTCCTCAGCACCAGCTGGTCGTTGCTGGCTCTGCTGGATGGCCTGGTAGGATTCAGCGAGCTTGCGGAGTGATGCGAGGGAGTCGGGGCCGAGCTGGTTGAGGATGCCGGGCACGAGCTCAGTGAGCTCCTTGACCTGACCGGTACCGTAGACGGCGAAGGTGTTTGCAGTCACAGCGGCGTGAACTATATTAGAACGAGAAGACGGTGATCAGTAAATCTCTTCACATTAACAGGCGCATCACAACAGATCGCTCGCGTCGCTGTTCAATGAACAGACGCGACACAGTCTTCACGATACTGTATTGTACTCACCTTTGGGTGCAGAGAAATGCAAGACGTTGCCGTCCTCCCTGAACATGTTCACCTCCTCAACACCAGGAATGGGCTGGACATTGAGCTTCTTCAACGCGCCCTGCAGCTTTTTGTCGTCCTGGGCAGCAGCGGGCTTTGTCTTCCGTACGATCTTTCGACGCACAGTACCCTTTCCACCTATATTTCATGCACCAGACCCTCATTCAGCCTACATAGCTCGAGTCGCGCGATCCACGAGCAATTTGACGGTCAACGCACCGATCCTGTTGGCTGCCGCCGCAGCCTGCAGCTTCGCCAATTTCGCGGGGTCCATCGTAGGGTTTGTTTTAGTCGGAGATCGGGGGGCGCGACGACGAGGGCGGGGATTATCGAATTTTGGATGGTCGGCGACGGGCGTTGGTGGACGAGAGGGAATTAAGGTTCAAGCACAAACACAACCATACAGAACGGTCTACAGACTAACGCCACCATTTACTTAGTCATACTTCTTGATCTTGTCTAATCGAAATTGATCTCTGTCTCTCCTTAGCACATACTAACCACCTGGAAGAGTGCTACTACGTCGCCATGTCTTCGAGTACAAAACCACAGTTCTTCATTAGAAAATCGCGAGTCGAGGATGTGGTGAGAACAACTTGTCTGCCAACTATATCTTATCCATTACGTGTTGCTTACAGCGATAACGGTATGGCAGGATGCGATCCTAAAGCTCATTATTGATCTCGTGCGTATCATGCTACACAAGTGTTCTTGGCATAGGTGTATTCACTGTGTAATATATCAGGCGACGTATGAGAAAGCAGCCGACTCGGTCAAGGCTACTCCAGAGCTTGTCAGTCCCAATATGGTCATTGATCAAGAACATAATGAACCTAATATCATATCCCTCAGCTGCGAAAGAACATCTTCGAAAAGGAGTATGCACATACCTTGTTAGCCTTCCTCGGAACGCCAGAAGCTCCCGGAGAAGCCGTCGGTATGGCTCTTTATTTCTTCAACTTTTCGACATGGACCGGCAAACCAGGGTTATATGTATGCTTACCTTGATTATATCGATCGGGTCATGCTTACTGACATGTCTGTAGCTCGAGGACTTGTACGTGGCCCCTGAGTGCCGAGGAACAGGCATCGGAAAGGCTCTCTTCGCAGAACTTGGCAAGGTCGCTGAGGAAAAGGTGCGGTCACTCCGCTAGGCACCCTCGAGCTCACTGTTGAATACCTCCTTCAGGAATGTGGCCGCCTGGACTGGTCCGTCCTCAAGGTACGCTTGGTTGATCGTGGCTGTTTCGCTGTCAAACTGACTTTGTTTCATGGCCCGACAGTGGAACCAGCCCTCCATTGACTTTTACGAGAAGGCACTCGGAGCGACTGCGATGCATGAGTGGCAGGGCATGCGACTTGAGGGGGAAGGAATCAAGAACCTGAGGAAATTCGCGCCCCAGCCTTGAGAATAAATTGTTACACGGGGAATTGGCGGCAGTATATCTGACACGGCAAGAATTCGATGCTGTGAGTGGTTCTGATATACGATGTGGACATGGGGACAGATTACCTACCGCGCGATGTGAGTAGACGTAATCGAGTGCAGGTTTGGTCAATAACAAGGGTTAATCGTGTTCCTGATCTAGTCCATAGTCAAATTCGTGAATGCGCGGGATTAAACGTAGGATTTGCGCGCGCTCAGGTAGACAACTCTCAAGCGATATGGCATGCCGAAACACGTATTGGATTGTTTGACAGAAGTACAGATGCAGAACCGGGGTGACAACGCAAAGCCCGTGTCAAGAGCGACTTAAATACCGTCGTAACTGGCTCCGCCAGCCTAAGAATAACACACTTCAGTAAGCACAAACCCCGCAATTCAGTAAGAATCAAAAGTGCAAACCTTCCTCAGCTTGACCACGATAGGTTCCTCCTTAAGATCGTCCTTTTCCCGCGCAGGTACCTCAATGGAGAACACACGAAGAACGCTCTTGACATCTGCGGAGTGAACAGAGATCTGGAAACGCGTCAAAGGATAGAACACAACAATTCCGTGTGATATAGTGCTGTGCGATGAGACTCACCTTGGCCTTACGCATGACCTTGCATGACGGGCCGATCCAGACGACGAGAATAAACTTTTCCCTCTGGGACTCTTTATCGTTAGAGTATCGGATCCGCACATACGCGTACGAAGCCTTAGAATCGTCCAAGTGCTCGCGAAGCTCTTCCAGACCACCCGTTCCCGTTGCTGTCAGCGTGAGCTTATCTGAGCGATCAGACTGCAGTAGGACGCGACGATCAGTACGATACAGCGCGCACAATGTAGATACTACGCACTTCATAATCCAGCAATAGCCAGGTCGTCTCGCTCTTGTCGTCACGCACGGCCTGGTAGGCTACAATATATAGAACGGTGTCACAAGGCGCGTGTCAGACGTAGAGTGGTGAGCATGCCTTCTTGGATCTGAGGATCAGAGACGTCGGCCATATGAGCTAATGAGAACGGTAGTCGTAAGAAGACACAAAAAGAGAGGTGGGCGATGGAGGCCGGGAACGTGAAGGTCGTTGAGCAAAGTGGTTTGGGCGCGACCAGCCCAGCGACGACTGGCGGTTAAGGACCAGGAGATCTCATCTAGAAGATATTCCCACGGGTGATTTATCGCCCATTTGAATATTTCCGAGGCGCTGCCAGCACTTTCAAGTTGTAGGTCGACACCGACGCCCGTCTTCCTCGTCACCCGACTCATCGTCCAACTCAACATGCTGCTCAGCAAAGTCGCGAGTAGTGTAGGTGCACGCGCTGCTTCATCGTACATTGCACTTTACTCGACCGTCTCGGGTCTGGCTGCCGTACGAACCTGGCGAGTGTCCAGCCCCGCACCCGTTTCTCTCGTTGGCGACGACGTTCCTGCAGAGACACACCAACGACCGGCCAGACAAGTAGCCTCTAACAATGGCAAAAAGCCTCTTTCGCTCGCACCCACTCCTGTTCTGAACAAAGTTCACAGACAGAAGCTGAAGGAGCAGTTCCCCGAAGGATGGTCGCCTCCGAAGAAGCTATCGCGGCAAGCTATGGATGGCATACGGGTAATGCATGCGCAGCACCCAGAGGTCTTTACCACCCCTGTACTTGCTGAAAAATTCAGGGTCAGTCCGGAGGCTGTAAGGAGAATTCTCAAGAGCAAATGGGAGCCGACGCAGAAAGAAAGGGCGAGGATGTTGCAGAGAGAACAGAGACTCCGCCAGGAGCACATTCAGAATAGACGCCTCAAAGAAATGAGGGATCAGTTAGAGGTGGCGAGGGAGCGAAGTGTGGCTAGAAGGCAACGGGAGGACACCGAGTCCCAGCTGTCCCTCAGATGACGGGGCCTCGCGGATCCTATAGTAATGCACGAGGCGGCCTGGCTATTGTTGTCTCGCTAAAGTGGTAAGCTAGTAACTTAGTCCAGGCATTTGGAGCTAACACATTATGTAGATGTCCACACAACGCCTGTTCCTGGCTTGACACGTCTCGTTAGACGATCGACACTAATATTATCGAGATTATCCTAATGATACATGGACACATAGACTCACACAACCCCTTTATTCGCGACCAGATATAACGTCTAGCAATAATAATAAAGTACCAAGTTACTGCCCCAGCATCAAGAGTCCTCTACAGTGCTCCATAGTTCACTTGTCGGTGCGCGCGAAGCGCAAGTAACATGACCCGCTCGGCGGTTTGCAAGTGAGTGTATCATTCCAGTTCGGTTGGGGCAGTGGATCTGGGGTGCGTCCTGTTCCATCGACCAGCCGGAACTCCAATGTAGACAGCATCAGTGCCGTTATAACCTTCAGCTGCAGCTTGGCCAGGCGCTGACCCATGCAAATCGTTTTGCCTGCAAGTAAGTGATTAGCATCTAAGTTTGTATACCCAGCTCACACCGTACATACCTCCACCCCAGCCGACATATTCGAATGGAAGAGTACGTTCCGGTCTATCGGGTTTAAATGCCCAGGGATCCGGGTACAATTCCGGGTTGAGGTGGATGTCTGCGAACGGATACACAACATATGCCCCCGATGGAATGCGGGTACCGTTGAGGTAGGTCTCAGGACCCATGTTCCTACGCATGGCAGTGTGAGGCTGAGCCAGACGCAGCACTTCTCTGATTATCTTGTCCATGACGGGTGTATGGTTCTCCCAGGCTTCTAACGGTATCGTCGCGATTCTTTCTGCAATCGTGCTGTGGCAATCTGCTGACGAGTACTCTGCCAGAAGGGTCTGTACCTCCTCCTCTGCTTTGCGTTTCCATTCGGGGTGTCCTGCTATGAGAGTCACCATCCAGGACGCTAGCGGAATTAGGCACGGTAAGAAAACTTTTGTCAGACTCAGACCGTCCCGTCTTCCGACTCACCCGTTGTACCAGTCGATCTTGCGCCGGCCACGAGCAAACCCATGATAAACTGTGGGAATCGTCAGATCATGTAACGCATGGTTTCATGGCAAGAAAACTGAATTACCCCTACGATGACTAACTTGTCATCCCCATGGTCGAGGAGCATCTGCAGAGTGTCATCGCGTGATTCTCCGCTAGTCATCCTGGCTCTAATAGCTCCGTTAACGATATCATAGACCTTCTTTGATGCGTATAATTTCGTCAGCATGCTGGGGCTCGGCAGCCAAGGAAACAACACGCTGGCCGGAGTCGTAGACTTGTCAAGCGTATCGTACAAGTTCCTGAGACGCGCCACCGCTGAAGGGTCATCGGCGATTTCGTGACAAGCCAGGCACCGTACTGTCGTTTGGAAGAGGACCTGCGAAAGGGAGGAACAACGGACAACAAGAGATTAACATCTCTCAAGAACCACGCAAGTGGGGCATGTGAACCGGAGAAGCTACGTACCGCCGGTATGTGTGAGAAAGGATCTATGGACCCTGATGCACCCCAAGAACGTAAGGTCTTGTCCGCATCGCCGACGATATATCGAATGACTGGGAACATGTGTAGGTGAGCATCTGGGCGTAATTGAACATCTTTAATAAACCGCTCACAATTTGACAGACTATCGCTGTTCTGGGCTGCAGCGAGTCGCTTGTGTATAAGGGCGATACGCCGCGCCTGTAGGTCGGACGTGATGCCTGGCAACATGGGAATCTGTGTTCGCAGATATCCGCGAGGCAAGGAGAGCACGAGTCATGTCAGCCAAATGCTATCACCTGGATAGAAGCCGGTTTGAACTTTGAAAACAGACGTACGGCTCCAGAGAGGACCTTGAAGCCCTCGTTGATGTCAAGACCCTTGCACGCGAAGAAATCCCTCCTGCCCGGCTCTCCCGATACTGCAATGACGGTGTTCTGGTGGAGCGAGTATGAGCCGATGTAATAGTGCCGAAGGACGCGTAAGGATGAATCCGACTGACCTGCAACAGATTGAACTGGAAAACGGGTTGTCCTGTGACCTCAAAGCCGCTCCTGAGAAAATCGAAGCGGTTCTTGAAGAAGGGCCATATCGTCTCTATTCTCGTCAAAGGGAGAGTGGCGGCGACTTGACGCTCCTTATCCGGTTTTGCGAGCGTGTAGAGCAACAACAGGAGGGCGATGCCTGGGATAGCTATCGCGAGCTTAACCGCAGCGTGCTCGGGTGCCAATGACTGCACGAGGATCAGCAGACCGAGGGGGTTCATGGTTTCGGAGCGGTTGGTCAAACTGCCAAAACAGCCGGAGGTATTTATAGCAGACACTTGAAAAGTAGAATCAGACAGAACCAACAACGAGATATGGCAGACATGAGACGTACGTAGACGGGTGCGATACAGGCGGGGCAGAGCGGAGACTTGACAGCCAGTGCCGATGGGTGGCCAGGCAGATTAGTTGGGCAGTAAGTGAGCGCAATGGAGGCAGGAATGCATCGCAGCGCTTGGTATGGAGAGCGCAAGTAGTGGTGATTTAGGTTGTGGTGAGAGGACGGATGATGAACGTGGCGAGTGAATTGGGACCAGCTACTTCTCAGGGACCAATTGAACATTCTAGGCAGCGGGAGCAGTTTCCCGGATCCGGCAATCCTCCTTGAAGGGATGAAGCATGATCATGCTCTACTTTAGCTTCCAGCTCTCACCTGAGCGCGAGCATTGAGCCACCCAGCGAAGGCGGCCCCGGAGAACGTCAGAAAAGATGCAATATGGAAACACGATGTTGCGTTCACGTACAGCCTGACTTACATTTTCATTTTCATTTCGGTCATGGCATAATGCGGGCCCTTCGGTGACTGCCAACAGCCCATGCACTCTATGTGCTGCTTCTGATGCTTATCGGGCGTCTGTACCACTGCGAACTGTGGCCATCTAGACGCAGCCCGGGTTGGACCGCCTTGTGCTGCGTTGTGTACTATATCATCGGTCTGGAAATCTGGCTGCCGCAACCATGTCAACTTCCTCTTCGACAACATACGCACCGTATAATATCGTGATGCACGGACGGTGTTCTGTTCACGTCCAAAGTGCGCGGCCCGCGGTGACAATCTGGCATATAGATGCATCAGCATGTTTACGAAGGCCACCTTGAAATACCCAGCTTCTGAAGTTCTGACGTTGCGTGTGGCCACAAATGCCTTTCCATGTTACACTCGGCCCCGCAGTTTAGCGTTGCATTTTGAAGCTTGAAGCTTGACGACTGAACTCGTGATACCGGTTTAACGTTAGGTTTCGCCACTGTGGACGATCGAATGCAGGCATAGCGCGTCCGTAACATGGAGAAGGGAGCATCCTGCCTTTCCGAATAACTTCTTCCAGAATTTCCTAACCGCTGTGGGAACAACTGCTCACATCAGTCAGGAATCAGGACTGCAGATAGAGCATGCTTGTTTCTATGAGAAGGGCAAGTTGCCGGCGGTATGATATGTTGGGAAGATTGGGCTTTGTGCGTTGAAATGGTAACGATGACCCACATGGCACTTGCATACGTACCTACGATGCGTCCTGCCCAGCAACGGTCAACCACCGATTGCGAATGAGGAAGTACTGCTCCATGCAGGTCTTACCTCCTGAGATATGCAACAACTGGATCCTCGTGACTGCGTCTTCTGTGCCACAAGAGTGATGCAAGACGAAAATAGGACTCATGTCTCCGATTGGTCTAGGTCTAGGCAATTCCACATACTTGATATCGCTCCAGAATATCGTACTGAACGACGTATGTGCTCAGACCTGACGAGTTCACGCGCCTCCGCCGTGCCCGTCCAGCGTCCTAGGAGGCATACAAACTGCATTGCTTCTATCTTTCCAAATCTATAGGCGATGTGGCGCTGCAAGCTTTAACATATCGTGGGAGAAGACTTAACAAGTGCAGGAAGCCAACTGACCATTTGCTCTCGCAGACGAACAGCTTCGGCACCGTCGGATCCAGAGTTCGCATCTTAGCACTAGAAAGAAGACTGCAAGTTAGCACACAGGATGCGTATCTTACCCCTTCCAGTCGCGTTCAGTTGTATCACGGCACAACTATCATGTGAGGGCGATGCTGTTGTGTCGGTAGCGACGGCTGGACACAGGCAGGGAATCAGTATAGCTGAACGTCATCGGATCTGTTTGCTCACCTGGTTCAAGGCCTGCGGGAGGACTCGGATTGCAATTTACTGGCTGTGGTCAGCCCAATTGGCAGTGGCTATCTATGGCGCAGTGACTCGCATGCACCGTAGTTGCGTGCACCTGATGCAACTGTCTCGGTCGAACTCAGTCACAGCATGGAGTCTATTAAAATGAATTTCGATTTCAACTGAACTCTGTTATAGCACCTATTAGTGTTGAAGATCAGCAAACCTTCACCACACCTGCAAGCTAATGCTCTCCTATTACTAATGCACAAGAGTCCCGGTGTCAGGCTATCCTCACGCGGGTACGAGAGCGCGTACATATGCAAAAGAAAGGTCTCAGCGACAGCACTGCTAGTGAACACTATGGAACTCACGCCCCTTAGATCATTTCTGTTCAACTGCGAGCGCTGATACGTCTCCTGACGGCTCAGTAATGTGACGCAGAGCTGAGATATTTGCTATATAAGGTCAACTACGCTGTCGGTAGACGAGTGGATGTAAAACAGGGGCCACGAATTCGAAGATCGACGAGCGGCGTTTGTTCCTGAACATACCAGATTAGTTTCGCCTAGAAACGCGTGGAGTGAAATTTGAGCAAAATGGATGTGAGCATGAAGAAAACATTGGATAACGCGGAAGCGAGAGAGCAGTGTCTGTGATGATGATAGGGGCTCGAGAGTGCATGAGAATGCTAGAATGTACAGAAGAATGCAGAGCGCGTGAGCATAGCAGAGTTCATGTATGGGTGCAGTGCTGGCAATGGAGGGTATAGGAGAGCAACGATGGGATGATAGTTCGGGTTCATGAGGCAATGCAAAAAGCAAGGAGTAAGGAAGAGCAGAACTCTTTAGAGAGTGCGGAAGGTGATAGCATCGGAAAGGGGGTCAAAGTCGTAGTCGGAAAACCGGTCGACGCTGGAAGCCCGCGAGTTTGCATAGCGCTTGGATGTAGGAGATGGTGTAGCGAACGTGAAAACAGAGTAGAGACGTTTTCGCTCCGGAGTCGAGAATATTCCGATCGTTAGTTTGGTAGGAGTTTTCGTCACGGGTGGCTCGGAAGCAGCAGTCGTATCCTCTGGCTTCGTCTCGAAAGCTTCAACATCATCCTATAAGCAACAGTGTTATTGCGTAATACATAAATTGGGCACAACAAATTCATACTTCGGGCTGGGACACCTCGGCATCTTTGCTGTCCTTCGTCGGCTTCTCTTCAAGGGATAAGCTCGGCTCGGGCGCTGTCGAGACGTCGGCGGAAGGAGGCGCAGTTAATTCATAGTCCGTCGCGTCCGCGGCCGCCTCAGCGTTCTTCGGCTGAGCCTGCAAACTGTTCTCTGCATTCCCCTCTTCCGTCGCTACCTCCTCCTCTACCTTCGGCAGTTCAGTGACTTTACGAATCCGGCTGGCCGGCTTCAATTTATGTTTACGAGACGCAGTCGAGATCGATGCAGGTTTCTTCTTCTTGACTTCTACATTCTCTCCGAGAGGACGATTCTTGTCTGTCACTGAAAGCTTGCGCTTTCTGGGGATGGGATGTGGTTCGGAAAGTGACTTGCTGGGGGCTTTGAGCACTTTGGTGGTGAGTACGGCGCCGCCTTTGCGCTTCAGGGCGGCCTCGTCGCCGCTCGAGCGACGGGCAGTGGTTGGGAGAAGATTTTCCTTGTCTTTGGCAGTGGCAACTGCGAGTGCGGTGGTAGTTGAGATCGAAGGCGTTTGCTGATCGACGGAGGCTTTAACCTTTACAGGAGAAGGCTCGGAGGGCTCATCCTTGAATATAACAAACGTGGCTCGTGTAGTGACGGTGGGCATAATTTGACTTCACTGAAATGAAGGTTCTATAGTTGGGATGGTAACAAGACGTTAGTAAAACTGAAGTGGCCAAAATGAATAGAGCTTGAGGATATCTTGGGATCTGCGATATTGTGGTTGAAACGTCTACAGGCGCCCAAGGTCTCCTAAATGAACCGTGACATCGTGACCAGGGCGTAACGCGCATAATACATATATAATCATGTGACCGTGTCACGGTGAAGAAGAAGGGTGAATTCCAGGTAAATACAAAAGGGTTCAACATCATACCAGATAAACTAGTCGCACTAGAAACACAGTATGCATAAGTTACACGAAGAGTGGAAAGCGGAATTCTATCTTACTAGTAAGTAAGTAATCTGAACGGTTGTCTAGGCCATATTTCAAAGCCCGACAAAGTCCGATGCGCAATACGCCGCGACCGCCACTTGCAGGTGCCGCGCTGTCCACTGCGCCAAGCTGCTCTCTTTGTTGCACGTCCACCACCTCCGCTTGTTCTGTCAAAACACTGGTTTATTGTGAAAAATGTCTGCTGGAAGATTTGACAAGTCCAAGAAGCCGTATAGCGTCAGTCAATCCCCATACATCATCAACTTGGACTTACCCCTTTCGCGACAATTAGCGACCGAATCGCCCAAGGCGGTCAGAAGGGGACTGGGTGCACGACAAAGCACCAGGTAGCAACATTGCGAAGACGCCACGTGTCCAAGCCGACACCCCAAACGTGGCTAAGGGCAACTCCAACCTGCTCGTCTCAAACTTGCACTATGAGATAACCCCGAAGGACCTGACGGTGCGTCTAATTGGTCTCTACGCCGGCTCTATCCAGTGACACGGAAGCATACCCAACAGCAAATCTTTGGCCAAGTTGGCACTCTCATCAGAGAGCCTTTAATTAGGGTACGATAATCAGAATGCACCCCATCAGCCTGAAACCAACCGATGCCGACCTCCTTTCGATCGTGTCTTTCTTGCAATCAAGTATGACCGTAGTGGTCGTTCCTCAGGCGTTGCCGTTATCTTTTTCGAGACAGCAGCAGACGCAAAGAAGGCTTTAGAACAATATGACCAGAAGCTTTGCAGAGGTGAACCTTCAGCCTGTCCTCAGCACTTGCCGCAGCTTTGCTCACGTTAGTCATGAAAGGTCAACTAATGTCGATCACTTTTGACCACGGCCCGCCCGTTAGGCAGGCGCGTCGCGTCACGAGCGCACCCTCACTTATTAACAGGATTCAGAAGCCGCCCTTGGCCGAACGCCTTAGTGCGGTTGATACGAAGCCTGCTGTTGCGCAAGCACAGTAAGTAGACTTCTATCCGCCTTAACCCCCTTTATTGATTTCCCATTCAGGTCTAACGGGACTGGTCCGATACGCAACAAGGGGCGTGGGGCACCACGCGCCCCGAGAGAGCCTAAGAAAGCCCGGAACACACCCAAGACGGCTGAAGACCTCGATAAGGAATTGGATGCATTCATGAAGGACGACTCAAAGCCAGCTACCGCACCGCCTGCACAATCCGCACCTGCAGCGCAGACTGAAGATGTTGAGATGGCTGCTTAATTTTTCAACTTTTATTTACTTCGATTCTTCAGATTGTATTATATTCACGTTCACGTTCGCTTTCCACCAGACATATGCTGCTTTATATCATCATTCAACTTGCAACATTCGCTATACGCTTGTTCACACCAACACGCATTGGAATATGACAAGGAATAGCAACGGCTACAAATACGGTAATGGTACAATTTTATTTTGGATACATGGCTGCCAGCAAGCGGCATTCTTTTTGGTTCTATTCCTATTGGCTATCAGGAGCACACTCTACGCACCGCTCCTCCCGACAGCTTTTGTGCCTACAGCATTATCAAGCTTAGGCAGCGCCTTCGTAGCCTCTCCGTTAGGACGGGGCAAGAACTCCACGTCCACCAACCACGACAGATACTTGCCCATAAGCTCCTCGTCCACGGTGCGGTTCGTCTCCTTCATGTGCGGAGCCAATAACGCCCTCATATTGGCATCGCTAAGTTCAGGTGCCTTCGTACTCGTAGGCAGGTCGTCCAGGACGTAGTGCAAGAGCGGGAAAAGCGCGTTATCTTGAGCTTCCATGACATGCCGCTCGAGCTTTGTCCTCCAGAGAAGATAGTCGCACCGTTCGGTCTTGTAGCCGTAGATGGATAGAGCGGAAAGGAAGTCATTGAAAGTAGGACGAGGGAATGCGGCGACGTGGAGCACACTCTGATGGTCGCGAGGAGCCGGGAGAGGTGCTACTGCTGCGAGTGCAGTTGAACGAGCGACGTGGTCTACAGGGACCATGTTGATGGTGTTGTTGATATCAGGAACAAGACCGAGCTGGATACATCCCTTGACCATTCGCCAGACGAAGTCATCCGTGTTCGTAACTAGACAGTTCTGTCAGTCGTCAGCTCGAGTTAGGATCTCAGAATGCTTACCAGCTGAACGGGAGTCGCCAACAACGTAACCAGGACGGACAATATGTCCATTAAGACCCCTTCTGCCAGCTTCGAACAACAGCTTCTCGGAGACCCACTTGCTCTGTCCGTACCCGGTCTTCAGATGGTTTCTAGCACCCTCTAGGTCGTCGTCCTCCGGTACACCAGCAAGCTCCGTGCTAGCAAGAGAATCTGATAATTGAACATAGTGCTCAGTGTCGATGGCAGAGGTAGATGATACGAAAACGAATAGCTTCGGCTTGGCGGTTGCCGCGAGCTCGATGCCAATGAGTGTACCGAGCACATTTGCGGGGCGAAGCTTCTCGTAAGGGTATACCCAGTGTACCTGGAGAAAACTGTCAGCTGCCTTATCATCTGTTTCGGAGCGATAACCTTACCAGCGCGCCATTGTGTACAATCGCGTCAGCCTCTTCAGCGATACGCTGCCACGTAGCCTCATCAAGACCAAAACGCTCCTGATCCAGATCACCCTTGACTACTTCCACCCTAGACGTCTCCACCCACTTCTCATTCCATACACCGCGTCCAGAGGCCGAGTCACGCAGACGCGAAAGAGCCTTCGCGTCGTCTGATGCACGGACGAGACAGATCACCTTTGCGACCCTTTCTTCTCGATCCAACAGGTCGCGTAAGATGAAAGCACCGAGGAAGCCCGTAGCGCCAGTCAAGAACACGGTGAGAGGACGCGTCGAATAGTCGGATGGAATTCCAGCGTACGTAGGCCGCAGCTTGCTCAACAGCGCTTCGTAATCTTGACCGTACTCGACATGTCG
Source organism: Irpex sp. Y119-03 (assembly GCA_037042295.1). Classification (NCBI taxonomy): domain Eukaryota; kingdom Fungi; phylum Basidiomycota; class Agaricomycetes; order Polyporales; family Irpicaceae; genus Irpex; species Irpex sp. Y119-03. The sequence continues at coordinate 503,125 of JAXQKB010000953.1, read as the reverse complement.
TCCGATATCGGTCTTCGCTGCAGTAGTGGGCGATGGCGCATCCTCTCCTGACTTGTAAGAAAAGCCAAGGTCCGTGTTGCGTAGCTCGTCGACCGCAGTGGACAGACCCTTGATCGTGGGTTTGTCAAAGACCAAACCAAGAGGCGCCTCGACAACAAACGACTTCCGGATCTCGAAGATCAGACGAGTGGCCAGAATGGAATGACCGCCCAAATCGAAGAAGTTGTCGTCCAGAGGTATAGGGGAGGGTGCATTCGGCAAGATACGGGCCCATATACTCCTCATGGCTTCCTCGGTGGTAGACACTGCGCCTTCCTGACGAGTTTCGGTGACGGCGAGCTGAGCTGTGTCAGGGAAGGGAAGAGCAGGCTTGTCAACCTTTCCATTCGGGTTTAGTGGCATACGCTTCAGCGGAACGAACACTGATAGAACATTCAGCAGATGATATGACTGAGAACAATGAATACACACGTGAGGGTATGCTATGACCAGGAAGCTTAGTCTTGAGATACTCGCGGATGTTCTTGATCAACCGCCTGTACTTCCTCATACCAGCAACGACGTTCTTGTCGTCGTCACCAATATCGCTTGCGTACTCGTCGAGCGAAGGTCCACTGACAGGGACGAAGTAGCTAACAAGGATCTTCTCCTCGTCTTTATCCCTACGCACCAAGGTAACGTTCTCGCGTATGAGAGGGTGTTGGCTGAGATGTGTATCGATTTCGCCGAGCTCGATACGGAAGCCACGAATCTTGACCTGGTCATCTGCGCGGCCGGTGCACTCTACGATGCCGTTCGGGAGATAGCGCCCCAAGTCACCAGAGCGGTACATCCGATCCCTTATCCCCTTCCAGAATTGTGCCTCGGGTCCCGGCTCGCCTTGCAAAGGATGAGCAATGGTGTCTCGTGGTGCCGCAGTGTTAGCGGAGAACCAGTTCGTGACAAACTTCTCAGCGGTAGCGTTTTCGTCGAGATATCCTTCTGCTAGACCGCCTGAACGGACGTAGATCTCTCCAACTTCGCCAACCGCACAGGGGATTGTTTTGTCATTCCTGTTGACCACGAGGAGCTGAACGTCAATCATACCCTCGCCAGCAGGCATGACATCCTTTTGCGTCGCGAGGAAGGTAGGATCTTCCGAGACGCTCGGTATGAGGAAGTAAGACACGGCGCGCTGCGTCTCCGTCGTACCGTACATGTTGACGATACGGACGTTGGCCGCAAGCGATTGCAATCGTAGACAGTCTCGCTTGGTGAGAATGTCTCCAACAAAGAAAGCATTCCGCAACGAAGGAATCTGTCGCGTCGCTTGCGCGGAGAGCAGCTGACCCATGGCGGGTGTTAAATGTGTAACAGTAACCTCATTCTCAGCCATCCATTCAGCCAGGCGTCCAGGCGTGCCAATGTCGTCGGCGGTGGGTACATATAGCTGAGCACCGAAGAAAAGTGGAGTGAACACTGGGAAAACAGAGGTTAATAGAAGAACTCTGCTGGTGGTCAGATGGACGTACTGTCTCGTTGTATAGGGTCGTGGGCGATGCCGCTAAGCATGGTGAACTTGGACTGCTCGCCGAGCCCAAAGCGTTCTCCCATCCAAGGGAAGAAGTGAGTCAAACTGTAGTGTCGGCCTTTGACACCCTTGGGAATACCCGTGCTTCCACTCGTAAACGACAACGTCCCAACGCTGTCTGGGCCAAGAGGGATGTTGGGATCCTCATCAGCAAGAGAACGCTGGGGTGCTAAGACATCCGTATTGTCAGACGTCGATGACCCTCCCACTAGCTGGCCATCTGCGAGTAGTTCCAACGCGGGCACCTCCACGCGAATCTGTACCTCGTTGGTGATGAAGTCGCGAACGGTAGGACCAATCTTCCCAGCACCCTTGAGAACTACCAATGCGCGCGGCCGCGCGACTCCGAGATAGATCGTTTGACGATTCGGTGGATAGGCGGGGTCTATGACGGAGAATGTCGCGCCTGCCTTGAGAACGGCCATGACAGCAACCACGAGCTCTACACTTCGATATGCGTATACCATAACGACTTCCTCCCTCTGTACACCACCTTGTATAAGATGATGCGCCAATGTGTTGGCGGCACGGCGAATAGTGTCATATGTATATACGCGTTTTCCTTGAGGTAACGAAGGATCAGTCCAGGGCAATGACTGGATAACGCATGGTCGGTCGGGCCACTGTCGTGCATTGCGGGAAAATATGTCAGGGATGGCTCCCTTCCAGTCGCACCAGTTCAGGTCTGCGGTGGGACTCGGCAATTTGGCGCGTTGAGCAGGCGTGAGGAGGGGGACTGAACCAACGGCTTGCAAGGGATTCGTGCCAATCTTTCTGAGGAATATGGAAAGTTGATCAACGATATATGATATACGTACAGACGTGAAGAGGAGGGAGTTGTAGAGGATACGGAGAGAGATGTGGGGGGTAAGAGCAGCACGACTTGACTCCTGTTGTCGCGTGATGAATACAGTAATGTCCGAGGTAAGACTTGTCGTCCTCAGGAAGTTGTCCATCGGAGCATCCGTTTCATCGAAGAAGCGGACGCGAAATAGAGGTCGATTTGCCTCGACGGATTCGGAGGCTTTGTCCTTTCCAAGGGCGCGAACAATACTTTCGTATGGGACAGCATCTTCCTCGGCCTCCTGCTCAACCTGTTGTACCTTGCGTACTACAGCCCAGAAGGGATCATTTGGATCGACAGGTACACGGAGGACTAGCGGATCGCGTGCGGATGCTGAAGACGAGCCTATCAAAAGATCTGTTTCGCCTGTAAACCGATGCAAGAGAACACAGAACGCAGCCAGCAGCAGTTGGAATGCGGAAGGGGTCTTCGCAACGCTTTCCTCTTCTTCCTCTTCTCCGTCTTCATTATATAGTGCGAGTTTGAGAAGACTGAGACATGTCTGCTCTGAAAGATCTGCGGTCAGTGCAGCCTCAACGAGCCGATTGCTTCCAAGTTGGCGTGGGTAGTCGGTGGGCAGAGATATCTCTGGCAAGTTTTGTAGTCGAGCGACTACACGCTGGAGGCGTACGTCGGTCATTGCTCTCGAGGCAAGGGAGGCTGAGTTGAGGTTGGAACATTTCGGATTGAGGAAAGCAGGACTATGTCCATGACTCGTTTATGGGCGCTCGATTAAATTCTGCTTTCTTCGGCGATCCGCGGAGTCTATCAGTAGTCTATCGCAGTACGTATGCTATAAAGAATATCGGAATCCTTCACAAAGTAGTATATTGTCCAGAATAAATGCTATCTGTATAGCTACGAAAAATATACGTATGTATACTGGCTCGTACAGTGTCTATGTTTGTATCCAGGTTCATGCCATCTTGCTTACTCGAAAATATCGGATGCGAAACGGCCGACCACAGCTCGTTCGAATTTCGCAGAGGCATCTTGATCATCGCATCCAGTCACCTCCTGGATGATCTTGGTAAGAGTCTCCTTGATAGCACGAGCAACCTTGCTCGATCCACAGACGTAGTACTATGGAGATGATCAGATAAGTATACCAAAGGTAGAAGACTTGGGACTTACTCTCGCTCCCTGATCGTAGAACTTGGAAACGTCCTCGCGATCATTCCATACACGACTGCACAATTATGAGCATACCAGTCAGATGAATGAGAAGATGACACTTACTCCTGCACATACTTGCACCCTAGTGACTCCGCAGATGCCCTTGAGAACGCCGGTCGAACCTTTACCACACCCAGCTCCTCCCATTCTTTCAAGTCAGAGTCGGAATACAAGAAATCCTCCTTCGGGTTCCTGCATCCAAAGAACAGAAGCGCTTCGCCGACGTCTCTGCCACCTTTCTTCTGCAATGCACGCTCCTGCAGGAAGCCGCGCATAGGCGCAAGACCAGATCCAGCGGCAAAGAGCACAAGCGGGGTTTTGGGGTCGGTCGGCAGATGGAAAGCAGCGTTGGATGGACGAACCGCCATCTGCACCTTGTCGCCTGGGCGGAGGTTTGCGAGGAAGTTGGATGCGACTCCGAGGAATGGCTCCCTTTTGCCTGATATGGGATCCGCCTGAAGCACGCTGACTGTGAGTGTGACATTTGAAGCATTCCACAAGGGGGACGATGATATGGAATATTGGCGGACTCTCATGGAAGGAAGCATCGCAAGGAAGCTACCAAATGGAAGCTTGATGTCGCGGTGTTCCTCGAGAATGTCGAGCAAGCTAAGTCGGGGTGCAACCACCAGCTCTGCATGGGAGTTCTGAAGTGCTTCAAGTGATTTGCGTGTGCTCTCTGAGAGGTCCGTGGAAAGGAGGGTGCGGATATCACGACTCGTTGCCGGCTGTGAGATCTCTACATAGCCGGAAAGCAGCGTAGAAATTGTCACGGCCTTGTCAACAGGTAGAGACGTCGGTGTAGATGACGACAGAACAACTTCTTGTTCTGGCAGCAAGTTGAACCGCGAGATTACGCGATGCACATCTCGAGGCGGGTTCGTTGGCAATCTGAAGTGGTTGTGAGCGGGAATCGTCACAATTATGGACCGCGCAATGCTTACATGGCTAAATAATCGCCTGCACGAGCAGTTTGGTCTTCAGGAAGGGCGAATTCTTATGATAACATGAGCCTTATTGGACAACCTTTCTCGCAACAGCAACACTTACCGATATGCCTCTTTTCCCGTTGTCCGGCAGGGGTCAGCAACCTATTCTCAACCACAGAACCCAGGGCAGCGTCGGATTGACGGAGCTCAGCGGCTCTTGTAGTTCCTTCGCCGACATTCTTGATCTCTATGCTGGGCAAGCCGGAGTCAGAATCCGACACGACAGTGTTGTACTCCTGTTCGATGATGCAATGAGACGTCTGCTAAGTAAGTTGACCGGTATAACATACCTTGAGCAAAGCCTCCCAGAGTTTCGCCTCCCACGCATCAAAGACCTCAAAGAACTCGGCACTGGCTGCATTGCCTTCTCCGCGTTCGGCGATACGCTTAGCTCCACGTTCCTCAAAGGAGGTATCGACAAGTGTCGGAATGCGTTGATATGTCTTGACCCACTCCTTGTTTCCGCATCCAAAGACAGCATAGCGTACGTTAGCAAGCTCTTGTCCTTTCAGACTTGTGAGCCATGAGACGAAGTGTGTCGCGTTATCAGCAGGCTCGCCTATGTGTACGTGAGTATCGCGCTTTTCTCCTCGACTGACTAGTAGTATATCGCACCTTCAAAGGAGGCACAGACTATAATGACAGGTCCGTCTGTCGGAATATGCTCAGCCGCTGAATCGAGCGTGCCAAGGGTTGGGCGGAAGCCTACCACAATATATGACATCAGAATGCATGCAGAAAGAACTTTTGAATACCACATACCATATCTGCCTGCACCTTCCGCAATACGCTGTGAAAACCGTTCCGAAGTGCCAGTGTTTGAGCCGTACAGTACATACAGAGGCAGCGCAGACTCTGAGATCACTTGAGGAGCAGTAACCTGGACCTTTCCAGCGTTTGCAGCAAACGTGGGTGCAGATGGTGCTGCATAAAGACGCGACTCAGTTGAATGACGCGGGATTGCGTGAATGTAAAAGTGCTTGGGCTTGATGGTCAACGTTTGCTTCAGCTCGAGAGTATATGAGGGGTCGGCAAGAGCGAAGTCGAACTTCTGTAAAAGCATTGCAAGGCAAATGAGGGCCTCTTGCCAGGCGAATGGCCGCCCCTATTAGGATATGTCAGCCATCGTTGATGATTGGTTATGCCAGCTCATAACTCACAATACACGCCCTTGCTCCATATCCAAATGGTTGCCAGGCCTGACGCTATATATCGAGAGCATTAGTCAGATGATACCCGCACAGAGTTTGAATATATACAGGAAGCTTCTCAAACTTTTCATCCAGCATCCGCTCAGGCTTGAACTCTTTGGCCTATGATTCAAACCAGTATTGTAAGCTCCTTCAACGCATCGCGCAGTTCAATGAACTGAGACGTACATCGTTGCCGTATACCGCAGGATCCTTATGAGCGTGATATGCATTGATGACAATTGTCTGCCCCTTTTTAATGAAGTACTTCCCATTGCCAATGGTAGTATCCTCAAAGGGAGCTACCGTACGCATAGGAGCAGATGGACGAAGTCGCAGGGTCTCCCGCAAAATGGCTATACGAAACAAATCTTTAGCTGGCCTTCGTCCTAGGAGCTCACGACGTACCAGCAAGGTACTTCAGTTTAGATAGGTCTCCGACTTGGATCTGTTGGTCACCAAGGACTTCATCTACCTCTTCATGAGCCTTGCGCAGAACCTCGGGGTTCTTTGCCATGAAATAGGTAGCGAAAGAGAGCATTCCTGACGTCGTTTCGTGACCTTAAGGAGCTCTTGTCAGTGTTGTGAGGGTTATAATATCTGAGTCTATGCACACCAGCAATCATGAACGTGAGCAGCTATAAAAGACGTGTCAGATTAACATGCAAAAGATCTGCAAATCAACCACTCACATTTTTCCTAATATTGTCATCGGGAAGGCCCTGACCCGTCTTGGGATCTTTGGAGAACAACATCGTGTCTAAGAGATCCTTCTTTGCAGTTCGATTCGCCTTGCGCTCTCTGATGACTACAGCCCATGTCAACACCGTGTAAGTATATATCTACGAGGAATACAACTCACGTTCGTCAGCTACATCCGCCATCGTTTTGATATCCTCTTCATATTTGGAGCCCATTAAATTGTTGAGTATAGTGGGACGGTTCGCGCGTTTGCCACTTTCAATCAGGAAATCGTTCATTGCCTCGATGAAAGGGTGGGCCTTGTCCTGTATGACAACCTCATAATCAGCACTAGTAGAACCAGGGTCAGTGAAAACTCACTAACCCGATAGTAAGAGTTCAGGCTGTAGCAGAATACCGAGATGACGTTAACAATCCACTGGCTGTCAGAAGAGGACGACCTTACCGGTAGGACATGGCACACAATGAGATGGTGTCGAACGTGAGACGTGTATAGTCATCTACAGCGTCGATACGGTGGCGAGGCCCGAACCTACGAAGTAGCATTTAGCAAAATGCATTGAGGAGGCAATATCATGGTCATTTACCTCTCCCACTTCAATACGAGCTGGGAAGCGATGTCCACCATATCGTCAAACATTTCTCGAATGGCAGCGGTGCCAAACGCAGGCATAAGCAAGCGGTCTGGTTAATCATCGACGTCAGTGCATATATGATGCATATAGGGTCATATCATGAAGAAAACGTACGCGCTATGGCCCAGTTGGGCTCATCTCGTTGAGCAGTGAACAAACCGTCGCCGACTGCACTGCGAACTTCGAACGTCCCGGAGGTGACAGTCTTGTAGAACCTTTTGTCATCGCTCACTTCTTCCATTAACGCAGCGCTGTTGATCATGATCGGGTTTCGACCTCAAGGACAAAGTGAAGAGGCCCATTGTCAGTTATGACGAGGTAATGTGGCGAGGTTGAACGTTGAACACTCACCCAGCAAGTTCAACTGGTATATCTCTCCATATTGATCAGCCAGCAGGTCAAACGAGAGCAGTGGTGTTTCTCTGTCGAGCTGTGTGGCATGACCAAGGAGGGGCACAGCAGGCGGCGTTGGAATAGGTGTGGTCATGACAAGCTCGAGGTGGGATCAGAGTCTGCGGGACGCGCTCTGTAGAACAGTGAGGTTATAAACAAGTCCACCATATTCTACAGTGTCAAATTTTTTGATATTTCTCGCGATGGAAAGCCAGCACATCATCAGCGCCACGAAGTTCGGGGTGACGAGTGGACAGTGATACGGTGGTACGCCTGCGTTTCACCACCGAGATCATGGCCTCGTCGGGTACAAGAAAGCCGACATCCGACGTCTACCAAGCGAAAAGATTATGTCGGCCAATAGAAGAGGCACTCGCCTTCGCAATCCACGATGCTGCGTGCAAATTGTACGGGACAACGTTTAGGTACGTTGGCGAGGAGAAGATTCGTATCTGTCGTCCGCAGGTTTTGCTGTCCGCGTCCAGCTGGCTACTTCCCGAGGAAGCAGTGCATGATGAGATCAACTCTCGACTTCCTGTCTATCAAACTCCAAACTCGTCAATCTACAGGCCACGGGCGGGTCAGTTATAGCGAACAACACTGACCAGCGGGAGTTGCAGGTCGCCTAGAGTCACCGGCAATTGACATGGCGGCGTTCGAGAAACGGCAACCGTTTGCAACCGCTCATCTCACCCTTCCACCGGCGCATCCACCACCGTGATCGTCACCATATGCCACGAAGGGTCTTGACCTGCAGTCATCTCAGCACGACGTGTATAAACATCCCAAAGCCCTTGCAAAAACTAAGTACATTACGGGGTATATAGATCTAGGACTAGTGTATAATTCCAACGAGTGACAGCGATAAGTAAGTAGGTGTGTGTGAGGGAAACGACGAGAGCCAATGAGTCAACGCTCATTGTTCAAGAGGCTTTTTGCTGATGACGAGATACATAGGTGTAAAGATCTGCAGATAAGAGACTATGAGATCGAGGCTTGTATGAGGGACTCCGGTAAACTCACCTTCAGCTGACCGGTCTTAACAAGTGCGTCTCCGGCGATCTTCAACGTCTCGCAGACGCTCCACGTACCCTGAGGCACGATGCGAAGGAATTCCAGAAGTGCCAAGCCGTGGTGGGACACAAACTTGCCACTTGAGCTCGTCCGCCAACATGTGAAAACATCCCAGAAAGTTTGGGCTTTCCGAACGTCACCCTCGAGAGGGTAATACCAAGCAACGTCATCAGGACGTTCAGCAAGATCCTCCTCGTGGAGGATCTCAAAGCCGACTTTCACGAGGGCATCGCGAGCCTGCTGAATCGGTCGCATCTCAGGGATACCGTTGCCAATCTCGATCTGGTGAGCCAACTCCTTGTGCTCAGGGATGGATGGGTCCCATCGGTCAGTCATGGCCCACTCGTAAACACCGAACTGGAAATTTCAGAGTAAGAATAAGTAAACCACTACGTCACAGTGCACTTACAATTCCTCCAGGCTTGAGCACCTCCTTGATCTGACCGTATACACCTTCCCATGAAGGTGCGTGGACAGTGGCCTCGATGGCGTAAACTATAAGTGATATTAATACCAGTTATTCCTAGATGACCTGCTAGATCACACATACCTGCATCAAATGAGTTGGGGCCGAACTGCTCGACGAGCTTCATGAAGTCTCCCTTGACGAACTCAACCTGGTCCTGGAGACCAGCGTACTTGGTGTGCTTCCTAGCACGGGTGATCTGGTAGTCGTTGTTGTTGAGGCCAACGATGTGCACATCAGCGAAGCGAGCAATTTCCCGAGCAGGACCGCCGACACCACAGCCGACATCAAGGACACGCATGCCAGGGCGGAGGTTCATCTGAGCAGCAAGGTAGTGCTCATGACGAGCGAGGGACGCGACGAAGGATTCACCCTTGTAGAAGCGTGAGAAGTGGAAGGAGCCAGCCCAGGCGTACTCGTAGAGCAAAGTCGCAGCGTCGTAGTAACCTTTTTTTTGCAGCAACGTAAGCAAATAGAAAACAGACTAGAAGTCAAAGAACACTAACCGTTCACAACATCAGTATAGCTGCCAATACGGTTTTCGGTGTCGACGCCCTTCTCATTGCTGGCGTCCTTTTGCCAGAACTTGGTGTAGTTCTCCATACGGTCCGACTGGCGACCATCCTGAGTGACCTGGTTCTTCTCTTCAGCGACAGGAGCCATTGTAAATTAATCCTGCAGCAGGGAGGGGTTAGTCTCGGTTCTAAGCATTTTGTGCGACACGAGAAATGTTCAGAGACTTGAATGGTTCCCGAAGGAATCAACTCTCACTGCACCGAAGCGCATCGAGAAGTTTGCAGAGTTGTGCATCATGTCAAAGAGAGATAAGAACGCGACTTACAAGGATGTAGGAAGGACGAAGGAGGAGGGGGAAAGGAGAGGTGGGAATGAGTTGCCAGCTGGTCACGTCGACCTAATTTTATTCTTGCCATTTTCCAGGGGTGTCGTTCGATGTTTGGAATTCCCACGCTCACACACGCCGTCGGCTGCTGTCGGCTATGTCCGAGCTCATGCTGAACACCATCCATCTTTGCACCGGCCGACTTGCAATGGGCAGCCATTCTACATGAATTGCAAGAATTTCGAAAGCTGCAATGAATCGTGCATAACAAGACTGAATGGATGTCTTTCTTATATGAACCCTAGCTCATTTTGTCGTCTTCAGTGTACTCGTTAGTGAGTGATAGTGAATGCTAACCGTACATGTTCTCATTGCACCCACACCTAACTCATTAGATTTCGAAATACTAATATACCCTGACAGCACACTGCTGCGAGATTCTCAGCTGCAACGCTCTCCGTCTACGTGGCTTCTCGTAGCCATTCGTTGCGTGAGATCCCAGACGCCGCCACACCAGTGGTTTGCAATTGGGCAACAAGCAAATTTGACTTCTCTTTCAGCCTCAAGCAATATGAAAACGAGGTTGTCTGTTGCGATTACTAGCAGTGAATGGAGCTAAGTATTGCATTCAAACCGTGTACCAATCATCATGTATCATGCATTCTTGGTGAGGTCAGCATCTTCAATGACAGCTTGTGAACCTGGTCTGTTGAAGTCGCTTGGCCCTGTGAGTGTTTTGCCTGCTTTATCTGTTCTCTGATAGTGCGAAGCACATCCAGTCTTGTTTATTGCCAGTGCAAGTAACTGAACCTCCTTCCTCTAAAATTATACTGACAGACGAGGCCGGGAGAGGGGGAGAATCAGACAGGTCGTAAACGTGAACGGTCGTGATGATGTGCAAAGTGGACAAGTAGAGCTGTAAATCAAGACAAAGGTATAGCGAGAGTAGTAGATCGTGAGCAAAAGACCCTCCAAAATGAACGGCAACTAGGCGAAATGTATGGTATACGAGGGAATGAATAGACAGGCTTTCAAATGATCGGGGACTCGACGTTAACGAAAAGGACAGTAACGGATGCAAAGGTTAGATGAGCTATGAGGAAGTTGTAAAGCTATGATTTCGGATGTGACACAGGCGGTGAGCCGTTTGGAGTGGTGAGGCACCGATGAATAAATCAGCCGTGGCACAGATCGCGATTACTTTGAGTTAGAGGCTTGGATAAGTAAGGCCTTCTCCTTCAGGACAGAGGGGTAACTGTTCATGAGGTGAGCGAGTGGGCGCAGGTCCTCTTGATCCAGAAGAGCGATAGTAATTTTGGGCTAGGAATCATAGTCGTTAGTATTGAGTCGAAGCGTCTGACTACAGTACTTACAGCGCCCTTGATCCCAAACGCTTTCACGACACGCCATCTAACAAAAGCCAATCATTAGCAACCGCAGGATGCCCATAACGGCAATCCACTCACAGCTTATCACCCAAAGCCTGTTTCTGCTGTTGGACCTGCTTATCCAAAAGCCCGTCGATGAATTCGTCCGTAGCCTTCACCACCAGAGGATCAGCCTTAGCAAGAGGCAATAAATCCGCTTTAGGCCCAGTAGCAAGTCTGATGACCTCCGACGCGGGAAGACGGGCCAAAGACTCGACAGTGTATGTGGCATTCGCAGTGCTAGGTGTAGCGGGAGCTGGCGATGCAGCTACGGAAGGGCCGCGCGAAGAGAGCGCAGGCGTCTGGGGTGAGGTGACCGAGGGTGCAACTTTCTTCGTCTGAGGGGTCGAAGGCACCTCCGGAACCGGGGGCGACGACGGTGACTCCTCAGGTTCGTCCTCTGCGTTAAGGACTACTTTGGCATCCGCAATCTTGGCACGCAGGACTTCGACGTTGAACAAGCACATAGCGCGTTCACGCTTGGGCAGGCTCATCAATAGCTCTGTTAGTTCCGCAGCTTGGGCAGACTCCAATCTCGACACTGCGGCTGCCATACGCTCGCGTTCCGAGGGAGGTGGAACAGATCCAGACGGTGATTCTGTACGGGGAGGCGTCGACAGTGAAGCCGGCATTGAAATAGGCGTGGTTGGACGATCAGGCAAGGATGCGGTGGCGTTCGGAACATCGAGCAAGCGGGAATCCTGAGAGCCTGGAGGAGAAGGAGATTTGCCAGGCGAAGTTGACGTCTTTGAGATGTTTAGAGATGTTGTTGCTTGCTGAACTTGCGAGGCAAGCCTATTAGGGTCCTGGATGGCCGCAACCACCTCGCTGAGCGATAATGTAGAGATACTTTCGACGATTTGGTCAAGGTCCTCGAGTGGAACAGTATCCAGTGTCTTGATACGCCTCTGCAACTCTCCGGTGATAACCTCTTTCCGAACGACGGGAGACAGGGCAGATAGGTCGTCGTATCGCATGGGTATATTTAGAGAACCAGTCAATGCAGCCTAGAAGGCAGTCAATACGATAGATCAATAGGTAATGATGTATACTTACGTGGTAGTAGCTGCCAGAACTACGGCGAGCCCTGTTATCAGAGCGGTCAATGTGTCCCATGACGGGTGAACCCAGGACAAGCGAACGGTTGGTGGGGCTGGGCCAGTCACCGAATTCACTGGCAGCCGGACTAGTAGCGCCGCTACCACTCCTCGGATGATTGTTATGACCGCCAAATCTTGCAGCAAGCTTCTCTTGACGGAGCTGCTTGGGTTCGTGCAATCGAACGACGAGCTGCTTTGATCCTAAGACGGCTCCGTTCATGGCGTGCAAAGCAGCCGTGGCTAGAACAAAAAGGATAAGCATGTGTATCTCGAGGACATTGATAAGGGGATCAAGTACCTTGTTCTGGCTGCTGGTACGATACAAAACCAAACCCACGGCTTTCCCCATTCTCGTTGCGCATCACACGAGCACTGATCATAATTGAGTATCCTGTCTATGACGGGCGCGCCTTCGCTTACCTGACGATCTGTCCAAACTATCCCGTGTAGTATTAGTATTGAGCAGATTATTTCAAAAACTTAAAAGTGCTCCTGAGGTAGGACTGTCCACCGACATTCTGTATCTGCCTCTCGATGGTCTCCCAAATCCTGGCAATGATACATGATGACGGAGTTTGAGCATGCCGCTCGTGCATGCTCGCACTATTCCGACGGCTATGGTAGCTCATTATCCAAAAGATATAGGTGCACCACACAGTATGCCCTCCGGAGCACTTTTAAGTTTTCGACATAATTCATAGGCCTCTTACCTGACGAAAATGGGAAAATAGGCCATTAGAATCGATGCTGGTATCGATATTCTGCACGGCTACAGTCAATTACACCCAAATACCATAGAGAAGATAACTCACCTTGATGAACAGATTGCACGGATCAACCAGGCCACTGTGGCTGTTCGCCCCAGGACCAGAAAGTGGCGCATATTGAACTTGCTGTCCGGGTCCATGCGTAAACTGGAGGGGGCTTCGCGATCCATAAGGGGAGACACGTGGAGGAGAATACTATGTATTCCAGTTAACACATAGCATATATAAGTGGAATATGGAATCCTGGTACGTACTTGAGTGGGATATGCGCCTGTAGGCACAAACGTCGGCGCGTTCGGGCTGAACTCCGTCCTCACAGCCGCGGGTCTCCTAGGCTGGTACAACTGAACAGCAATGTTCTGCCCCTCGACGTCCGCGCAATGCAAAGCCTCTTCAGCATCCCTCGCGTCTTCTTCCCTCCAGAACTCGACTATACCGGTGTCCTTGCCCGCAGGTGTGGGGGTGCGGACGGAGGCAAGTGCACCGAACGGTCTGAACAGATCGTATAATTGAGAGTCTGTGAACCCGTAAGGTAGTTGCTTCACGAAACGAGGTGATGCCGATGGAGGCGGTAAGGGCGTCGGTGGAGTAGTAGAAGGGTATGGGGACAGTGAGAGCAGCGCAGGTGGGTCGACGTTGGGTATGGGGCGCGATTGCAGAGTAGCCAAAGCCTTTTCAGCTATACATTGAGTCAACATAAGTCGCTCTCATGATCAAATGTATGCATGACCGTACCTTTCTCAATGTACCTAAACTCGATAGTACCAGACAGAGGTCCTCCAGAGCCATCGCGTTTGATGTTTGGCCGGAACGGCGCGCACGACACAAATGCTACTGCGAGATCCTGGTCGGTGACATGCGGTGGTACACCAGAGATGTAAAGCAGCGGCTCGTGCAGGTAAGGATGAGGTTGGCGTTCCCCGGTGTTTGGGTAGTCTGCCATCGCGAAGATCGCTGGAAATTAAGTGAAGTCTGTCAGTGTTTTATGCGTCGTGGCGTGTCGTTAGCGAGCTATGTGGTCGGAACCGTGAACAGCCACAGATGCGTCCGTGGACGACGAGCGTGGAAAGAGCAAAAAGCTGCGAGTGATGGGGCTGAACTGGCAAAGCCTTTTGTACAGCGTCACGTGGCTACTACTGAACATGCGCTTCAGGCGTGGATCCCGGACGCAAATATCGCGATCGATCCTTCACTTTGCTTCCGCTAGCAGCCATTTATAGTGTACATTGTCGTGAAGTCTACAATACATAGATTCATTGTGGTTGTAATCATCAAGCAGAGTTATGTCGTTCAGTATGAAAGCCGCCCCGCACCACTTACGGCACATAACGGAATTCCGGAGCCTGCACCCAGAGTAGATCAGAATCCATGGTACGTAAAGAACCTGGCACTCGCGTACCTTGTCTGCAAGTTCTCTGGTGTCGACCGTGGCATATTCGTCTGCAATTCTACCATACTTGTGATCCCGTCGTGCGTTGTCCACCCGGTAAGATATCTAGATATCACGGTTAGAGGTTACACAGGATAAATGGGGCAAGACATAGATCTTACCGTGAGCACGAGGGCAGCAATCGAGACAACAAACATGAGCGAGCATGAAACAGCAAAGCCTTTGATGTAACGAGGTCCTTGAGTGGCAGGGAATATATGCGTGCCGAGGATACTTCCGCATTGGCCTATTGCCATGTACATGGGTATACCGGTCGCCTTCTTCGTTTCCGAACCCAGATTATGAGCGTCTGCGGACAACAAATGAGCCAATGCTAGTAGTTATGAGCGGATAATATGCTTACACCAGGCAATAATCAATCCTATGGTGGTATACGTGCCACTTGTGATGAGGAAAGTAGCGAAATATCTCACGTGGTTGTTGTTTGCAACAGCCAATAGTATGACATAACCGATCCCGCAGACAGCGCTGGCTCCGGCAATGAAAAGACCTCGGCTTTGAATCCTGTCACTGATGTAAGAACAGAGGCACAGCACTACAGCACAGACGGCGTAGGGAGGAACGGTCATTAACTGAGCGCGTGCGTTCGCTGAAACAGACGTGGTAAGTCAGGGGGGACAAAATAGAGAAGATACAGCACTCAACTGAAACCGAACGTCTTCAAAATGGTGGGAAGAAAGGCTGAGAGTGCCGCCAATGCGCAATTGGATCCAAAGTACATGACACCGCCTGCATATATCTGCCACAAATTTAGCTAACTTTCGTAGTGTTTTAAGGGAGCGAGACTTACACGCCAGTCGCGGAAAGCAGCGAATATGTGCTTCTTAGTGAGAGTTCGCCCGTAATCGGCCCTGATTCCGCGGTTCATACGTTCCAATTGAAGCTTGCGTTCGGCTTCGTTCAGGAAAGGAGTTTCCTCAGGACGATCTGGGAGAATCCACATAGCCAACACGCCAAGAAGTACAGTAGGGATCCCTTCGACGATGAACAGGAGGCGCCAATTCTGGATTGCTACATGGGCATGTTGAACACCAAAGGCAATAAGACCGCCGAATGCGCTATTAAAGTCATAATAAGGGCCACGGCTTGAACTGCAGAGGAAAAACAGAACTTACCCGGCTACGGCAGCGAAGCCGAACCACTGTGCCATTCGAAGACCCATCTCATCCTTCGTATACCACAAGGCTGCAAATCGAAAGTTCGGTCAATCCGCTCGTGTATTTCTCGTACCTGACTTACACAAATATAGCGGAACTGAGTTGAGTAACATCGATTCCATCAGTAATGCGGAAATAAATGGGCAGAATATCTCACGCACTTCCTGGACCAAAGCCAGCTTCGAAGATACCCAAAAAGACGCGGCAAACCATGGCGCCCGCTGGGTTGAAGGATGTTGAGAGCAAAGTCGACGCAGTGCCCCATCCTATCACGGCACAACCGATCCATATTCTGGGAGGAAACAGCTTGGAAGTTACGCTCGCAGGTATTTGGAAGAGGATCTGTCCAGGGATACCATATTAGCGCGCGGACATGATACGCATGAAATCCGCTTACGTAGGCGATGAAGAACGCGGTGTTTGTCCAGTCGAAGAGGTTGCCCGTCGGATCTCCTCTCAGGACATCCTGCGGAAACCCCTGCAACCTGGCGTTGCCCAGATTCGACCTGTCCAGAACTGAACGTATATTGTCAGAGCGTGCATCACACCGGCCGCCACAAATGACTCACATGCAAAGAGGTAGAGGATACATGCTATAGGCATTATGCGTATATCCAGTTTGCGCACCAGCCTCTTCTCCTCATCGGACATGACGAACTCCTTGCGCTGCACCTGCGAACTGCGAGTCGAGCTCGCCCGCTCCACCTGTACCTCGTCCGCAGCATACTTTTCGTTATCAGCCTGCTGCTCTTTCCGAGTATCGTCGTCGAGGGCCATGTCTGGGAGATCCTGGGGATGGTCGACTTGGAGGAGAGGGACTAGTTCGAGTACCTCTTGGGAGGGTCGCCGGAGGGACATCGAGGCATGGTCAGGCTCAGCTTATATTGGGCCGATACATCTTCCTGTAATAGAGGCCCATCAGGTGTGATTGACTCCCACTCAGTCGTTGAGCGAATTGGAGGAGGTCAGGTGGGGCCGTACATTCAAATGGAAGACCGCCTGACGTGGTGGGAACCTACTCAGTTACTGGCGCTTGTCCCGCGTTCAGCCACCGGAGGCAAACCGGTACGGCTGTTTCACCTCTACTGTCAGCAGGAAACAAAATTTCCAGGTCGCCGGTAGGACGTGGAACAGAAAATCCATCAGGACACTGTAATTTTGTGAGAAGTCAACAGGATTGAGCCGCCAAGGCTGCAGACACCAATTGAATGCCAGGAATGATGGCCAGAAGAAGGACGCAATGAGCTTGACAGGCTGAGGCGTGCCCAGCAGGTGTTGTTTCTTTGCCGGTTTGTTGCTCGATAACTTCACGGTTCGGAATACTCATGGGCATTAGAAAGAAGGAGTTTGACGAAGGGCATCATGGCAGTAGCGACTAGATTCACCTGCCTCCGACTTGAATTCGCAATATAAATGGCGCTTATTTGCCACGAGCTGCGCCACCAAGCCGTTAGTTGCCAAATATGGACATAGAGGTATTAGAAGACGCTAGGTATGGTGCCTAAATTGTATCCTCAAGTGGCCGCCTATCACAGCTACGCTGATGATGGAACGGACGCGTTCATATTCCTTCATGAAAAGATACAATATACTCTACGGAATGTAACGAAATTCTGGAGTCTGAATATCACACAAAAATTAGCACTGTAATCATTGACAACCCCACTGTAACAAGCCAAGAATTCTGTTATGATCTGCGAGTAAACGTACCTTATCCGCAAGTTCTCTAGTATCAACCGGTGCATCTCTAAACAAAATTTTGCCATATTTGCGATCACGCCGTGCATTTTCCATCCTATAAGATATCTAATCTCGACAGTAAGAATATGTCTTTCGAAGAAGGGACACTACTCACTGTGAGCACAAGCGCAGCAATGGAGGCAGCAAACATAAGGCAGCAGGAGACCGTGAATCCTTTGTGGTAAAGAGGACCTTCCGTGGAAGGAAAGAGATGAGTGGCCAGTATAGCGCCGCACTGCCCTATAGCCTGGTAGAGGGGAGTGCCAGTGGCCTTCTTCGTCTCCGAGCCCAGGTTATGTGCATCTATGAAAAAAGATCTGAGCTGACGTCTACTGCGACGGAACGAAAAGATGCATTTACACCAAGCAATGATCAATCCGTTGGTTGTGTAGGTCCCACTTGTGATTAAGAAAGTCGCGAAATATCGGACGTGGTTGTTGTCGGCGATAGCTGCGAGCAGTGCGTATCCGATACCGCAGGTGATAGTAGATCCAACGATGAACAGGCCGCGACTTTGGATTCTGTCGCTTGCCCATGAGCACGTGCATGCCACAACAGCAGAGACAGCATATGGCGGGACCGTCATTAACTGCGAACGTGCATTTGCTGTATTTTGTGCAGTTAGTTTTCGAACGGGCGGTGCAGATGAGATGATGCCTACAGAAGCCAAAGGTGCTCAAAATGGTAGGAAGAAATGCCGTTAGAGCGGCTAATGCACAGTTGGAGCCAAAGTAGATGACGGCGCCGGCATATACCTGCACGAATATTAGGTTGCTTTACTTGATACAGATACAGAGAGACTTACACGCCAGTCGCAGAAGGCAGCGACGATATGCCGCTTGTTGAGAGTACGCCCATAATCCGCTCCAGTACCCCTATTCATTCTCTCCAGCTGGAGCTTACGTCCCTTGTCGTCCAGAAAAGATGTCTCCTCGGGTCGATCGGGAAGTATTCGCGTGACGAGTAAACCGAGGAGTACAGTAGGTATGCCTTCGATGATGAACAGGAGACGCCAGTTCTCGATTGATACGTGGGCGTGTTGCACACCAAATGCGATGAGGCCGCCGAATGCACTGCACAACTCCATTAGACACAGGTAACGCGAGTAAGCTAAGACTTACCCGGCTACGGCGGCGAAACTGGACCACTGTGCCATGCGAAGACCGATTTCATCCCTCGTATACCATAAGGCTGTGCACAATAAATTTGATGAGAGTAGCGTAGTAGGTGAGGCAGACCACTTACAAAAATAAAGTGGCACTGTTTGAAATCAATATAAATCAGCGAGCTATATTGTGGAAATCGAACGCTCACGTACTCCCAGGAGCGAACCCCGCTTCAAACATGCCGAGAAACGCACGACACACAATAGCACCCGCAGGGTTAAAGGACAGAGAGAGCATCGTGGAAGAGAGACCCCATCCTATCGTCGCACAACCGAGCCATATTCTAGGAGGGAACAGTTTAGAAATGATGATCGCCGGGACTGGAAAGAGAACCTGTTCAGATCAGTATACGGGAGACGATTGTAAGATAGTAACTGGGCTCACGTAGGAGATGAAGAAAGCCGTGTTCGTCCAGTCGAAGAGATTCCCTGTTGGGTCTCCGCCGAGGACGTCTTGCGGGAAGCCTTGTAGTCGAGCATTGCCTAGATTTGACCTATCCAAGTCTACACTAAAGTGATGAGCTATTTGTATTTTGAACCACGTCTCCTGACTTACATGCAAAGAGGTATATGATGGATATGGTAGGAATGATTCGCATATCCAGTTTGCGAACGAGCCCTTTCTCTTCGTCATTCACCGTGACCTTCTCGTCCAGCGTAGGATGGCCCAAACTGGCTGGAGGTGGTTGGACTCGATATTCATCTGAATCCGGCTTCTCGTTGTGGGTTTCCATATCAGACTGCTTTTCTCTGCAGCTGTCGGTCTCCTCGTAGTTGGCCATTTAGATGGTGGCAGTTAATGCTGTGTACGACGTTTTTCAGAGATGTGCGAGGGGTACGAAGTATGATCGAGTTCGGTGCAGAATGGGACATCGTAAAGTTCGCCTGGCTCCCTTGGTGGGAAGAGAAGGTCATATGGGGTGAACTGTTGAAGACGAGTGACGTTGTGAGAAGTATTAGATGTTAGACAATCCCGTGCGCAGTCAATTGTAAGGTTTCGAAGACTATCTTATGTCTGCCGTGTCCGTCAGGAAATGCTGTTCCGATGCTGCTAGTATGGCCTGGCACGGCGGACACATTATGGCAGGATCAACAAGGGATCGTACAAAGACGGATGGTCCAACGAGACTCGTTGGTGGGGCATAATATGCCCAAGTTCTGATTCACATCTGCTCAGGCTGGCACAGAATGTCCACTTGATTGCTTCCAGTACGTATCGGTTTCAAACACAGTTCTAACCTGAAGAGCAAAATGTAAGACTCTGATACTTAACACCACGACCGCAGATCAATAACTTACCAAGGTAATACCAGTGCTCGCGTATATCGAACGTTGCAATATTCAACAATTAGAAAGTAAGTAAACCAAGTGAAGACGTTACTCCATGACCGTCACAGAGAGAAGCAAGTTCGCCAAAATTCGGACGCTTTAATTGACACGATCACGTGCATTACGTGTTCTAATGTTGCGATCAGCTCAGGGTCGTCCTCAAGCTCAAGCTCGTTCTCCGTCCGCCACCCTGACTTTGAACTGTCACCTTTTGAGCAAGTCATGGCCGACGACGACGAACACAATGACCTCGAACAGGCGGCACCTCCGATCATCGACTGCGATGTCTTGGAGGCCGCGAAGGAGAACATCCAGCCACTTGCCAAAGGCCGAAGAGCGACGGCTCTTTCAGCAATTCTCGCTACCCCACACGCTCAGCGCGAGAATAGGCTCACCGCAACAAGGAGAAGACTGCGTATGAATGTCGATCTTGCACTAGAAAATGCAGCGCTGTCCGACGACGAGGATGAAGAAGAAAGTCTTGACGAAGACCCGCTCGAGGCATACTGCACCTACGTTTACTGGGTGGTCGAGAACTACCCTCAGGGACACAGTGCAGAGAGTGGCTTACTGGAGCTACTGGAGGAGGCCACCCGAGTACTCAAAGACCTTCAGAATGGCAGATGGCGGAATGACATTCGGTACCTCAAACTCTGGGTTCTTTATGCGAGCTACGTGGAGAAGCCAACCATCGTCTACAAGTTCTGTCTAGTCAATGAAATAGGTACAGAACATGCCTTGCTATACGAAGAAGCAGCATTGGCATTAGAGAGAGCTGGAAGGTACGTTACATCAGTATACCCGAGTACAAACACCTGAACTGAGGCTATGACCGTAATGTCAGGAAACCTGAAGCGGACGAGACATACTCTATTGGAATCGCTCGTAAGGCTCAACCGCTCGACCGCCTCGAAGCTAGATACCGCGAATTCCAAAAGCGCATGATGACAACTCCCAGTCTACCTTCAGCTACCACACCCTCAACTACAGAAGTCGCGGCTCCTTCTGAAAGCACACCGGCCATAGGCTCAGGCTCACGCCGTGCTCTCGCAGAGTCAGGTGGAACCGCCCGTACCACCCGCGTCACCCGCTCGGCTTCCCGCCAAGCTGCTGCCGCTGCATCCACACCAACTCTGGCTCCCCCAAAACCCCAGCCGAACGCGCGTATAGCCGTTTTTGTAGATGGCCAAGACGACGGCGGCTCTAATGCCCCAGATGACGCCCCATCTGCGTGGCCAGACCTCGGTACACGCAAGTCTCGCATAAAGGAGAACGTGAAGGAGGCGACGAAAGCTGCCGGTACGACTCTCAAGCAGGCTGGTCGGTCTAGTCGTGTTGCGTCCAGTAGTCGGACTCCGAAGATTACTGTATTTAGGGACTCGGAGGTGGATGAAGGCGATGAAGAGAATGTACCGGCTACGGACAGCCCTGAGCCACCTCTACCCACTCCGCCAGTGGCTGTCAAGGTTTCGAAGAGCTCGAGCTCGAAGTCGATCCCTGTTTTCCGCGATGAGGAGCCTGAGCAGCCTAAGCTGAAGAACTCGAAGCCTGGTAAGAGCATCGACGTCTTTCAAGATGAGGAGCCTCAACGGCCTTCGAAACCGAAGAACGGGAAGGGACTTGCGGTGTTCCGCGACGACGAGCCAGAACCAGCACCGGAACCAGCGCCTCCTAAGAAGGTGGTGAAGAGCTCGAAGAAGGAGAAAGGCAAAGGTATCGCAGTGTTTAGCGACCCGTCACCTCCTGAGGCAGGGAGTTCGAAGGCGGGCAGAGGGATCGCTGTCTTCCGCGACGACTCAGAGGATCCCTCGCCAGTACAAGAACACAAGGGAGGAAAGGGGATGTTGGTATTCCGCGACGACGATGAACCGCGACCGCCTCAGAAGACGAAGAGCTTGAAAGCAGGAAAAGCGGCCTCTGTCTTTCGAGACGACGACAATGATGGGGCGGGGCCGTCACAGAAGGTGCCGGTGAAGAAGGCCAGACAGGCATCAGCGAAGGGAATCCCTGTTTTCCGAGACGAGGATGAGGGTGACGTCGCACCTCAGGCTGGGCCTTCGTCAAAGCACAAGCCTTCCACCTCGAAACTCCCTTCCAAATCTAAGTCGCCAATCTCTGTGTTCTGTGACGACGAAGTGGAGCCACAGACACAGTCGAAGAAAACAAAGGCGCAGGCCAAGGGATGTGTTATCCCTGTTTTCCGAGATGAGGAGGCTTCTCCAAGTGCAGATGGTGGAGACACCGAAGAGAGCGTGGCTTCGCCTACCGGTTCTGCGGGGTTCAAGCCGTTCAAAGACGACGACGACGAGGTACGCTTCCAGTCACACTCCATTTAACCTGTGTACTTAGTGACTGACAACTTGCAGGGCGACGCGCATGCACCGACAAAGAACAAGGGCCTCGGGCTCGGAATCCTTGGACAAGGTGCGAGTAGTGGAAGTGTCACGGTGAAGATGAGCTTGGAGGCCGAGGCGCTGCGTAAGGATCCGTTGAAGAATTATTCGGCTGAGGAGAGGACGTCTGCTGGTTCGGCGTAACTCGAAGATGTTGGTTTGGGTTTCTCCTCGCTGCTTGTGCCTTTTGCTCTGATTTTTTGTTGTTCTGGGTGTTTTTCTTGAGTTTGCGGTTTGCTAATCCTTATACTTTTCTCCTTGCGATTTAATTGCATAATCTTGTCTTTCTTGTGATATACATTTGACTTTGGTTTGGCCTAACTCTGCACAGGTAAAGAGGTATGTCGTTACATTCATACTTCCATTCGACAAGCTCACCATGATAAAATTAGCAGGTCAATAGTTTAAAGTTCAAGAATAGTCTTCTTGCTCCACGTACATCCCGCGGTGGTTGATGGGGCATTCACGAACTGTCATACACTCACAGATAGAGTTCACAGTACCTGCAATGGCTACGAACGTGACACGCGCGTGTATTGCGGCCTTCTCACAACGTCAGAGCACTCCCTCGTCTTCTTGCAATAGGCCGCTCCCTCATGACCATTCTCCAACTTGGACTTCCCACAACGAGGGGTGGGAGGCATCATGATTGCTCGCTACGCAAATAGAACAGAGTCTGGCTCTGGCTGAGTGCTCCCACTGATACCTCCACAGAACCATGACTAGTACTATCGACGACGATACCCGAAAGCTCGGTGTCGAGGAGGGCAAGTTCGACGTTGAAGATGTACAGGTCGAGCAAGCGAGTTCGACCTCGTCCTCAGTGCAACAGGCAGAGTTTATCGTCTCAGATGAGGAGAAGAGGCTCGTGCGGAAGCTGGATATGCGGATTATGCCCATTTTGAGCATTGTGTATCTTTTTGCATGTAAGTCGTGGCTATTATCAGACGTTGAACTTGCAACCAGCTGAGGGAGCGTTTTCTTTTAGATCTGGACAGGTCGAACCTGGGAAACGCTCGGTTGCAGGGATTCCCAGAGGATGTCCTTGGAGGCGACCCGACGGGCAACCTCTTCGACTGGACGAATACTGCATTCTTCATTGCCTACGTACGTTTTACAATGTTTTTCGCCTTGGTCTTCGCTCAACTAACCTCGAACTGCGGCAGATTATCTTTCCGATCCCTATGACCATCACCTCCAAGCTCTTCCGTCCCAGGATATGGATCGGCTGCGCAGTAATCGGGTGGGGAACGGCATCCACACTTCTTGCTACAACCTTCAACCCAGCAGGTGCTATTGTTTGTCGCGTATTTCTGGGTATATTTGAAGCTGGCTTCGCTCCGGGAAGTACGTGAGCATTCCCTGATGGACACCCTCACGTTACTAATAACGACGTGAAACAGTGCCGATATATTTCTGTAAGTTATTGTTAATTTCTGTTGCAGTAATTCAGCTCAACTCGTACTGTCTAGCTTTGTGGTATACAAGGGAGGAAATTGGCTTTCGTATGGCCCAATGGTCCAGCTTTTCTGCCGTGGCAGGGTGAGGCGATCATTCAAGTTGCTTCCACCGCGTTGTACCTTGCGACTGACAAAAGCCTCTTCAGCGCGTTCGGCGGCCTTATAGCATTTGGCGTCCAACATGCTCGTGTAGCAATAGAAAACTGGCGTCTCCTGTTTATCATTGAAGGTGTTCCCACCGTGCTCCTTGGTTTGCTAGTGATGTGGGTCCTCCCCGATCGGCCTGAAGAGACCTCGTTTCTCAACGCAGGAGAGCGCAAGATACAGCTTGAGAGAATGAATCGCGGGACTAGGGCAGACTATGGACGGACTTTGACGAAGAAACATATCCTGATGGCTTTTCGCGATTGGCGTGTAAGTCCATTCCTGCCGTGCGAAGAAGCAAAGAAAGAAGCTTGCTGATGTATCGTTAGGTTTATGCAGGAGGTGTTATATTTTTCGGGTCCAACTGTGCCTTGGCTGCGCTATCGGCGTTTCTCCCGACCATTTTGAAGACATTCGGATTCTGTGAGCAAAATCTACTTCAGCCACTTCGTCCGAAAGCTGAATGATGGTCTGTAGCGAATGCGCGCGCACAACTGATGACGGTTCCCCCGTACGCAGTTTGTGCTGTCGTACTCTGCGTGTGCTGTTATGCTAGCGACAGAATACAGAGCAGAGGACTGTTTATCGTCGGGACTACGATTACTTCTGGTATCGGATACGCGTTGCTCTTGGCTATTGCGAACAACAATCATGCCAGGTACTTTGCGACGTTTTTGATCACTAGTGGCACTTACACTACCATTGTGTTGATTATTGCCTGGTGTACGTGAGAAAATTGCTAGAACTTCTGTACAATCATTTACTCACATCGTTGCAGATGCTCATAACCTTGGCTCCGAGTCGAAGAAGGCGACGGGCATTCCGATGTACCAGGCGATTGGCCAATGTGGCAGTATCCTTGGCACACATCTGTTCCCCACCACGGAGGGTCCCCGCTACATCAGAGGCTTTGCTGTTTCTTGCTCGTTGATGTTTGCTGCCTCAATCGCTGCTCTCGTACTCACAGTAAGTCGCTGCTCTCAACAGTATCACATGCATTCGCTGATCGTGACATGGTTCATTGTTAGATTTCGTACCGAATGGAAAATGCGCGACGTGATCGCAAGTATGGCCAGATTTCCGACAGACATGCACCAGTGGACACCAGTGTCCTTGCAGACAAGGTACGCAACTGACAGGCTAGTAACTTGAATGCTCAGGCTAATGATTGTGCCGATATTCACGCAAATACTGGTATGGCAGACTCCAGAATTTCGTTACGTTCCATGAAAGATAGTTTGGTTAGCAATGAGCAAAAACATGGTGCATTACTGCTATGAAGCGAATTCGTGTACTATATTTAGAGTACTTACTTTAAACTTGAGCATTTCGGTCCGATCTCCGGTAGCGTTGTGGCGTCAGACGCCGGATGTTGTTCACTGAAAGAGGCGGTCGAACATGGTCTGATCCCGCCACTACGACTGCGCTTGACTCTGTCAGCGTCGATCTATCCGCCTTGCAGCCTTCGTGTGGACCTCTTCAGAACACTCGACAACGTGCAGACTATGCAGCATCATGTCTTGCTAACTATCCAAGACGGCTGAGGCTGACCCATCGATATCGACAAATCCTACATCAGTCGTAGATCAAACACCGCGTTGCCGTCTTGAAAGAGCGAGGTCAGCCTCACACCATTTCAGCACTGCGTTCTGTTCTTTGTCTTCTACCACGACGGCCTGCATGCTTGCGAGAACTGACTCGTTTGCATACAGGTCAGGCAGCTATGGGGTCGTCCAACATGTCTTACTGGGATGCGGTAGGGTTGACGGGAGCGCGCCAGGTACGGTCTACGCCACTGGCACCGAACCGCCACTTATCTCGTGGTTTTAGCTTCTTGTCACGTCCCCTAGCGGATCCAAGTCTTTTGGTTCTTTCAACGCATTATCACAAGATGTATGCGCAGACGGCAGTGGTAGTATACGGTCGTTTCCCTCGCGCCGCCAAGTGCGGCTCTCTAACTCGATTGAAGAGTTCATTGCATGCTCTGCGTACGAGGATGGAATTGATGAAGATGATTACGTCCTTTCAGCCGTGGACAACGAAAGTAAGGCTTCGTGTGGTTTACGTACACTGACCACTGACTGACCTTATCTCTCCTAGTTCAAGTGGAGCCTTTGATCTCCGAATCCTTAGCCTCGTCCGATACCGAATCGAGTTCGTCTGACTCTGTCGGTGAACCTGAGATCCCACCGCGGGGATCGGAAGAGAATATAACCCAATCTGAGGCACAAGACCAACGAGATGAAGCATCCGCTATTATCTGTGTCCGTCTGCCATCTACAAAGCGTGCCTACCTGCCAACGCCTCCATTGGTCGATAATAATACAAGACCCTTGGAGGAACCAGAAATTCTCTCGGTATGTAATACTTGACTTGAAGAAAGAAATCAGCTTATATGTAGGAAAGATCGTCAATATTACAGAAGACGACGAGCTACCAGATACCACTGTTTTACATCTTCCTGGAATGCGATCTCGCTTGGAGATCACGCGCGTTACATGGGTTCGAGAGATACCCCTCACTGCGCCAAGGCCCTCACACGAATATGAACCTCAAGAAGGCTACACGTACCCCGATACACGTCGTGTGGCCTGCTCTTCTCCTTCTATAGTCAATCAACATCGATCAAGAGCAACATCTGACCCGTCCTCCTTCTCTTCACGGATGGCGACAATAGTCCCCACATACTTCGACTCACATATACCCACGTCGATATTTCCAATTTCCTGCGAGGCTTCGCCTCATGCAGAGACTCCGATCACGCCGTTACCCTTACGCTCGCCTCATGGCCATTCTCTATCATTCACTGCGTTAGAACGCCCCCAATTACCTCGCACGCTCGCGCCCAATTCAGTCTTTGCCTTGTCGTTCAACCATGACGATGCTCGCGATAGCGTCATGAGACTGGCGACACATGTTCCTTCAGGTTCTCCAGGTTCTCCACTTCATTCCGGATCTTCTGTTCGTTCCCCTACAAGCACGGTGGCTGGTCCATCGAAGACACTTTTAGACATATTGAACGGTTCTTACGCGGATACCCAGCTACCCACCATACCCGCGCCCCATGCCCTGCCGGCAGCCAGATTGAGTTCGTCTCAGGACCCGCCGGTGTTCAAGCCGAAGCCTATCGGTTCAGCGACCTATCCTCGACCTGCCGGACACCGGAGACTATCAGACTCGTCGGCGAGTGATGTGGTATATTCCTGGCCGGCTGCGGCACCGGCAGCAGGGCAGGAGGCCCCTCCATGGCCTCCGGTGCTGCTACCTTAGGGTATCTTTGGCTACCTTTGACGTACTAGGACTGCTGGCGGTGGTTGTAGACACGACGTTGCATGTATTCCTGTAGTATCCTATACGTAACACATTTTGTGGTTTGTGTCAAAAAGCGAATTGGAGACTATCGAGTCGACAATCTCTCGGTCGATCCCGGTGTGTACCGCCCGTGGTGGCCGCTGTTTTTCTATTCAGCCCACGCTGTTTCGGACGTCCTCCGCCATGGTTGTTGATGAACTCGAGCTCCTGCCCGCAATCCCCAAGCGAGATCCCAACGTGAGCATGTATTTTTCTCTCCATGCTGCCATCGCCTGGCCCTAAAAGACACCAGGGGCAGCTCCCACACCAGGCTGCGGCGGGTCACCTCAGCGACTCGTGCGACCGCACAATCCAACAGCAGCAGCCCATGCACTGGCAGACAGCATGGGGAACACAGTCTTTCCCTCAGGAGCTCATCGACACCACCATCGACTACCTCCAGTACGACAAGGCCGCCCTCCAAAAATGCTGCCTCGTACATCCGATGTGGCTCGATACAGCCAGATTCCACCTCTTCCGTTCTCTTCGCGTCTCTAACGCACCCCACAGCACCGTAGGCAAGCGTAAGGAGGGCGCGACTCCGAAAAATTTCCAGGCCTTCCTCGCCTTCATCAGCTATGAGGCGTCCGAAGGATTCTGCTCGAGCGTGCGGACTTTGTTCATGATTGGAGACGAGAAAGACCAGGACAGAGATACTCGGACACCAGTGGACACGCAGATGCTCGCGTCGATACTCATGAAGCTGCCGCAGCTGCGAGTCTTGGATCTGCAGAGAGTCCGCTTCCAAGAACGTGGCTTCCTCACATCGCACATCCCCTCCACTCGATTCCGCCTCGACCTGTTGTCGCTCAACTTCGTTGGGTCGAGAGAGGATCCAGTCAGCAGTCTGGTTGGTGTACTCGGTCTATTCGCCGAGCTTGGTATGCTCCGTGCGAGCTACGTCGACGGACTTCGCGAGAACGCGGACGTGATCACGCTACGCAACCCCTCCATCATCCAGCTCACTCAACATCTCAGAATACAACGGGCGTCGCTCAAGGGATGGCCAGGCGCAACTCAGTTCCCTACCGTGCAGGTGTTCGTGAATATGATGCGCAAAGCCGAGACAGTCAACAGTCTGCAGTGGCTCGAGGTGAAATGCAACATCATGCGGGAGGTGGAGTCGCTCGGAGGGTTCCTGAAAGAGGTCGGGGGGAGTCTTGTGCATTTGGCAATCGACATCTCAGAAGTCTTCCGTAGCCAGCAAGGTGCGTGATAGCCACTTTCGTCTTCTCGTCTTCTCTCCCTAACGGTTCTTGCTTACCCCCTACAGAACCCGACAAGATCGTCGACGCCTTACATATCCTGGAGTGTCACAACCTGCGATCATTGAGGATATGTATATTCCCCAACCTCATGAACCCCGTCGGCAACGAAGTCACCCTAGTCGACCGCGCGAGCGACTGTCTCGCCAAGATCCTCTCCGTAATCACACCCACCATACGCCGCGTGACATTCGTGCTGGGCTACAACGACGTCCCCCTCGAAGCATGCAAGCTTATCAAGTGGGAGATGCTGCAGGACGTTGACTGGGACCGGTTCCCTAACCTCGAGCAGGTCAACATTGGTCTCATGCCCAGACATTCAGACCGATTGACGGAGATCAACGCTCGAGACCATATCCGCAGTAGGATGCCTGGTCTGCACGGGCGCGGGCTGCTCCACTTTGAGGCGATGGTACGCATTTGGTTTCCCTCCTCCTTTGTACAACCAACGAGTCGTTAACAATTTCCTCTTCAGACGTTTTGGGACGAACTCATTGCACCGGCACTGCTCCGCAAAGCCCAAAGCCTCCGCACGAAATCGACGTGACGACAATGCCCCGACGAGAGTTCCGAGTATATGTGCATGGTAGAATATACCCTCTGTATTCTTGGCAAAAGCTGTCTTTGTAGTATACCGCATTCTAGTTCTTATTTGCTCAGCACTTCATTATTTACATGAACACACACACACGCAATGTACAAACTCATCGTAATGGCATATAATTCGAGCAGCGATTCTCAGCTGGCTGAGTATCGCCTTCACTAACCTCGATGCTCTCAGACATCACATCTCAGACGTCATGCACGGTATACAAGAAAGTTCAATGTTGTATTCCAACAGTGCGTATTATATAGCTACTATGTATCGTCCCGATTTCTAGATAATGTGGGTTTTACTGACGGGTATGTGAGCGAGCAAGCGTTCAATCAAACTTCCTCCTCCTGTAAAGAATCGTCGCAGGCGTCTTGGGAAGCGTAATCATCGTCTGCAAGGCCGCATGTCAGTCATGTGGTGTTACGTCTGAGGTAACAGAAGGCTACGTACGTGGTAGTTGGGAGGAGGCACACCACCCTCAGGCAGCTTGAGCTCCACTTGACGGATCACGGTAGCAATGAGCGTGCTCAGCTGCAGATAAGCGAACTGAAAAACAGAATTGCGATTGCAGTCAGGAACGTGTGACATTCGATGACATCAAGGTCTGCTCTCACCTGTTCACCAATGCACCTATGTCTGCCGGCACCGAAAGGCTGATACGGGGACTCTGTACCCTTGCTGACGAGACCGAAACCAAAGTCAACCTTGGCACCGTCCGCATCGTTGTAGGCCTTGTAAGCTTGAGCGGCAACACCCTCAGGGTCAGACCACCGAGTAGGGTCCCATTGCTGCGCGTTCTTCCAGAGCATCGGGTCCATTTGGCTGACGGCGGCAGAGGACATCACCATGTAGCCCTTGGGAATGACGTATTGGCCATCTTCGGAGGGAGAAGCGAGGGTTTGGGGTACGACTGCGTCTTCACGGACGGCGCGCATGATACTGTGCAGAGGAGGGTGGATACGGAGAGTTTCACGGATGACGGAGTCCATGATGGGTAGGTCCTTGATTTCGTCGTATTCCATGGTGCGCCATGTGCCGTCGGGCTGGCGGAAGTGCTTGACTTGCTCTTCGTACAGGGCCTCGCTGAGGGAGTTAAGATCAATACTCGAAGCCCAGGTAAAGAAAATCACGTTCACATACCCAATATCGGTGCGGTCAGCAATGTGCAGGAGCGCCCATGAGCTGGTAGCAGAGCTCGTGTGTTGACCCGCCATGAGCAAAGCAATCATAATGTGAGCAATCTCGTGATCCTTGAGGGCACGGCCAGCACGGTACTTCTGTCCCATGAGCGAAGCGATCATGTCATGTTCTTCCTCCTTGAAAAGTTACCCACCATTAGCCATTGATTACGCGCATCTCAATTTAATGTGAGTACTGACCTGACCAGGGTTCTCCCTACGGTTGCGGATGATAGAGACGTACAGGTCACTAATCTTCTTGTGAGCAGCGTCGCGCTTCTTGTAGCTGGGAAGAGGAAGGTTGGGGAACATCCAGTGAAGAGGGGTGAAGCCTCCATCAAGGTCGTTGAACACAGCAGCATATTCCTTTGTGATCTTCGACCTGACCTCCCTACCCTGGAGAGTCCTCGACGCAGTGAGAATGGTGATTTCCGACATGGACTTGGCAGCCTCGAATGAACCCCACTCGTTGATGTCGTTCATCTGGAAGACACGGAAAGACGGTTCGGTCTTCATGAATTGCAAGACTTCGTCCTCGATCATGCCGACGTAGGCACGGAAGTTGTCAGTTGATAGACCGAACTTGACGAACTTCTTCTGTTCCATGAGTAACTCGTTGGGGCAGTCGTAGACGACATCCTTGCCGAAAACTGGGGTAGTCAAGTGCTGTATGACCACATCGAGTGAGCGCATATTGGTGGCCTATGTGACAAGTGTACGCACCGTGTAGGCATCCTCTGCAGAGAACACAGTATGCTTTCCACCCATGATAAAGTTGTTGCCAGCGGGGTTAAGAGCAACGGTTATTCTCCGTCCAAGGAGAACGAATGTGAAGACAGGTCCATACTTGAACAAGAATGAATACCGGTGAAGGTATCTAGGACAAGCAACATACCTTTTCCCTGCAGTCGAAGAAGAACTTGATGGGGTTGTCACCGTACTGTGCGGCGGAGCCAAACCAGGGAATGTAGTGGAAAACAACTGGTGGTAACGACCGATCCTGAGGGAGCTGTTTTCGTTGTTTCAGAAAGGGTGAGACTCCTAGAGAAATAGAGATACATACGAGCTGCAAGAGCACGTTAATTGCGATGGCGAAGAGTGGGATATTGACCAGGGCGAGTATAACGAGTTGGACGGTCGAGAAGCCCTGGAGGAATGTGAGGAGCTGACCAAAGTAGCCCGCTACGGGCTCTGCGATGGTCGACATGGCTTTGTTGTCGTTCACCGGGTGGTCGTCGACGTTGTAGACGGTGGCAAGAGCAGAGAAAGGGCGGACACGTCTTGTCGCGTGGACCACCCTGGAGAATATATTTTTATATTTTGATCTTCCTCCCACCCATCGTGCCATTTCTTATTTCGCTCACACAACAACGCTCACGTAAACTTCTGATGCGCCAGCTCCCGCCTCCCCCGCCAACCTCCTCTGCCTGCTCTCGACCGCGACTCGACTGCAGTCGACCACCGACACCGACGCCTCGATTCCTATCAGTAAAACAAACTGGAAATGGGTCGATTTTTATCGCTTTTTTTGAGTGAGCTGAGCGAGGCACCGCCCGTCAATCGCTTGAATAACGTGAGTTGGACATTTGTTCTTGTGGGAATTGGCCACGACTGCGTTTGCTGACCGTACGACCACGTAGACAAAGTACAGGCTGCGTAATAGTTGTGATGAGTGTGTGAGCTCAGCACACCGGCTTACTGCTCGCCAAGCCCGGATGCTCTCACCCTCTAGGAGCGTACGGCGTTCGTCGTAGAGTGGGTTGTGCAAAGGTGTCTATGCGCATGCCGTGAGATAGCAATGCGAGTAGTAAATGCGACATTGGATGAGTGTTAGGCTGTTAGCCGTGCGAGATGCAGCAGGAATAGGTGCGTAGATGAATACATATATACTCAAGGGGTGAACGGGTTAGGAGACGCGACTATGCCATACATGGACGTTCAATACCTCTTGTATGTGGCCCGGTGCACTACAGGTATCAAAAATGTGCTCATGCTTGACAGAGGTCATCGCTGTCGTCCGCATTTTAAACTGGACTGATCGTACGGCTGACAGCTATCGTGGAGGCACAAGACTCCGCGCAGACCAAAGCTGGCAGTCCGCACGCCTTTCATTCCTGCTATCACCTTCCATTTATTGCTACTCTCACTTTCCCTCCTCTATCCCACACTCCTTAAGATGGCTCGCCACGCTGGTAAAGCTGGATCCAATAGATTGTCACGGATGCTGCAACCTTCCAAGCAATCTAACCAAGTGAGTCGATCCTACATTGTCTTAACACGTCGTCTGATGGCTCTGCTCAGCATACTCAAGCTGCGGCTCAAACCAAGGGGCAGCGCGACTTTGAGAATATTGCACCTCAGCAACCTACGGATACAAAGGGCGCCAAGGATATGGTGGTTGGTTGTTCTCTTCGATACTACTCCGAGATTCGGCTGACACGAATGTGAAGCGCGCTCTAGTCCGTTATAGCCCTCAAGATCTCGAGGAACAATGTGAAAAGCTCAAGAAAACTAACACTGCCACGGAGCTCGAACTGCTCAAGGCTCGTCAAGAGGTGGAAGAGCTGAAGCGTTACAAAGCCTCCACTGCGAACGCGGTTAACATCGCATTGGACGAATTGGCCAGAGTCCGTTCAAAACCCGACCATGACAATCGTCGTCTACGCCAGCAACTAGAATGTACCAACAGGGAACTTGTCTCGTCTCAGGCTCGTCTTGCAGAATCTCAGACGGCACGCATAGGAATGCGGTACGAACTGGACGCGCTTACTGCTCAATTCTATACCTTCGCCTCTGAGAAACAAATGCTGGAGCTTGCTCTTGTGGATGCCCATACCAGGGCTCAGGCCAAACATGACGCTGCTCGCGTTGCTTACGACACTCTGTTCGCTGAGCAGAGGAAGAACGCGGCTCTCGAAAAGAAGTTAATGGAAACCAAGGCCTTCTACATCTGTGCTACTACCCGGGACACTTCTGCTGACCCTCAGTCCGACGATACTAGCCTCGTCCCGGAAACGTCCAGCAATTTCAGCGACATATCTGGGATTACTGTGCTTGAAATGGAACTGGAGCGCGACATGTACAGGAATCAAGAGCACGAGGCGCTGCAGGCTCTTGAGGCTGAGAGGGAACTTCGACTTGCTGCCGAGAGGGATCGCGATGCTTGCCGTGACAATGAACAACTGGCTGTTGCTGCTATCGAGGCCCACAAGATGGCGTATATCAAGGCTGAGAAGGACAAGATGGCTGCAGTCGCTCAGCTTGAGGCTGCCTATTCGCGCATCAACCATCGCCAGGCGCAAGCAGAACGTTACGGGGGAGATCTTCAACGTGAACACTTCGACCTGGCGGTTACAAAGAGCAAACACCTTCAGATCGAGTTTGGGACCGTCCCCGCACAAGCTACTCACTATGGTGGTCCTCGTTACAACTCGACCCTTCCTTCAGTAGTAAGTCGTTCTATAGTGATTGGGTTACAATTTACTGACGCGATCCCAATTCTGGTTCAGCTCCTCGCTCCGTATGAATAATACCGAGCACTTCGTCTCCGCCTGTCAGTTACTTATATACAGCGTTATGTTCGCGTTGTATCTATTCCCATCTACAATGATCACCTTGACCAGTGTACTGCGATAATCCTAAGCTAAAGCGACAGCCGTGTGAGCTGTCGAAGGCGACTGAGCTGTGCATGAAACACGAATCTCCCGCGCAGCTGTGTACCCACCCATCGGCAGGGCGCTCCGCATAAGTATAGCACAACCATCGAGCGTCTCATTGCATACACCATAACCTCACCGACCGCCATGTCTCTTCCGCCACAGCTACTACACACTCTCGAAAACCTCAAATACCAGGCAAAGGATGCATTTTGGGCCCTGTCGTCGTGCATTTGCCAGCAATCCGCGAAGATCAAGATAAACGGACGAACGTGTAAGTAGATGTCCCTGCCCTCGCTTCTACAGGGTACTGGCAATGGTGTTAAGCCGACGCTGACGGGCTAGGGATTCTCAGTTAAGATCGTCAAGGTACTGGGAGAAGGAGGGTTCTCGTTTGTTTACCTTGCACAAGATGAGCACAGCGGGGTGAGTAGAGTTCGTTCCCGAAGTACCTCGGACTGCTAAACTGACCGCGAATACCAGAGACAATTCGCTCTCAAAAAGATTCGTTGCCCGAGTGGGCAAGAAGATGTGAGACAAGCCATGCGCGAAGTTGAAGCATATAGGAGATTCAAGTGCGTATCTTACTCAACTGAACGTCTGGTAATCTTACCAAGTCTTACACCCAGACACCCCAACATTATTCGAATTCTTGTACGGCATACTTTCATGTCCTCCAGCTAAAACCACTCACGCAACTTCAGGACTCTGCTGTTGTACAAGACCCTGCCGGCGACGGTCAGATCGTGTACCTGTTTCTTCCCCTATACAAGGCACGTCATAGCACTACCAGAGCGGAAGCGCTACTGACCCTGGTCAGCAGAAGGGGAACCTCCAGGACGCAATCAACGCCAACTCAATCAACGGTACCCACTTCTCTGAGAAAGAGATGCTGCGTCTCTTCAAGGGTACCTGCGAAGCCGTCCGAGCCATGCACGACTACCGTGCACCTCTAGCCTCCCGCTCCAACCCACGGCCCTCACGAGAGAACCAGTCCTCAGCTGCCCCTTCCTCCTCCGCTAGACCAAAGAAGAACATACAGGCTGACAACGGCCATTCGGACGATGAAGACGAGGAGGACGAGATGTTCCCTCAGCCAGAGGGTGACGCTGAAGGAGGCTATTCTTACCATGGTCCCTCGAGCCGCTCAGCATCTGCGCCCCTTATCTCGAAGCAGTCGACTTTGGATGATGATGTGGTGTTTGACGGAGATGAGGAGCTGTCGCATATTCAGCAGAATGGGAGACAGAATGGAGCTGCTTCAGGAGATACAGAGCTGGTGCCGTACGCGCATCGGGACTTGAAGCCAGGGTGCGTCACTCTGTTTGTTTTGGTTTGCCTAAAGTACTGATATTTGACTGCCTGCAGCAATGTCATGATTGATGATAACGGCAGGCCGATCCTCATGGACTTTGGAAGCTGCATGAAAGCCCGTGTCAAGATAGAGAACCGTTCTCAAGCACTGCTTCAACAGGACATAGCGGCTGAACAGAGTACCATGGCCTACCGAGCACCCGAACTCTTTGATGTCAAGACCGGAAACACGATTGACGAGAAGGTCGACATCTGGGTGCGTACATCGTTTCGGTATATTCATCATGATTTGTACTTATACTGCCACTAGTCGTTGGGATGCACACTCTTCGCTCTTGCGTATTCGCATTCACCCTTCGAGAATACCCAGACAACGGAACAGGGTGGTTCCATAGCCATGGCAGTTATGAACGGGCAGTACAAACACCCAGCGTCGCAGTATTCACAGGGCCTCAAAGAGCTCATCGACAGCCTGCTCGTGGTCGATCCACAGCACCGACCGGATATACACCAGGTAAATTCATTTTCATGTCTGTAATATTAATGATGAAGTCGCTGAGCTTTGATGACCACTAGGTGATCGAAATGACGGACAAGTTGCTGCAGCGGTTGTAGGAGGATGCCGTCCCGTTCCCATACTGATTCTAGATACCTCGAGACTACGTTCTCTGTCAACTCTGTTTACCCACACACTCCTTGACCTATCTATTGCATTATTATTGACTACAGCAATAGCGCGATCGAGCAGCAACCATACCGCTAGCTAATTTTAGTGTCAACGACCAAGGATTTCGCCTTATGGGGCCGTTTAGTCCGTGGCTTCTTGCCCGGCTTGTGCTTTTTGTCCTTCAACACGGCGGTCTCATCCTTCTTGGCGCGCTTCGCCTTCACAGCTGTCTGAGGAGCGGTGTTTCCGCTCGAAGCCACGCCTGCGTTTTCATCCTCGTTTTTCTGTGGGGAAGCTGAGCTATCCTTGGAAGATTCTTCCTCCCTCTCGACCTTACGTTTCTTTCTGGCGGGTTCAGACAGTGCCTCAGCGTTCGTTGCGTCTGTTCCCGAGGCGTTCTTCCTCTTCCTCTCCTCTATGCGTCTGCGGGCTCTCTCTGCTGCTTTCTTCTTGGCCGCACGCTTCGCTTTGACAGCGGCTAGCTTCTCCTTCTGCAATATACCTCTCAGTACGGATAGGTATGAGGACAGAACACCAAGGTTACTCACCCGCTTCAATGCCCGCTTCGAGGGTGCGCCGTCAGTGTCAGTTGGCTTTGAAGCCGGTTTGCTCTCGGCATTCATCGCACGTATGAGATCCCTAACGTCGGCTTCCGGTCCCGCCTTTCCTACAAGTTCAATAAAGCGGGAGAACCGACGGTTGTGTGCCTGTATACTGTCAACCGTTTGAACGATGTCTACAGAGCAGGTGGTAGCACAATAACTCACCTTCGACGCCTTGTGAACCTCCGACATCTTGTTGTTCTTCAGAAGCTTTCCGTGGCATAGTATGCATGCCTTGATCTGTGGTTGTAGGGAGACAACGTATACAGGGTCCTTGACGGCTTCTGTGACAGACATTTCAGGTATCGAATCTTCAATTTCGCTGTCTGTGTCAGAGTCTTCAGGTATATCGCCAGCATCTCCTGAAGCCATTATTTCATCGTCTTGTATATCATCCTCATCAGCATCCTCCTGAGACTCCTCGTCTGATGAGCCGTCCTCCTCTCCATCTTCAGAACCAGAACCGCCCTCTTCATCTTCAGAACTCGAATCGCTCTCCTCCGAATCCGTGTCCTGCAATCCAAGCACCTCTTTCATCTCGCTATCCAGCCCCAACTCCTCCTCTCTTTCTCGCTTGCGAATCCGTTTTTGTACGCGTTTGAACATGGTCGAGGCTGGTGAAGTGGAAGTGGAAGAAGTAAAGTAAATTGTACCCGGGCGTCTATGAGCTACATGAAGTTTAGAAGGC
Source organism: Irpex sp. Y119-03 (assembly GCA_037042295.1). NCBI lineage: Eukaryota > Fungi > Basidiomycota > Agaricomycetes > Polyporales > Irpicaceae > Irpex > Irpex sp. Y119-03. The sequence goes on along the minus strand of JAXQKB010000953.1, from coordinate 465,797 downwards.
GCCTGGTCTTTCGCCTCGGACTTGTTTCTGCTGGCGACCTACACTTCGACGCTGTCCATCGTTTGCTGCATTCCTCATGCATCGTCGTGGTCTGCAATGTCTCATTGAACGCTCTGGCAGTCGTACCTTGCGTCACATACAGACAGGCCCTCCTCCGAAAGTCGACTCGTCCCAGCCGGGTCCTTCCACGCCACGAAAGAAGAAGGCTCAGTATCCCCCTCGGCCTCGAAGTCCAGGATCACCAAAAGGGAAGCACGAAAACAGAACACGCTATGACGGAGACTCTAAAGCTGCTGCCGCCTCGTCTGGAGGTTACAAGCGAGTGCTGAACACCGCGGATTCTAAGCCACGGCCGTCTCAGCCACAGCGTAAACCTCAGGATTCCGTGCGCACGCTCTTGTCGCGACCTATCGTTCCGTCCGATGAAGTACAAAAGTTCCTGGCGGAATCTACATCTACTGGAGACGATGTCGACTCCGAGGGCGCTCCCATTGACTTTGTTCGACCAGGGCAGTTCGTAGAGCTACGAAGGTCAGTAAATCTACAATGCCTCGACTCCGATCCCCAATTTACGTTAAGACGATAGGAACGGTCTTTGCATGCACGGTGTTGTTCTAGGCCAGGTTGTTGACCTCGGAATGCTCCAGGTAGTCACCTTGCTCTCCAATGGTGGGATAATAGGCCACCGTAGCGCGGATATTACTTTCATAATTCCGGGCTTTGTGGACGACAGAACCATTGCTCGATGTGGCAAGGTGGAATCCGCTGAAGTTGTCAAGCTAAGCGAACCCGAGATTGCTGCTCGTATTGAAGTCCTCAAGCGTATAAAGGAATTCGAGAAGGTATTGGACCTCGAATCACATGATATCGCTCTTCGAGTCGAGAAAGCCCTTCAAGAGATACACTCTGCCGACTCAACCTCGTGGGAGACTGTGTCGACCGCCGAAATTGCCTCGCGCATCAGCGACAGCAAGCCACCTTCCGTCATTACTGCACTTGGCGTCCATAAATACTTGGTCGAGAAATATAAGCAATATGTCGCCCCCGGAGCATCTTTCCTCTTCTCGCAAACCTTCTTGGTGCGCCCGAAGGCTATGATCGATAACCTGAACTACGTCGATCGGTTGGTCGCCAGACGAGACCCACGAATAGATTCATTCTTGGAGAAGGCGAGGGAAATCATAGCTAGTCGTCCTCGCGGTTCTCCCTCTACGTCGTCGGAAGTCACAGTGGCACCGCACCCCAAGATTACCTTCTCTGAGGATGATCTAGCCATTATAGAATTCATGCGCAACTTCCTTCGCGTCAAGCGAAGTATTCAGACGGATCCACACAAAAGCTCGGTCTATACTATCATGCGCTGGCTAGGGCTATATCCCAACGAGACTTTAAGCGAGGACTTGGTCCATAGGTTCCTCATCGAGATCGGTGCACTCTCACCCTGGGCAGAGCTACGAAAGTACGGTGCACACCGGGAAACAAGTCCAGTGATCATGGGTGCACTTGAAAAAGGGGTGACCGCCCCTGGTTGCCCTAATCCCGACGAGTTCTACGCTCAAGATATCGTGGCTCACCTACGACACGATTTCGGGGACACGCCGGTGTATGTCATTGACGACGCCACTGCAGAAGAGCTGGACGATGGACTCTCAATCGAACCAGACACGACGACGGAGGGATGTTATTGGGTTCACGTGCACATTGCCGACCCTACGTCCTTGCTTCACCCCCTCCACACGGCCTCCAAGAAAGCGCGCGAGCTAAATTGTACCCAGTACTTTGTAGCGGGTACAGAGCCCATGCTGCCATCCGAGGTGGTGCGCGGGATCAGTCTTGGCTCAACTGCCGAGGAGCTGAAGACTCTCACCTTCAGTTTCAAGGTGGACGAATCTGGAGAAACCATTGATTACGCTGTTCGTGCTGGGATTGTCCGGAACGTGCAGGTCATGACCTATACAGAGGTCAACGAGCTGATAGGGTCCCCATCGACTGAGCGCTACAAATACCCTTTCGGGCGACCAGAGAATGCAGACCCTCCTCCACCCCCAAGACAGTTCGAAGCACGACATGTAGAAAACCTCCGTGCGTTGAACGAAGTTCGCCGACGGCTTGCTAAGTGGGCCCTGCAGAAGAACACCTTCAGCATGAACTCCGAAGATGTCGCAATAACACTCGAAAACAAGCATCTCCCGGAAATCACAGACCACACTCGACCGCATTTCTTCGACGGTGTACCAGCGATGTCGTACGCCGTGTCTTCCGGCTCATTGACGCTAGCGCATAGAGTCGTGGCCGAATCTATGAAGATGGCGTCCCGCGTGGCCTCGAGATTCTTCAGGGATCGCGACATCCCTGCCTTGCGTCGCTCCCTCTCACCTCCTCTTGTCGCCAGCCCGGAAGCCATGCGCGAGGTTCTCTCGAAACGGAACGAACACGGAGAGGTCCCCATGCTGAAGGTCTTCCACACCGGCATCACCATGCCTTCCGGGCGATACACCCTCGAGCCAAAAGGCCACTGGTCGATGGCCATACCAGATGGCGAGGGCTACGTGCGCGTTACCTCGCCTCTTCGTCGCTTCGCGGACCTGTTACACCACTGGCAGATCAAATACGCTCTGCTGGAAACCAAGGAACCGTGCTTCAGCCGCGACTGGCTGGGGCAGTACGCGACGGAATTGGAACTCATGGAGAAACACATGAAGAATATCGATTTCAGTGATTCGGCGTTCTGGGCCGTCAAGTATCTCGAGCAATACGCGCGGAACCCGTGGCCTGTGGATGGCAGGAACCCGCTTGAGGATCTCGAGGTGTTTACGACGGGGCATATCCGACAGGACTCTACGACGGGTATTTGGCGTGCGCAAGCGAGGGTCGACGAGCTCGGGTTGAGAGCTGTTTTGATTAACGTGGCTCGTGATACCGTGAGCGGTTCGGTCGTTAAGGCTCGGTTCCATAGCGTACATCTGGGTCCACAGCCTGCTGTGTTCCTGACACCGATCTAATGTATCCATGTATCCAAACTACACCTAGTTTAAGTACTGTATATCCTTCCTAATGCTAGTATTATAACGTAGCTACTAATCCAAATTATTCCTTCGCTCATGCATTCATGACAGTCCGATTTGCACCGCATAGAAACAAGAAATCAGCCATCGACCTCAACCGCCGTATCGTTCTCAGCTCGAGATATTTTTTGCTCACCGTATCTCGCGCGTACGATTCACAGCGTGCAAGTAGCATATATCTCTTCCAAATTAGCACTATAACGCAACTACCAATACATCATTCCTTGGCTCATGCATCCACGACACCCAGTTCCCGTAAGTTCAAGTTCATCCAGTTCCAACCACAAAACACGTTAGGCCGGCCAGCTAATCATCAACCCCAAACACAGCGTCCCTCTTCGCCCTCCTCAACGCAGCCCTCTCCTCATCCCCCATCGCAAACCACCCCTCCACACTCTCCTCCAACTCAACCTCCCACCTTTCCTCCATCTCCAGCTGCTTCTTCGTCTTCTTCGGCGGGGGAGGACGCGGAGGCGGAGGTGGCGGGGTGCGTCTGTTCGGGTGCAATGGCGCTATGCGTTTGAGCATTGATTTGCTGGATTTGAGGAAGGGGGAGGAGAAGGGACGGGAGAGGGAGGAGGAGGGGAAGGGAGAGCCGGGTTTGGAGTTGACGCGCCGGATTAGTTCGGACATTGGTGTGTTGGAGGTCTTTGGGATTAGGGAGCTTGATCTGCCAGTGGGTCTGGGCGTTGATAAAGATGAAGAGGAGGGTGGGCGGAGTGGTGTGGCTGGAGGAGGATCGTGGAGGTTGTTCTCCTGCCAAACAATGAGTGAGTGTATGTCAGAGTGAGGTCGGAGAACGCGTACCTTGAAATTATCTGCCCTTGGTAGGTCAACATCACTCTGCTCAGGCGAGCTCAACACAGCTTTCTCTTTGCCCTTATTATTAGCCCGTTTCTTCGCCGCTGGAGGGGGAGGCGTCAATGGCGAGTCGCTCTCCTCGTCAGACGACATCACGGCTCGCTTTCTCGCTTTCTCCTTGCCTTTGGTCCCTTTAGCGACAGCAGCAGTAGTAGAAGATTCGATTGCTTCTTCGAAATCCATATCAAGGTCATATTGTACGACTGGCCCTTCATCCATGGGAACTTCAGCCTTGTCGCCCTCGCCATCATCGTCCGCCTTCGTGGGACTATGTCGTTTCGAAGGCGAGATCACAACCTCCACAACCAACTTCGACTCCGCCTGCTTGCCCTTCCCTTTCCCCTTAGATGGCGGTTTATCTACTGGTCCATCTCCTCCTACCTCTACACCCGGCGCTGTCTCCGCTTGTTCCTCTGCCTTTTTCTTCTTCTGATTCTTCCGCGCAGACTTCGCTTTCGCTTTCGGTTTAGCTGCCCAGTCATCCGTATCGTCGTCCTCGTCGACCACAACGTTCTTCTTCCCTTTACCTTTCCCCTTTGGCTTCGGCTTAGCGTCGCCAACCCAGTCTTCTTCCTCGTCTGCGGCCTTCTTCTTTCGCGGTGCCTTGGGCTTCGTTTTCGGCTCTGAGCCTGGAGGGACCGTCTCGGGTGAGAAGGGTTCAGCAGGAAGCGGGGAAAGCGATCTCCGTGGGGCTGTTATAGGTGGGACAGGACGAACAGGCGGGGGAGGCATGAGTTTCTGGCTCTCCCTATCCGGTACAGCAGAAAGATCTTCGTCGTCAGAGGATAGCACACCAGAACGTTTCCGTTTGCGAATTGGTGGTGGACGTGGGATGGGAGAGGAAGGGGGACTGTTGGCGAGCCCAGGGTTCGAAGTTGGAGGGAGAGACGAGGACGGCAGAGGTGGGTCTGAAGGTGGAAGTTGAGAGCTCGGATGGACATCTGAAGCCACTGGAAGCGTGTTCATTGTCGATGGAGGTATGTCGGACTCGTCTACAAGCTTTTGCCGCTTGGGCGATTTGCGGGCGGTGTCCGCAGCGTTGGCTTGCTTCCCTTTTCCTTTGTCTTTCGCCTTTGATGAGGGAAGAAGAGATAGTTCGTCTTCTGAATCCGAAGTGAGCTCGATTACGTCGGTTCTCGAAGCGTTCTTCGACCCAGACGCCTTCGCTCGTGAACGCATCTTCGTACGTTCAGCGATATCTCCTGTAAATCCTGCGGCGACGGAGGTAAAATCTGGAGCCGGTTCTACTCGTGGCGGCGGCAGTGAAACTGCAGTAGCTGGGTTTCCACTCGAAGAACTCGACAAAGCGGGGTTGCTGGGGTTTGCAGCCTTGTACGCGGGTCGAGGTTTCGGGCGTGGACGCGGTTTGGCGTTCCCAGCTGCATCGCCGTGCGAGGACGAGGGTACAGAGGTTGCAGAGAGCACTGCATCGTTCTTGGGCAATATGGCACTAGGTCCAGGACGACCACGTTCAGAGAGGGAGGTCGTTGAGCTTGATGCGTGAGGAGCGGAGATTGGTGTGGGTATATGCGGTTGGGCCTTGGTAGTTATATCCAGGCTTGTATCTGGCGTATACACAGACTGCGCTATCTCGTGGATGCCGAGATAAATGGGAGGAACGACGTCGAAGCATGTTAAGACGCACCTGCAGCACCCAGGCTTGTACTCAGCATCGCTGGATCTAGAAGCATATCTTCGTCCTCGCTGTCCGCAATGTACTCATCGCGTGGGTCCATAGCGTTCGGGGGTATTTACACGTTGCTGACACTGTTCTTGATGCTGTCGTCGCAGACGTCGTCGCTAACGTCGTTGGGGGCACAGTCGGACTGGCCGACGTCGAGCTGAAAGAGGTAAACGCGGCTTAGACGCTAAAGCACGCGCAATACACCTGTCAGGTGACCGTGTTACCGTCACACCTAGCAGTGACCACACGAGCTGGTACTTATCATTCTTAGTGCCAGTGCCAGTGTAGATGTGCCAAAGATAGTATTCGCTTTGACGAGCCTTGGTTTACATACAGTTGATAAGTACACTGAACTAAGTATATCGAAGTTAAGAGTAATAATGAGAGCGCGCATTGGTTTCCCCGCCAATACAAACTTCAGCGGGTACTTATCTCGAGGACCACGTAAAGGTCCGCGCTCATGCCTCGAGAAAATTTAGTTGCGGTGGCCTGTATTCCGCGAAGTTTGCGCCATGTTATGAAGGAGAGAAAGCACTTGACAATGGAGCGGCAGATATTGTGGGGCGAATTCCGGAAGTCCAAAGGAAGTACACCAGCTTTTGGGAACGAGGAACGAGCCAGGACATCGCAGCGATAGACGCACCTGGTCTTGAGTGAGTGTTGTAAGCGACAGGCCAGTTGAGGAGGGAGACGACTTGACAAATAGATAGACGGAGGAGAGAAAACGTCAGACTGTGTCATGAACGAGCAACGGAAAGACAGTGTGTTAGTACAAGGGCCAAGAGGGAATGATACGCCATTCAGTTGGTGGGCCTTGGACGAGTAGGAGCGAAAAATAGTACGTCGGTCGGTCGGTCGGTCGAATCAGTCTTGAACAAATACAAGGGAAGGGGTGCGGAAAGGAAGAGGATCATATATCGTCCAAGGTTGGTCTTGAGAGAACAGTAGAGGAGGGGGTAGTACATCCATCACTTGGTCGGTCTTCAACAGTAGGAGGGGCAAGCTATGGGAAGGAAGGCAAATGGTTCGTCGGTCAGTCGGTCGGTCAATTTGTCTTGAGCGAGTAGGAGGGGAGGTATACGGAAAGGAGGGGGGATGATACGTCCATCGCGAGTCAGACAATTGATCTTGAACGATAGGAGGGGTGGGGCAAGGAAGAAAGGGGGATAGTACGTCGGCACGTCCGTCGGTGGGTCGGTCTTGAGCGATAGGGGGAGAGGGGCAAGGAGAGAGGGGGATGGTGCGTTGACATGTCGGTCAGTCTTGACGTTTGTTAGTCGATCTTGAACGAATAGAAGACGAGGTGCGCGGAAAGGAGAGGGATAAGTAGTACGTCGACACGTTAAAGTCAGTCGGTCCTGAACAGATAGGAGTGGAGGGACACGGCGAGAGGAATACGAGAAGGAGGGGGGAAATACGTCGGCATGTCAATTAGTCGGTCTTGAACGACAAGGAGGGGGCGGAGATAATAGTCGGCACGTCGGCACATGTGTCATTCTTGAACGATAGGGAGAATTGATACTGAAATGGAGGGGGATAGTACGTCGGCACGTCGGGCGATGATCTTGAACGAATAGGAGGGGAGGGGAAAGGAAGGAGAGGGGATGATCAGTCGGCACATGGGTCGGTCGTTCTTGAACGATGAGGGAGGGAAGGGGCAAGGAGGGAGGGGGGATTGTGCATTGGCACATCGGTCGGTCGGTGTTGAACGAATGAGAGGGGAGGGCATAAGGAAGGAGGTCAGCACGTTGGTTGGTCCGTCTCGAACGAGCAGGAACGAAGGGATACAAAAAGAAATGAGGATAATCAGTACGTTGGCGCGTGGATCGGTCGGTCTTGAGCGATAGGAGGGGAGGGGCAAGGAGAGAGGGGGGATGGTGCGTTGACATGTCGGTCGGTCTTGACGTCTGTTAGGCGATCTTGAACGAATATGAGAGGAGAGGGGCGCGGAAAGGAGAGGGATAAGTAGTAGTAGTACGTCGGCACGCTGGTCGGTCCGTCGATCTTGAACGAATAGGAGGGGAGGGGGCAAGGAGGGAGGGGGGGTAAGTACGGCCGTTGGTAGGTCGGTCTTGAACGTACGAGAGGAGAGGGCTTAAGGAAGGAGGTCGGCATGTTGGTCGGTCGGTCTTGAATGAGCAGTAACGAAGGGACACGAAAAGAAGTGAGGATAATCAGTACGGTAGCACGGCGATCGATCGGTTTTGAACGAAGAGGAGGGAAGGGGAAAGGAAGGAGAGGGGATGGTCAATCGGCACATGAGTTGGTCGTTCTTGAACGAATAGGAAGGGAGGAATACGGAAAGGAGGGGAGATGATACGTCGGCACATCGGCTAGTCGGTCTTGAACGGTGAGGAGGGAAGGGGCAAGGAGGGAGGGGGGATGACGCCTTGGCACATCGGTCGGTCGGTCTTGAATGAGGAGGGAGGATGGTGCGTCGGCACGTCGGTCGGTCGGTCGGTTGGTCTTGAACGATAGGAGGTGGGGAATACGGAAAGGAGGAGGATAATACATTGCCATATCGGTTGGTCGGTCTGTCTTGAAGGAATAGGAGGAAAGGGGTAAGGAGGAAGGGTCGTAATCCGTCGTGGGTGGTCTTGAGCGAACAGGAGGGGGGGGTTACGGAAAGGAGGGGGATAATACGTCGGCGCGTCGATCGGTTGGTCTTGAACGACAAGGAGGAGGTGGAGATAGTACGTCGGCACGTCGGTCGTTCTTGAACGATAGGAGGGGAGGGATACAGAAAGGGAGGGGGAAAGTACGTCGGCACGTCGGGCAGTGGGCTCGAACGAATGTGAGGGGAGGAGAAAGGAAGGAGAGGGGATGGTCAATCGGCACATGGGTCGTTGTTCTTGAACGAGGAGGGATGGAGCGTCGGCACGTCGGTCGATCGGTCTTGAACGATGAGGAGGGGAGGGGCAAGGAATGAGAGGGATAGTGCATTGATATTTCGGTCGGTCCATCGGTCTTGGACGAAAGGAGAGATGGGGCAAGGAAGAAAGGGGTAAGTACGTCCGTCGGTTGGTTATTCTTCAACGATATTCAACGATGGGAGGGAGGGATAATACATCGGCACGTCTGTTGGTCGGTCTTGAACGAATAGGAGGGGGGGTGCACGTCGGTTGGTCGGTTGTCTTGAATGATAACGAGGGAAAGAAGGAGAGAAGACGGTACGTCGGCATGTCGTCGCAACGAATAAGTAGGAAGGGAGGGGCAAGGAGGAAGGGGCAAGGAGGAAGGGGGGTAGTACGTCCATCAGCTAGTTGGCCTTGAACGATATGAGGGAAGGGGCAAGGAGGGAGGGGTGGTAGTGCGTCTGTCGGTTGGTCAGATTTTAAACGGATAGGAGGGAGGGAATGCTGCGTCCGTCGTGGGTTAGTCAGCCATTCTTGAACGAGTAGGAGGCATAGAAAGGGAGGGGAGATACAATACGTCCGTCGTAGGTCAGTCAGTTGATCTTGAACGGAAAGGAGGGAGGAGGCTAGGAAGGAGAGGGGTTGAGACATCGGCACGTCCGTCAATAGATCTTGAGCGAATAGGAGAGGAGGGATACGGGAAGGAGGGGCTGGTATGTTGGCACGTCGAACGGACGGTCGGTATTGAATGGGCGGGCGGGCTTGAGGAAGGAGGGAAGATTCACGTCGGACGGTCAGGCAGTCTTGAACGAATATGTTCGATATGGGGAAATGCTTCGCGAGCCAAGTTCACGTTCATCGTAGTAACAGCGAGTCGCCAACTTAAAGAGCCTACTACTACCTATGAAGCTATTACTTTAAGCAAAAGTCAACACGATGTCAACGACACATAGGAGGTAAGTAGTACACACCTGAATGAGGCCAATAGTACGGACGATGGTGGTCGGGAGGCAAGAGGCAAGAACCTGGGGAACCAACCAAGCGGGAGGAGGCCCTCTATATATACGTTTTCGAGAAGGGCTAGCCACACGGTCTATGATTCGTACAAACATCCAGATTTGGCTAGGTGACTTCCCTTTTATAGCAGGTGGTCTTCGCGCGACGCGTCCGAGCGCGCGTTGTTTGGTCCCGTTCAACGATCGAGCTCGTCCGCACGTGATATTCTGTGGCGCATCGTGGGAAAGTGTTCATGTTCGTATGGTTGACTCTGTACAACGACGACGTCGGGCTCCCTGGGAATGCCAGTACTCATGGAGAACCAAGGAACTTTGGAAGGTGCTGGTTTTTACTGAGCGTAGATGCTGAGGTCTAGTGAGGTCTAGAATTTGAAATCGACGGCGGTGGGTCGGCCGCCACGGTCACACGGCGCCGGCGGTCTGTCCGAGTATGATCTCACTAGCGGCAGCTGCCACTGCTTCTTGCCGCCATGGGTCAGCAGGAGGAGCTGCTTGCTAATACAACATTGACTTTGATTTTATACAGACGAACACTGTGAGGCAGACGACAGTGACCAACGATGTCTACTTCACCTCTCTTTCCCCTCCCTCACGTCGAACTGTCGCCGCGGCGGGTCAGGGTCCTCTTTGGCGGGAAGTTCATCGTCGATACAACGGCCGCCAGGCTCGTGTGAGTGTCTGGTATTCCCTTGTAACGATTTAACGTTGCTCAACAAGTCTAAATAACAGCTGGACAAAGCCATACTATCCATACTATTTCTTCCTAGCGGAAGATCTTCCTAAGGAGTATCTTCGAGCTGTTGGGGCAGCTAAAGAGGGGCAGCCTCAGCTGTACGACCTTGTGTTAGGTGACCGCAGGGCAGAAACTGCAGTATCTCACTATACCGATGGAGACCTCTCTGGTCTCGTGAACATCGAATTCTCAGCAGCGGACGCATGGTTCGAAGAAGACGAGCAGATCTATCAGCACCCGAAGGATCCCTACAAGGTCAGTCTCCCATGGCCCTTTTCCGAACAGGCCCAACTTGACGTTTGAGTCCTCGTGGTAGCGCATTGACGTCTTGCAGTCATCTCGACATATCAGAGTCGAGCTCAACGGCGTAGTTGTGGCCGAGACTCATCGCCCCCACTTATTGTTCGAGACGAGCTTGCGCACCAGAACGTACATCCCAAAGGCCGATTGTCGCTTGGACTTGTTGGCCCCAAGTACGTTGACGACTCAGTGTCCTTACAAGGCCAGTACAGACTTGTTTTGCACTGTTTAATCGATTACTGACGTGGCTTAATCTAGGGCGTCGCAAGCTACTATTCTATTCGTCTTCCCGACGGGACTGTCCTCGAAGACAGCGTTTGGTGGTACCGTACCCCCTTGCCTGAGTGTATCGAAATCAAAGGGCTGCTGGCTTTCTACGACGAGAAATTGGATGTCTTCGTCGATGGTGTCTTACAGCCTAAATAAACCGCTCTGTACATACAAGTTCATAGCCGCAGGGCCAATCAATTTGGTGAATACCACTCAGTTGGACTGCGTATCGCAGCTATTTCCACCTATGACATCGCAGGCCTGAATTTTGAGTGAACCCGGCAGGATCTCAAGTACGCGAGATTGCGGTGGTTACACAGCTCGCAGGCCAAATGAAATGGCTACATACCGAAATCTGGCCCATTTTCACGGCTCCCTCGCTTCTTTCACATACACCGTAGGGCCAGCAGCTGTAGAAGGGCATTCCTATGCCCAAACCTGTCAAAAATGCCGTAAAAAGTGGCTCTTGGCAGTCAAAACGATCGAAGGAGGGCCTTTCAATACAATGAGCGGGCACGAGAGTGACCATCCACCGCTGGCACTGAGCCCAACGATGGCCATAAACATTGGGCTGGTATACGTACTTAAGCTGCTGAAGATGCTCTCCTCGTTCTACAGTCAAGCGTATTCGCCTTACCGAACCTCCCCGTCTCTCCCAACATATTCTCCAATTTCCTCCAGATGGATCCTTCGAACGGTCGTCCCAACTATGAAAACCCGTTGCATACCGCGCCCTACGTGGTGTCGAGTTATTCCAGCTTGGTGCCGACACCGTCCACAGCGACGTCCACGCCCTCCCCACCGACGCCGGCCACACATAACGCGACAGAGGCGGCAAAGTCGTCCTAGGATGCCCACCGAGATGCGTGGCCACAACGCCCGCGTCCGTTTCGCGTCCGGTATGTAGCTTCGTCTCCTCGCGTATGTTGCATTGACGATAATGTCCACAGTAGTTGTCGTCGCCGCGCGATTGTCCCGGTCCAGAGGTCGCAAAAGATACCCCACACACCGCTGGCGGTTCCACCACAAGCATTGAACGAAAGATGTGTGCCGGCCACACCACCCCCACCGCTCCCAACCACTCGTTCACGACTCCAACATCGACCACGACCCCTGAACGTATGGGTTATTAACAGCTCCCAATCCCTGTATAACTTGAACACACACTGTATCATCCACCACCCCTTCCTGTATCGCACAATTCATGTACATGATACGCTTGTTGTTCCCTCCTCCGAATGCTCATTTTCTATAACCACTTCTGCCGAGAGACGCGAGATCTCTGAGAAGGCGGCTTTCAAGAGGTCCATGTCTGCATCCAGATTCTCTGCGCGAGCCTTCATCTGTATTCGTTAGGTTAGTCTTTGTTGACCTACAGTGAAAGAGGCTGACGTACCGCTGCAATAGTATCGCTCGCTGCTATGAGCTCGTGATGGTGGTTGTACACCAGCGACTGACGTTCGCTGTCAAGCTCGCGTATCTCTGCAGGGCAAATAAGTCAGACATATTCTTGAATATACTGGTGAAACGCGTCGCGCAGGCCACTCACCAGTCAAGAGCTCATTCTCTTTCTTCAACAGCGTCGGCAGGGAGGACGTTGTAATCAACTGCTCATAATGAGCTTTCGCGTCAAACGCAGTGCTATCTATCAACATAAGAATATTGTCAATAGCGGTCTGCACGATGGTCATATAGTAAAGCATACCCAAATTCATAGGATCCACCACTCCCGGTTTACCCGACCCCGACGGCGGAGGCCCAACACCAAGACCATAGTGTTTCCTCAGCAGGTCCCTGGCTCTTGTTTTTTGTCCACTCATAGGCGGAGGCGTCGCAGACGATGGTGGGTGAGGCTGGGGAGTACCAGAAGGACGTCTCGAAGACAACAAAGATGACGGGGGACGAGAGTTCGCGTTAGGCGACACCGGGCGTAGTGGCGATGATAGAGGTCGCGCCAGTGTAGATGGAGTGCGAGGAGGTGTTTGAGGTGGGGAGAGCGGTGGACTTTGTGTCGTTCTCGACATTGCTCGGAAAGGTGTCTGATGTGTGAACGCGGGCTGGAGACATCATGGTGTGAGTTAAGGCAGAAGAGCGAGAGGGAAAGGAGAGAAGCGACGCAACTGCTGCCTGCAAGATATACTTGCAGACAGCAGTGGCATGCCCTTGTTCTCATTACCTTGTTCTCTTGCCTGCTTTCTTTCGTTACAACGCAGAGTACAACGAACCTTGATAAACGTGGCAGCCGTTTCGGAATCCGGATGTTGTCCGATCTTAGATCCCATCTCCAGTACTTAGCGCGTAATGATGGCGGTCACATCAATTCGTTGGGATTTCCATTTCAGGACGTCGTCCCGACTCTGTTCGTTCCACCACAACCACCAATAGCAAACCATACGCTGTATTTGGGGTTTGTACAGACTGACAGAGGATATAGCACGCATATAGGTCCTTGTATACTCGATTGGCTCGATCACCATAGTGGATACATGGTCCTTTATTGTTACTAGTGGTGGTAGCGATCGCCGTGTCGTGACCGCTTGGGACATTAAGTATACTTACAAGTGAGTCGCAAATAACTCTTAGAATAAGCCTTCCTGTTGATACTTGCCTCAATGAACTGTAACTTAAACTATAGGACTCTTTATCTGCTTTCGTATGCCAAGGGCGATACGCCGTGCCAGTGTGGCGTAACTTTAGTACTGCGACGCTTCACAGGTAATACCATCAACCCGGCCATGCAACACTATACACCCACAGACCCCCATATACGCAGGCCCGTGCTATGGCCTATCGACCTCTTAACAGCAGTTGTCCTCGGGGGGGCCATATGAAAGCCTGAACGTGAACCCGTGCCCTATCATACCGACTCATCGCGCGTACTTAGATTCACACAGAGAATCTCTGAAATCCAAAGTTCAAAGTTCTTCGGGACACTGGACGTTGCTCAAAACAAGAAACTGGAAATTATCTATAAATCACAACAATTAAATCTCGCTATGATTGTAAGCCGTCTTATACCTTTGAATACTCTTCAAACAGCTTCCTGACATCTCTCGAGTTCAGGTTCTCGCGATACAACATGGAAGCTATTCCATCGTACATTGTGACTTCGGTCACACTACTTCCAGTTTGCTACTACCTATCATCCAACATCCCACAAAACAACCGCACCACCTATGTCAAAACCCCCACCATCACCCACAACCTCACACACAGCATCAACACACAACCCGTGTCATACCATAGTTCCAGTAGCCAACGCACCCGTATATCCGCACCGTGACCACGTTCCACTTCCCGCGCACCCAATAGCGCGTCGAGTTCGCGATCAACACATCGCAAACTCTAAAACTCGTCCAACGTATCTTCCAATGGCAATGAGGGGGTACTGTATTATCAGCAGCAGTTATCCCCATTCGGCTGAAATTACAGGAATTGGCAGGCTCTGATTCTCTGATTCTCTTCGTCTGTGACAAGGTTCTTGGGGACATCAGATAAGCGTGCTTGACGGCTTGAAGTCCAACTCAATCTCAGCGCGCAACGCGTGGCCAGTCTCAGGCTTCTCTGTACAAAACTCGCCTTCTGCAAGGTGACTAAGACAGCGCTTTGCAAGACCGTCCGGCTCAAGCATGAACTCCGCGAAGTGGAAGAAGCACAGGTGTTCAGAGACATGTCGAACGTGCAACGCTGAGATAAGCCTTGAAGTGTGGAAGGTTGCAGAAGGTCCGTGACAGAAGTCGGGAGTGACAATGTCTGAACTTTGTACAGTGTGTACTGGGTTTCCCCATACAAGCACAGTCTTCTGTCGCCCAGTCGCGCCATGCGTTCGCACCGAGGTGTCCAATGACAGGAGAGTGGACCAGTAAACCTTGATATGGTATATACTATTACAGCGTGCAGTGTTGGAATCTTATTGCTACATCGACAGAACATGTCTGAAAAAGTACAGAATTACTATCTACTGAGAACAATGCAACGATACCATGATGAAAGACAAATCCCTGTACGCTTATGCGGGGTAGTTGGCTGCCCGTCCATTAGGCGCATTATAGTACGCATTCTTCGGGTGCCTTGGCTGCTGGTATCCACCCTGCAACAACGGCGCCTGTCCGTTGTACGTGCGGTAGGTATCGGCGCTCCCTCTATAGTATCCACCCTCTGGAATAAAGTCGCCTTCGTGGCCCGCAGCCATGGTCGACACGGGTACACCTTGCATCTGGGCTTCTCTGATTTGCTCCGGCGCCAGCTGACCGCGATGGACACCCTTGGCCATGCGCAGGTCGTAGAAGAAGGTGAGAAGGTAGAAGGTATATCCAAATGCGATGGTCCATTCAAGCACGGCTGAAAGAACAAAGAAAGCAAGAGTAAATAGGCGTTACGCATAGGCACAGTTAAGCTTCGAAACTCCGTACCTCCGACGTCGGTCGCTTGGAAGAGAGCGATCGCGAACGCAATAGCGCACAGGATGAGGAGGGTGGCGATAACACCCTTGAGGATGTACGCAAATTTGAGTTTGCGCAGCTCCACAAAGTCTTTGCTGATCCACCGGTACTGTTGGCCACACACGGGGTCAGTGAACTGTTTCCGCGGTTCCCACGGACCGATCTTCGAGAACCGAATAATGATAACGTACCTCGATCACGGTGAATATGGCACTGAGGCCCACACCGACGATAAAGACGAGGAGGAAGGCGCGGTGGGCGCTGGGATGGCGTTTCGTGTCGAAGACGGAGAGGAGAATGAGGCCCGCACCACCGAGGAAGGAGCCTAGGATCGCCATTATGGAGAACGCACGCTCTCGACGGCGCATCTGAGGAATCAGCCTGTGTGACAGTGCGCGGGTGTACGATCAGTATTCGGAGAGATCCAGCATTGAGATGCGAGTTTAGAGGGGACTCACCGTCCGGAGTGTCTGAGCCATCGCTCGACGACGAGTGACAGGAAGAAGCCGACCGCGGTGATACTGCATCCCGTTACGAATAGAGGTTTTAGGATGTCGGCCCCTACATCCGAGATGTACGCGATGCTGCCGTCCTGGGAGACATAGTGCGGTCTTCCTTGTGCGAGCCACGTTACGAGCATGGCCAGTAGAGTGCCTATAAGTTGACAATGACAAGCACAGGATTGGTGAGAAGCTGTGCTGCTATAGACGTGTGCTGTCAGACTCACCGAACCAGACTGTGGCTGCGACCAATGGTATCCAGACATAGAGCCAATGTTGGTGAGCGTGAGGCATGTTTTGTGAAGGTTCAGAATTGGGGTGCTGCTTGCGTTGAGTTGCTTGTCTGATAACGCAAGGAGGTGGGTGACGGTGACGGCTGACTGCCGCAGTGCGGGTGGTGGGAGATGAGGATAAGTTGGTGAGGGCGACGGTCAGCCTCAGTTTTATGAAAGGTGGACTGCATTTTCTCGGGCCAGGACATACTCCACAACATTGGATGTCATTCGCATGGACTGTGCACGAGAGGAGCTGGACGATGCTCGCGCGTTCCAGCTTGACGTCACACCCATCTCACCGTGCTCGGCGTCACGCTGACTCACGTCACATCTCGGCAGCTCTACGAACGTCGCACGGGGACGTGACAATGTCCGGCAAAATAGAATCCATGAACCAAGTGCGGGGATGACATTGGTAGAGACGACAAAGAAAGGAGAAAGACTACTTAGAGAGAATAATAAATGTACGGCCGACAATGATAAAGTACAGATGTGTGAGCGACAAAAGCGTCAGGGCAACGAGACCCGCAACGCACCACGGTGCGTAAGAAAAGCATGATAATCAGCGAGGTATGACCAAAAGTCCAACAAATCAGCCGTGAATGGCGGAGAACGGATGCACACATAACAAAGCAAGCGGCAAGAGGCCGCTCAGGCTATGCTATGCGACATAATGAGAAAGTGTGGGGGCGATAATTATGCGGAAACCTGAACACCTGCTGATGGAGGTTCTACTCTCGGTCGTGGTGCAGAGACTTCGCCCGTTGCAAGCTTTTTGAAGATCTGGACAGGTATTAGTCAGCTTTTTGCAAGGAATGAGGAAAGGGATGCGCATTTACCTGAGCGTAGACTTCCGCCGTCTGGCCACCACTGACCGCCCATTTTCCGTCAATGACGACGAATGGAACGCCATTGACACCTTTGCGTCGTGCGTCGGTCATCATCGTCTCAACCTCCTCCAGGAGCTCGTCAGATTCAAGGAACTTTACAGCCTACGGTAGCCTCATTAGTCAACCGTCCGGGGTTCGGGAACGGGCGAATACATACCTCCTCCAGGCTCATCACGTCAGCGGCAACGGCAGCTTTAGCAAGCACCTGAGTATCGCCAATGTTCTCACATGTCTCGAAGTACGCCTTGAATAGTCGTGAGAGCAGCGCCTGTTGCTTGGATTGGCCACCCGTTTTCCACGCTTTGAAAAGGAGCCGGTGGGCGAGCGTTGTTTGTGAAATGACGCCCTCTAGTATTTTACTGTGTTATGATTATTGGTCAGCACTGGTTTACAGGCGGGACAAGAGCAAGGATAGGCGGGATATGTACATCCCTCCTATCCTAGCATGTAGGGACAATGAGAATAAAGTACGCACACTGTGATGCCCAGCTGCTCCCCTCGAGTGAGTGCCATTTGCTCCATCTGCTCGATCTTGTCCTTTCCGAACCTCGACTCATACCACTCCCGCTTGTCCAGGAACTGACCGTCCTTCAGTGAGGGGTATATTTTGTAGGGCCGCCACTCGATCTGGATGTCTACCGGGAGATCGCTGCAGAGCTCGATGGCCTTCTCCATCTCGCGTTGACCAATGTAGCACCATGGGCATATCTAAGGCTGTAATGAGCATGCTGCTGTGGCTGTTAGGAGAGATACGGTGCTGACCAGGTCTGAAATGACGAGGAGCTTGATCACTCTTCTGTCTGGCATTGCTTGGGTGTGGTATGTGTGTGTGAGGAGACGAGTGGGGATATTGGATTGATGGGTGTGCGTCCGATGCTTGTCGGAGGGAGAGAAGGTATATGAGAGGGGGAGGAGGAAACGCGTGAGGAAGAACGGAGTGTAACAGACGAGCGTCCCAGAGACGGGGTATTATACTCTGGCCTCTCTTGACAAATCCTTACCTGAGCACCTCTCAGCACACGGCCAACTGCGCGAGCCGAGTCACGCAACGTGACACAACCCATGTCACACTCACCCCCCTGCTTGCTCAGCACTGATCGCTATTGATCGCCAACCTAAATCTGCTCTCACAGCTTTGCCATATCCGGCTATTCGCCTTCCATACTCGGCAACCGTCGCACTCCTGCCGCACAGCCTGTCGTCCGCTTAGCGCCAGCTCATCCCAACCTTTATCCAGGCCGTGATCGCGCAATCCCCATCACTCGTCTTTTGAATCGTTCCAGATCTCCCTCCCGCCTCCATAACTAAGCAGCCCTCGCTTTCTCCTCGACGCCAGCGACTGCGCCCAAGTCTGTTCACCGGACCTCACACTGTCTTACCACCCTTTGGTCATTCCGCACACATCACGGGCTCGTAGGGTTTCTCTCGTCCTCCGTGCTCCGAGTCCTTCGTCGCAAGTGTTGAGGCTCAAGTAATCTTTGTATAGTGCCGAGTAGAGAAGACCCGTTTATGTTACTCATTCCGTTACTGGTTACAAAGCTTCTGACTGTGCCAGCACAACCCACTTGCTTTGTCCCCATTGCGTTTGGTGGCAACGAAAGATCATGGGTGCGTTTGTTAGTGTTGTAATCCCTTTGCGCTCATAGGTACACTGGCAGGTGAACTAATTTCAGGAGCCTGCCACTCCCGAGAGGCGTTGTGGCGCCTCCAGGCACCGTCGCTAAGTAGAGCCCGGGCCAACTCTACTTACTGTCCCAGTGATTCTGCTTCCCGCGATTCTTCTTTGAACTATAGCAACAGTCATCCATTCTACAAGAAGGGATACGCATACGCATACTCATTGTATCCTCAAGTTGTACCTCTCGTCGTTCTCCCGCTAGACGTTCTATAGATCTAGAGGCCTTCACACTGACAAAGATCATTCATCTTTGTCCCGTGCGCTGCGGCTCTGTAAGTAACTTCCCCAGCAACACCCCCGCCATGCACATTCTTACAAATGCAATTTGTAACTCAGTGATCATCTACAAATACAGAGAACCTCACACGAGATCAAAGCTTCTTTCTTGCAGTGCACGCGCACGTTTTCCCGGCGCATGTCCTTCCAATGCTTCCCTGCTTCCGGATACACCCATAGTGCTGGTCCACTAATCACATCCTCCTATACAGTCAATAAGAGTGCACTAGAATCCTTGACTAGCCATCTGATCTACGGGACAAATGGACAGTGTGGGAAGTATGCATACGCCATTGCCCGTGAGTCTGAGGCCTCACGCGGGAGCGGGTATGTGACGCCACCGTCAGCTTGCTTGGGTAAGTGTACGTCTTCTGCAATAGAGAGTATTAAATGTACCGTAGACAGTTCTGTCAGGCGAGTCAGGCGTATGCCGTGGAAATATGCTGACGAGTCAGTGAACCGTGCATGTGGGCTCTAAATCGTCTTTGTCCGCTCTTGTCGCGATTTAGCTGAGATGAGGGTACTAATATCAATACTGTCATGGCAGCCTGAGTTTTTGTCAGGGGAGCGGTAGTCCTGAGAGGATATTCTACTATATCAGCTTTGTCCTACTATTTTCAAGTTAGGGATATCCTGTCGACTGGTTGGAATGACCGTGCTCTCTACGGTTTTCATGTAGTATACTATCAGACATGTTCGGATTAAGTAAACGATTACTTGACCAGTTTGTACGCTTGCTTTCATTCAATACTCTTGGCGTATGTAGTAAAGGGTGAATGCTATGGATCATCGGACAATGATAAGTACCCTGCCTGCCGACGATTTGAAGTTGCAGTTCGCTCATGATACATTCTCTACTTCCGATAAGGCATGAACCTAGCTGCGAAAACCACTTCTGATAATGCAGTGCTGAAACAATTTTCGTGATAAGTAGTAGGTAAATACCCTACATATTGGGTAACGGAACGCTTCCTACTGCATTAACTTCGCAGAAATCCATGAGCGAAACTTTGATGATTGGGCCGAATATAGGTTACAACCTCACTGACTCCGCGTCGCAAAGTCTGCATTGTTTCTCACCGTGGTCCTTTATTAGTAGATCCTACAGCAAGTTTTCACTGGATGACTGGTATTGTAAAACTCACGCTGAGCTTCCGAGTCGCCAGTGCAAGGTCACCGGTGGCCCTAAGCTGCATGTATATCCTTCGGCAATCTGATCGACGAACACACTCCGAGGGCTCACTGCGGCAGACTGTCTCATAAATCGTGTGCAACTCAGCTCGCAATAAAATAATCGATAATGCAAATACTAAATGATAGCCACCGACTCGCAATGATGACAGGCGTAATGTCGTCCTACTAGTCGGCTGTCGAAACTTATAGTAGAGACTATGATGATGGCTCCTTGCTTATGGCGGACAACCATGACATTCAAGCCATGGCCGTTATTATCTTGCTGTATCGAATAGTCGTACCGATGGAAATTGTAGTAGTTCCTACAAGACACCCTAGTAGTAATGAACAGTCTGTCTTGCCAAACAAGCTCATGAGGACTCGCCCGACGGACGATCGTCAATGGGACCGATGTTCGGTAGTACTCATACATTGACCTGCGTAAGCACTGTCTGATTACAATTATCAGTGACATCCACTATCGAGAAAAATGACATACATAAACTGGCCGGTCAATGATCGCCTTTACGATTTCAATCGACGGTACTTTCTAGGTAGCTGCTATCCAAGACATGCCACCGTGGAGTCGATACGATAGATCTGCAGAGAGCGGTTCCTCAGGGTCAGGAGGCACACAGTTGCAAGGCCAACCAAGTCGGTCCTCCTCAGATATGTACGAGAGCCCAACTCCATCCGCGCATAGAAGCCAACGAACCGATCACACCTATGAACTACCACCTTGTCCAATCACGTTCCCTCTAGATATCGTTTTTGGATGAGAAGGAGCAAGAAGGCGGGCCAAACAAACCTAATTACTCACCTACTGATAGCGAAGACCCAAAGAATGGGCTGGCCTGTGCCATCTGGGCTTCTTGCAACCGGTCACGCTCGCCCTCATGAGTAAGGATAGCCACCGCCGAAGCGCGCCATGAATAAGGGCTCGGTAAGCAAACTTAATAGAAGCCCGCAATTGGCGGGTTCCCGTGCGTGTGGGCGTGCATGCTGGCAGCCTGGAGGGGAAAGAATGGATGAGAAAGGCTCGGCAGAAGCAGGGTCGAGTGATGGGATTACTAACGGTAGAGATGCTACCATGTGGCTAGGTGACTAGTAAATACCTTTGGACCTCGAGACGTCATGAATTGCGGTCCGAAACTGGTTGTTGAACGGCTATGGGGTAGCGAGGGTCAGTGAGAAGCGACCCGGAGGCCTATAAATGACCTACGGGGTGAGAACTGTGCATTGTCACCGGATCCCCAATTGGATGTTTACGGTATAAAAGTGCCCTTTCTGTTTCCTGAGAGTTGCAGGGCGTGTCACTCGATATAGCCTCTGCGGTCGCCCAGACTTGCTCCAATAGCACAGCGCCGCCCGATCCCGAACGGGGCGCCGAATAACCTCACAAATAACCTCACTTTTGACGAACTTGGGCCATCAAAAGTCGGTCATTACTTGTGAAGGGGGCTATCACATTCGAAGGGTTGTGGTAGACTGGCAGGCGGTAAAGGCACAGCTCCTGATTGATTTGATATCAATGACTACCTGCAAGCACAAGATCAGTCAGTCTTTGGTTTGTCAGAAAACATTCGTGATATAACAATGAAACATCACCAACACCCAAGAAGAACGGGGGATATCTGCGCTTGAGAGTCTTCTTCCGCATTAACTGTGCATCGCAGCTCCGTGGACTTCATGGCTACATGTTCCTCGTCCGTTCCCGCTGCGTTGCATAATGAATACACAGTCCCATTGATGCGGGCTACAGATGCCTTCGCGTCGGTGTAGTCTCAATATTAACGGGAACAATTGCTCTCCCGTAATGGAGCTCCGAGGGTGCCTCGAACCTGAAATGCTGACATAGTATTAGCAGTCGGGCGGTGGGCGCACGCGACAGTCGTCGTTGAATGTCTGGCAACGCTGCTGTACACAAAGTGAGTGAAGATACTTTTACTCTGCTCAATGCACTCACACAACCCGTTGGTTTTTACTACTTAGACATATATTGGCAGTCGCGGGCTATGCGGGGATGATGGAGGTGTAGTTGGGTCTCGAGCGCCCGACGCATCGTGGGAATTCAAGCTCCGCATCTTCGTGGGCAGGGGAGTCGCCCCCGGCTCTCAACTCCTCCTCGGTCTGTCGAGTTTCCAGCTTCCCGCCTCCGACTTTTAATTTTCTTTCATTTTCGCCTCCTCCTCTCTCACTCTGGCTCTTGTCGTCTGAGAGATGACAACGCATGTCATAGCCTCTTCCTCAGGTCATCCATCACACACAGGTCCAACCATGAACGGCGTAGTAGGAACCCATTTTAGAGTGGGCAAGAAGATTGGAGAGGGCTCGTTTGGTGTTGTATTCGAGGGTGCGCTCACATTCATCTCATGGCGCTCTCGCGAGCTGACGACCGCTGTCAAGGCCTCAATATGATGACCAGCCAACCCGTCGCCATCAAGTTTGTGAGTGGTCAGACGATGTTGAGCGGGAGACAGTGCTGATGGGTATGCACTCGAATAATAGGAACCTAGGAAGGCTGAGGCACCCCAGCTGCGAGACGAGTACAGGTCGTACAGGACGTTAAGCGGAACTCGTACGTTTATTTGATCTTTTCCGCCAACGCCGTCTATTGCGCCCTATTGTCCACTTCGAGGTTTGTCGGTCCACCGGCTCTCAGGCTTACCTCGACTCTCTCTGCAGTTGGAGTCCCTCAGGTTCAGTACTATGGTTCTGAGGGGCTGCATAATGTCCTGGTCATCGACCTCTTGGGACCTAACCTGGAAGACCTTTTCGACATGTGCAACCGCAAGTTCAGCATCAAGACTGTGTGCATGGCCGCTAAACAGATGGCAAGTCTCGTTCGCTCTCACATCTTTCCTTGTACCACGTTTCTTGTCGTTAGAGGTCTGGCAACTGTGGACGAATTTCCGCTACATAATTACAGCCGCCACGCAACGCGCAGTCTTCGCGTGTCATAGAGGGTTTGGGGGTATCGGGGCGTCAGTGGGAAACGGCACTATACGCACTAGGAGCAGTCTCCGGATACGGCACAGCACGACGTACTCTCGTGCGCCCAATGCGCTCTCACCGCAAATCTTCTCCACCACAACTTCCCTTCCGCTCACATCACAGACGCTTACGAATGTTCTTGTTTTCATAGATCACACGTGTACAAAGTGTGCACGAGAAGTCACTCATTTACCGCGATATCAAACCTGACAACTTCCTCATCGGTGTACCTGGTTCTAAGACCGCGAACCTCATCCATATTATTGGTAGGTTCTCTTCGTCAGTTGACACAAGCACTTTGTATTTCTGCCAGGATGCCCTACCCTGGTCTTTTGTGTGGTGTCCGCCAAGTGACATTGCTGTTATCCCTTGTCAGCATTGGCGCACGACAAGGACAATCGAAGGGATCAGGCGCCTTTCGCGTAACAAGAGCACAGTCATTTCTCCGTCTTTATTTACGTAAAATTATCGGAATCCGACGTTCACGCTAACAATGCATTGTTCCAGATTTCGGCATGGCAAAGTATTATCGGGACCCTAAGTCGAAAGTACACATACCGTATCGCGAGCGCAAGTCGTTATCCGGGACGGCACGTTATATGTCTATCAACACTCACCTGGGACGCGAACAATCCCGAAGAGACGATCTGGAGTCTTTGGGACATGTCTTTATGTATTTCCTCCGCGGCAGTCTGCCATGGCAGGGTCTGAAGGCCGCTACTAACAAGCAAAAATACGAAAAGATCGGCGAGAAGAAGCAGACTACGCCAATTGACGAGCTCTGTGAAGGTTTCCCAGGTACGCCATGGTAGGACATCTCGGTGATATGATATTGAAAACGTGTTGTGCGATTGCAGAGGAGTTCAATATCTATATGCATTATGTCCGCAAGTTGGGTTTCGAGGAAACACCCGACTACGACTTTTTGCGAGAGCTTTTCACGAAGGTTCTGAGATCACTAGGCGAGGAAGACGATGGGATATACGACTGGATGCTGCTCAACAACGGGAAAGGCTGGGAAACTCTGCCCGTAAGTGCTTCACAGACGCATAATATTTCTTTCATTGTGAAATTGACAATCAGTCTCGCCTCCTCCAGCCCGTGTCGAAGGACCAGCCAACACACGTGCCTCGCGAGCACAGACGGGATCGTGGCGACCGAGACCACGGGCATCGCCGCTCACGCCAGCCTCTCGAGCCCAATTCACCTTTGGTTGTCCAGCCATCCCCAGCACGTGTTAGGACAAGCCGCCACGACACAGCTGCGCGCGGTGCATCCCGCGAGCATGTCAGCGTGCAGCCGCTTGCCCCTACAAGTCGGCGTGCTTCTCAGCAGCGTATCGACCGCGCTGCTGAACGTGACCAAAGGGAGAGTGCGCTTGTCACCGGAAATTCATCACCTCATCCCTACGCCGCACCCAACACACAGAACGGCTACCGTAATACGCAATACGAAAGGACGTCGGCATTGCAACCGCAGACCAATGGCAATGGTTACACGGCGAACAGCTCGCCTGCTATGCCGCCGACGTCCGATTACCAGTATGGCGTTCCAGCGGCTGCGTCACGACAGAGCGGGTTCGGTGCCAACGGTGACCAGTCGCGGCCACATACGATGAACGGCAACAAGGGCATATACATGGCTGAGAACCAGCCAAGGTCCAGAGGCATCGATCCGGACGAGCATGGCGATGGCAAGAAGAGGGGCTTCTTCTCTGTTTTGTGCTGCCGTGGATAGAAAATGAAGTCGGAGACAAAGCCTGTCACTGGCTGGCAGGAGGTGATGCTATAAATGTGAGTCACAGTATGCATACTGTTGCCTAGACTGTTGTTTTCTGATAATTTTCCTGCGCACAGGTTTATTCTCGCAGGTCACTCGTTTTCCTCGCTCACGACCCGGATTTCTTTCACGATCGCCCATGATCATCTCTATCAAGTCCAAAGCAGTGACTCGTTCCCGTATCATAACGTAACTTACAAGCCTTGCTATTACTCTTCTTCACCCCGCGGAACCCCATCCAACTGTTGCCCACGCTCGCTCGTTTCTGGATGTCCGACGAGAGCCCTTCCCGCTGACCATCTCAACGCATCCTCGCCCAGGGTCCTCTCCATCTCGTTCATCTGACCCGATCCCCGTACGCACGCACACATCCCGTTCATACGCCGCGCAAGGTTTTGATCTCGTATCGTATTTTCTTTATTTTCTCTTGCAATAGATATACCCGCTCGTCGTTGGGCTTGGAATCGTACACTCTCAAGCAGAAGATGAACTAATGCATACGATGCCTCAATCAATGTGAAAACTTCTTATCGTCAAACGTCGTCTCTACGTGCACACGAACCCTCTCATGCGTCCGCCACCCGCAAGTCTCTCGGCAAGGCCCCCCCTTCAAGTTTGGATACAAGTCTCTTCAGTCATGGAAGCACGACCACCCTAGGATTCCCCGCGCTGTATACTATTTAGAACGTCATGTCTCGTCTCTCTTCATCTTGTCTTATACTCTTTTCTTCCCTTTCTTACGCTGTGTCATATACTTGGCTGTGACGATACATACATACGAACTTTCTCCTCCTCTCAGGCCTGACAACCAGACTCTTCGCTACATGGGATATGGATCATCATGGTACTATATAGGCATGTATTAGTAGCAGACCCGGTTATTGTGACTTCTTTCTTTGCTATGATGGACTCCGAGTTCTGTCTCGCCTGCATGACGATGCCCGGAATTCGGACCTAGACACATTACAGCTATACAATCCACCTTCGTCCAATGCATCTCGTTTACACATTTATTGAACTAGATTGCCCTCGTCCAAGTCTGGCAGCAGGGGTAGCGGGCTAGCCTCGGCGAGAGAGCGGAACACGAGGCCAACTTTCCCAGCACGTGATGCCTCACTGAATGGACGCGCCTCCCCAACGGTCTCACGGATGACGTCCTTCTTTGCGATGCCCAGCCGGAGTCGGACCTCCGCAGTGGATTGTCTTCGACGCTTGCCCGCTGCGGGGTTAACGCTAGTGCTCGTCGGCGCATACAGCGAGCAGGACGTCCGTCGCGATGCCGCAGGTTATTCATGTGCAAGGGTCTATCGATATTGTACAAGTTGTGGTGCCTACAGTGCGCAAAGCAGAGGTAGCGAACGATGTAATGTTACAGGTAATGTTCCAAGATTATGAAGCGAAGAAGGTGAATATGGAAACCAAGCATGCGATGCATGGAGAATGGAAAATAGAGCCTTTCGACAACTTACTACCCTCTGAGTCTATGTATGCGTATGTGTGTTATGTTATCATGAATGCAATAAACAATAAGTGAAACCATGGAAAAGAAACTTAGGTAGCTCTCCTCGTCTTCCAGGCACCGTCGACGCCAAGTTTCGAGTTCTTCTCGGCGGTGGCTGGGGCATCAGGAGGAGGGTTCCTCGTAGCGAGCTCGCCCTCGCCCGCTTTAGTAGTAGCCTTATCCATCAACCCCACACCTCCCTCTCCACCGTCCTTCATCTCGCCAGGAGCGCTCCTAAAGCGCACAAACGCGCTCTCCTGGACGCCAGCAGCGTCGTTCGAGCCAGTGGGGTTCTGCGTGGCAGCACGGGTAGTGACAGGGTGCGCAAGGTCCGGGCTCGTCGACGAGCGTGGCTCGGTCTTTGGTGCGCTGGTGGGTGGGAAGTTCTGGTATGGCGCCGAGGTGGGGTACGCGCCGTACGGCACCTCGTAGGGGGTAGAGCGCGGGTCTGGCTCTGAGACGACGTAGTGACGTTGGCCAGGCGCGAGTGATGCGTAGCCGTGTGCGTCGGGTGATTTCTCGTATAGGCCTTGTGTAGAGCTCGAGGGAGCGGTTTGGGAGGTGCTGGAGAGGCCCGAGGAGGAGAGGACGGCGAAGGGCGAGTGGAATGAGCGTGCTGCGGGTTTAGGGGCAGCAGTGCGGGACAAGACGCGAGCGTGCTTTGCGACTGAGCGGACTGAGCGAAGAGTGGAGGACATTGTTTGGGTCGTTGAGTAACTTAAGGACGCGTTGGGATGATTGGGGGCGTCGGGGGATGGTGGTGGTAGGTGTGAGAGAGTTGGCGGGAGGGGCTGTTATAAATAAGAGACGATAAATATATTGGCATGGTTCGAGAAGTGGAAGTGGTCCCAGAGTGGAAAGGATGGGGTTGGGGTCCGCTCTAACCGACTATGTAACGTCACCGCCTCCTTCCCACGTGATCCTCCTCCTGTATTCAAGTCTCTCCTGCATATATTCTTCTTGGCAGACATCTGAATCTTCCTCAACATGATCTTCTTACAACCAACGCAGAGCAAGTATCTACGTCGACGCAGTAGTAGGCAGGCAATATAGAGCGATCGTATGACAGAGCTTCCTTTTTCCTTTTTCGGCAGGCGTAGTATTGCTACCATTATGGGAAAGCAACGCTTGCAACTCGCTCTCACCATCAACACTCCTCATCGCCATGACAAGTCACCCGCGTCAGGCGTAGCGAATGCATCGTCTTTTCTTAGACTCCATCGTACCACCTTCGTGCGTTGAAGAACACAAATGTCCCCAACATGTTCGAGGCGAATCTCGTCAAGTATTCCGAGGCGTAAAGTTGCATCATTACTCGTCGTGCGTCGTACTACATTTACATCAACTACAGTGTTACAATCCAGACTTATGGTAAGTAGAGAACGGCAGTCTCTTACTACAGAACTATCTTCCAAGTTTTACAAAGTTTTTCGAATGGTACAAGGTTACTACAAGTCCGTAAGAGTTCAGTTCATTGTTCCAAATTGTCCGTCAAGTGTCCATTAGTTCATCAAGGTTTCCCTGCAAGAGCAAAAGCCCCACAAAACGATGAGCAGATATCGTTGAACTGACGTCAACACCACTCACTTTTGTCCCTGCTTACAGGCCACAAACACTCGAGGCAACCTGGGTGGCTTGTGCATTAACACGACCGAGGAACTCAGCCTGGTTATGCGTAAGCCTGTTCAACGCGCCGAGTGCGATGTTGAACGTGCCCGCCGCAGCGTGGTCGACAGCCAGTACGTTGATGGAAGTGCCGTTGTACGTCAACTTCCAGCACGTTCCGCAGGCAGCGCTGTTCCAGCCGCCGACGGCTCCCGCACCTCCGATGTTAGAGAAGTCTGGGAGGGAGCCAAAGGTGGTGAAGCCTGTACGGGTAAAGTATTCGTGAGTATAGCACTTATAGGAACATGGAGGTGCAATGCTCACCTTTGGTCAAGAGACCGTTAGGGCCGTCGGAGCATGCGACGGTGGCCAAGTCGCCACTGGGGTTATCGTAAACCTGGTCGTATGAGACACTGACAGTAGTCGAAGCGTCAGGAGTGGGGGCAGCTGCCACAGCAGCAGCGAGGACAGCGAGAACAGAGGTGATAGTGAAGAACTTCATGACGATCGTGAAATAGGTGGTGTTACGAAGACGAAGACGAAGGAGGTTTGTGAGAGTGAGTGTGTTTAAACTCGCTAAGGATGCGATGGGTCTTCCCCAGCTCCACCTCCACCGCCTTTTATACCTTTCCCGCTTCTCCCTCAGCTCTCCGATGCACGAGAGCCTCTGACAGATTTCACGCGACCGGGTGATGCTGGAGCGCGAGGCTGCGAACATGATGACGAGAATCCTCAAGAGATGCTCTCGAATGCACCTCGAACGGGTCACGCACCCTCCCATCGGGGCTCTCCCCCCGTGCACGTCCAACGCAATGACCGACGCCGTCCTCACCTCTCCTATTCCAATACATTCGACACAAGCTAGAACGCCCTCAAAATCCTGATGTCACTCGCAAATGGCAGTCGACCGCATCTTGTGATTCGATCCTCAGAATCAACTTCAGAAGCACTGGCAGGATCAGCCAAACGATCAAGCTTTCTGAATATAAACGGGCAATTGATGCTGAGCTTAACACGGGTGGCGGATTTGTACCGAGCATGCCCAGAAGTTTAACCCAGAGCTCGGAGGCCTGAGTTCTGCATACAGATGGGTCAGAACACCGCCGGGCAGAGATAACCGCACCCCGTGCTCGTATTGGCGCTCGAGAAGCTCAACGGGTGCGTGAGCTCGAAGAGTCGACGCACTGCCAGTGGGAGTGATGACCTCGTTCGACACGGACCTTGACAGCCTGCTCCGGCGTAGGTCGTCCGTCGTCCTACATACAGTACATTGTCCATTCCTAAACAAAATATGCACCTCAGTTGTAAATCGGTGGTAATAGTACGTACGTTCCTAGTTGTAGAAGCTTGTCTTGCGATATTAGCTATTGATGGCATCCTTGAAGTAATAAGCCTTGTCTATTGTAAAGACCTCGTGAATATGTATCAAATGCATTAAACAGGAGAAGGAGGCGTACCATGCGACAGTGGTGGAAATAGTACCACAAAGCGCGTTAAGCCCGATACTGCCTATACGGTACACCTTGCCATCAGTCATATGCTCCGAAGGCTCCCTCACCTTTGACATGGGAGGTAATATCGCACACGGCGATAATACAGCGTACTCGCAAGGCCCATTTGCGCCTAGCCAAGAGGATGAGTGGTCACAGAAACACTTTGAATTCGAAAAACCCATTATACGCGAGTAAGCAATATTCCAGCGAAGGGGACAAATTGGTATATGATGGAATGCAGAATATGCAACGTAAGCAATGGTGCGGCATGTGTGGCAAGAACCGAATATCGTGGAAGGTTAGGGAATCGTTATATGTAGGAGCAAGAGATTCGACGTCGAGGGAGCGAAAGGATTAACCGATGGCGATTGAACTTGAGAGAGATAAAGAACTGATAAATGAGGGGCTTATGATACTGTTAAATTTGAGCAACGTGTGCGTTTGCTGTATGTACGTCGTCGCCTGCCACTTTAGAAGATCACACAGGTGCGATGGTGTTTCTTCTCCTTCGTAGGTGCCGCGGTAGCTTCTGCAGGAGTAGTCGCGGGAGCATCAGCACCATCAGGAGCCTTACCATTCTGCGAGAACTCGCCAGCGGCATGATCCAATGAAGCACGGTTGTCCTCGGGAGTCTTGGGGTTGCCAGAGAACCACCCGCCAGGGAAGTAGCGCGAGGAGGCCGTTGACTGGTTCGATTCGTGTCTGCCGCGCTTGCTGGGGGATACTGCTGCCTCCTCGATTTGCGCGGGAGAGACGACGTTGGTCGGTTTGTCTTCGGCCAACGGAGCGAGACGAGCGAGGCTGGGCCTGATGGCAAAGTCTAATCAGCGACCGAGGACTCTGGGAACGATGCTTGAATACTTACTTTGCCGATACCTTCGGCCCGGGCTCGTGCACTTCCGTCGTAGGGAATGCTTCGCTCACAGCCTCCTCGGTGGCTGGCTGGGCAGGCGAGCCTGGTCCTTGGGTGGTGACAGCATACGAGGGCGTCCACGGACGTTCGGGTTGTTCGGACTTGATGGCCTAGTAAAGTGGCATTAGCATAAGACAGAATACCAAGCAAATGACGTGATGTAACACTTGCCTCAGTAGCAGCACTCTCCTTATCCTGAGTGGTTGTCTCTTCGGTCTTGGCCTCAACAGGTGCAACCTCTTCGACGTTGATAGCCGGAGTAGCAGGTTTTTCAACAGCCTCAGCAGGCTCTGGAGCAGGGACTGGTGGTACATCCTGAACAGCCGGAGCGAGCTCGGCATGGCTGAGAAGTGGGCTTGAACCTTGACGAGCTACAGAGTAAGATGGAGTCCATGGCCTCTCAGGAGCAGCAGGCTGGGTCTCTTCGGGTTGAGCCTGAGGAGATTGCAGCGGACTGCTACCTTGCCTCTCCACACTGTACGAAGGAGTCCAAGGGCGCTCAGGTGCCTTGATAGCTTCAGGCTCTTCAGATACAGGCTCTTCAACCAAAGCAGCAGCACCAGTGATAACCGGAGACTGAGCTGGCACGGGAGACTCCGTAGCATCCTCAGGCTTGAGCGAAGATCTTGATCCTTGGCGAGAGACAGAGTAAGCCGCAGGGAACGAGCTTCGAGAAAGAGGGCGTTGCGGCGCGGGGGCTGCGATCTCTGGTTCTGCCTTCGATGCTGCCTCGTCTTGCTGAGCCGGAGTGGCAGCTTCCTTGAGCGAGGACCTCGATCCCTGACGTGAGACGGAGTACGAGGGAGTGAAGGAGTTACGCGATGCCGGGCGTACGGGAGCAGGGGCCGCAATCTCAACCTGAGGCTCGACGACGGCTGCCGCAGGCTCCTCTGGGGCAGCTGTCGGAGCAGGTTCTGACTCCTTCAGCGAAGACACAGATCCCTGGCGAGAAACAGTGTAGGATGGTGTCCAGGATCCTCTAGAGGCAGGTCTCTCCGGCTCTGTTTTCTCAGTGACAGCATCCGTGGCCGATGTTGGAAGTGTAGAATCAGAAGCCTTGGGACTCGAGCCTTGCTGAGTGGTAACTGCGTAAGAAGGCGTCCATGGTCTCTCTGGAGGAGTTTGCTGCTCGGGCTGAGTCTCTTGAAGCGGCTGGGTAGGCACTTCCTCAGCGTCATCATCACCGCCTGGAATAATCACAGGGGAAACCTGGTGGGACTCCTGAAAACATCGTTAGACACACGGAAGTTCAGCAGACAGACAAAACAAGGTACCTCGTCGGTTGCAACAATCTGAGGGGTGAGCAGAGTCTCCGAGGTATCGATCTTGACGTCCGGTTCCGCTGCAGAGGTGGTCTCAGCAATGGTTTCGGTCTCCTTAGGTACGAATTCTTCAACAGGCGGCACGACCACGGCTTCTACAGGAGCAGGAGCAGCGAGATCCGCGATGTGCTCAACATCAACATCGTGTGTCGCCTGAGGAGCGTGAGAGGGGCTGGCTCCCTGCGAGCTGACGGTCCAAGAGGTAGGCCAGGTCTTGGTCGCTTCGGCAACAGGCTGTGGATCCAACAATTGAGAGACAGCGCAACGTACTGAAGCTGTATCACATACCTCAGCAGGTTGTTCAGCGGCCACCACAGTCTCCTCAGAGATGACAATAGCGGGCTCCTCCTTGGGAGCATCGGTCAGTGGCTCTTCGACCTTTTCTTCCGTCTCCGTTTCTGTTCCAGGACCTTGAGTTTCGACGCTGTATGAAGGAGTCCAGGGAGACTTAGGTCTCTCGGGCTGCTCTGGGGTCTCAACCTTCAATTCTTCCTCCGAGGTGGGTACAACGTCCTTCGGCGCTTCGGTCTCTGACACCTCCGGAGCTGGTGCTTCGTCATCTACAGCAACACTCTCGACCGGCTCTGCAGCTGGTACTGCTTCCTCAACAAGAGCAGTCGCGCTTTCTTCCACGGGCGCTGGTGCTTCATCGACGGCAGGTGCAGGTGCAGGTGCAGCCTCGTGTTCCTAAGATGGTTTCATCATTAACCACAACACGTGTACCACATGAGGGAATGCATACCTCTGTCTCGTGTAAAATTTCGGGTGCTGCATCTTGCACCTCGCTCTCTTGCTTCACCTCTTCAACTACGGGTGCAGCCTCAGGTTCAGGTGCCTCAGCTGTAGCCTTCTCTTCAGGCGCAGGTAGTTCCTCTGCAGCGGGTTCGGCCGTGGCAGCTGTTGGCTCTTCAACTGCTGGAACTTCAGGCGCGGGCTGCTCTGATGCGGGCTCGGCTGTAGGAGCTGCAGGCTCTTCAACAGCCTTCTCTTCAGCTGCAGGTGGTTCCTCTACAGCGGGTTCGGCCGTAGCAGCTGTTAGCTCTTCAACTGCCAGAACTTCAGACACAGGCTCCTCTGGCGTGGGTTCGGCCACGACAACTGGTGTCTCCTCAGATACCGCCTCGACTACTGGAACTTCATGGCTGGCTGGCTCCTCCTAGACACATTTCAGTACGTTCTCTGGAGGTAAAGTATCGATGTACTGACCTTATCTTCTACGGCGGGCTGGGCTTCAGCTTCTACCAAGGGAACCTCGGCCTCAACGGTCTCAGCGGCGGGAACCGCGAGGTCGACCTGTTCAGTCTTTCATCCACATTAGCTCGCAATTTCTCCAATCAGAACTATCTTGCTTACCTTAACAGGTTCAGAGACTTCCTCGGAGGGCTCTTCGGTGGCAGACTCGGGAGCCACAGCGACTTCCTCAACCTTCGGCTCTTCAGGCTCTGGCACCGCAGGCTCTTCCACAACCGGTTCAGCAGCAGGAGCCTCTTCAACGACTGCAACAGGCACAACCTTCTCCTCCTCCGCAACTACTTTCTCCACAACAGGAGCCTCTTCAACGACACCAACAGGCACAACCTCCTCAGCCTCAGTCTCAGCCTTAGTCGCAGGCACCTCAATACTAGGATCAGGATCCGCCAAGCACGCGTTATCGCTCGTAGAAATGACGACAAGCTTCTCTGCGGAGTCGCATGACTCGACGCTGTGGTTCAGCGGAGTAGGAGTAGCAGGGGTTTCTTCTTTGGCGGGGGTGGCCTCGGTGTGCTCTGGTTCGGAAACGGCGGGCTCTGATGAAGCTACAGGGACTTGCGCTTCTTCGACGGGCTTGTTCTCCTCTGCTGCCGGCTCTTCTTCAACGACGGATTGCTCGACGGGCTCGGCGACATCCTCGGCGTTCTCAGCAGCAGCTGGTTCTTCCTCGGCGTGAACGGGCTCGGTCGCTGGCTCTTCAGCGGGAGTTTCGACTGCAGCTGTGGCAGGCTCTGGGGCGTCCGCTTCGACAAGCTTCACTTCGCCATCTGCTGGAACTTCTGGGGTCGCTTCCTCCTTGGGCTCCTCTGCGGACGCAACTTCGGCAACAGGCTCAGCCTCCGTTGCTGCTGCTTCGGTTTCTTCGGCGACCGCGGCGGGCTCAGGAGCAGTCTCTGTCGCAGCTGGATGCTCGGAGGATTCAATCTCAGCAACAGCCTCTGCCACCTCTGGAATAGTCTCTGGCTCCGCTGCAGCGATAGTCGGCTCGACAGGAGCTTCAGCCTCCACCACAGGTTTGGTCTCTTCAACAGGCTCGGCGACAGCTTCCTCGGTAGCGGGTGCCTCAACTGCCTCAACGACAGGCACCTCTTCCGCTGCGACTTCTTCAGAGGGGATGCTCTGAGCTTCAGGCGTGGGCTGCTCAGGCTCCGAGACAACCGGAGCTTCTTCAGGGACGCTGACGTGCTCTGATACAGTCTCGGTCTTGATTTCCTCCTCGACGGTGGATGCAGCAGTGGGCTCGAGAGCTTCGACTTCTTCCTTCGCCTCTGTGGTTTCCTCCTTGAGTGCAGCCTCAGCGGCCTCAACAGGCGGCTCGGCTACAGGGACTTGAGGCTCTTCAACTACGGGCTATAGGGGTTTATCAGTTGATGATCTTGCTGCATGTGTGATAAAGAGACGAACCTCCTCTGTGTTCGCTAAGATAGGTGCAGCAGGCTCTTCTGAGGCGGCCGGGACGCTCTCCTCTGCTTCAGCAGGTGCCTCTACGTGAGATACGGGGGCGGGTTGACCGGGCTCTTCCGTATCTTTACCTTCTTCTTGTACGATCTCATGTGTAGCTTTAGAGAGATCCTCCTCCTTCAATGAAACTTTATCGTTTGATGTCTCGCGGGTCGTCTGACCAGACACGTCCTCTATGTGAGATACGAGTTTCGCACAGCGACGGGGACAGTGACAACGCACCTCAGCAGCAACAGAATCCTCCACAGCAGCACTTTCATCCTCCTTCTTCAGGGTATCTTCAGCAGTGGCGGTAGAGGTGACCTCTGACGGCTCCTCTGCTGTGACTGGCTTCGCGACGGGTACAGTCTCTTCTTCAACTGCAGGCTGTACTGCTTCTTTACTGGCGAGAACAGGTTCCGGGATATCTTCATAATGAACGGCGCCGTTCTCTTGTGTGATGCCATTAGCGGGTTCCTCGTGGCGTTCGTCACCTGCGACAGCAGACATGACGAGTGAAGGGTAGTGATGTGAGCGAAATGTAGGGCGGGTTTGCAGGAACCTAGACGATTTATTTAGTCAACAAACAAGGTTTATCCCTCGACACGAGCACCCACCAGTTGTCGTCGACGGAGGTGGATTGAGAGCCCAAGTCGACTTGAAACGAAAGAAAGAAGGCGGGCGACTGGCGAGAGACCTTAGAGTCACGAGCACGTGACCGCCGATCACTCAAATTGCTTCTCCCGGGTCGCGACTGATTGTGTTCGGCGGGGCTCGCCCAACGCCTTCCGACGGACGGCGGTGTAGGTAGGATGTTACTACGACGTTGCTCGCGAGGACCGTCCTGATACTGGTCTCACTGGCCTTGAGAACTGCTGAAGATAGCCAGTCACAAGAGTGTATGGCACAGAGATCCCACCAATCACCATCGGTCCGATTACCCTGGCCTCGCGTCATACTAAACTCACCGTTACCTAAGCCAGACAAGCTAGAATGCAATCGGGTTTCTGTCTTTAGCAGCTAGGTACGAGTACTCAGTATAAAGATAAGCATCGTAGATACGCGGTCGTATTGTACAGTTCAGAAGGAGAATATGGCAGCATTCTTGCGTGTGCCAAAGGCATACACGACTGCTTGGCTCACAAACAGCCCACAGGTGACACCGATAACGACAGCTATCATCGCTCCTCCAATGTCTATACCACTTCCCTGTGCGGTGATACCACCGACAGCAGATAAGCCCGACTGTGGATTGTGTAAGTTAGCGATGGCTACGAGTGTGTTGCATGCTGTTACTCACCGGGACGAGGAAGAGAACGCCAGTCACCATGACTGTGAAGGCCGTACCGTTCATCCTTCGGGAATACAAGTTTCCAAGTATACCAACAGAGAAGGCACCAATAAACGAGACGAAGTCGGACCGATTGGGTATGAAGTGGTTTGCTATCTTGTTCGTCGTATACGAGATGCAAGAAATGACGATCATCACCAGCATATCCCAAGACCAGATAGGCTGCAGGTTCATGAGCGACGACAGCAGCGAGAAGATCGGCACGATGATGAACTGCGACCACCAAGGGAAGGGCTGGAGGTACCACGGCAATTCCGGCTCACGAAGGCATCCAACGACGATTCGATCGTCGCGAGTAGGATCGACCAAGTCCATAAAGGTAAAGGTACCGTTGAGAGGCAATCCGTGGTTGATGAAGGAAAAAGTACCATTGTCCGGTACGAATTCACCGACGACTGACATTGATGTGTAGACGCGTGTGGCGAGGTCGTCGAGACGGTCACGGGCCCGATGGTCGATGACGAGGTACAAGTCGTTGCCAATCTGGAGACCAAACCCGAGGAAGAAGGTGTATATGAGCGCATACATCATCTTGATGCTACCGCAGGCGATGTTCTTCGACGCCAGTTCCAGGGAGCCGCTCACTAATGCAAACGTCAGTAAGACTCGTCAACCATTAGTCCTGTAACCACTCACAAATGAGGAATCCTGGAAGAATAGACACGATGCTGGCAGATGCGATAGCGTTGTAGCAGAAAATCCCGCCTGGGATGCTTCCCAGGGCCCGTGCGGCGAAAGAGATCAACATCACAACACAGACTCTGTTCACTCCGCATCAGCATTCTCAGCATGACCATAGCAAACAAGAAGGACTCACTCAAAGACATGGGCATACCACGACTTCGCCTTCGCAATAACACCATTCCGCATGATAGCCAAGAACACCGCAAAGAACCCAGCCAGCCACATATCCACCAAGGAGCCGCCAAACGCAAGAGGACAGATCAAGGTCGCAATCCAGAACGAGAGTATCAGCTGAGTAACAGAGCCATAGATCGGCCGTGCCTCCAGTAGAGCGTCCAGTTTCTGTCCTGCCCGTTTTGCGCTGAGCTCGTCGTGCACCACCCCACGATAGATCGTATGGACTTCGTGCAGTCGGCCAAGTGCCATGCGTCCTTTGCACCGGATGAAGTGGGTCTCGGAGGACTTCTCGTCTTCGTTGATGAAGGAACACATGATGAGGCCGGGGACGTGGATGAACTCGGCTTTGAGTTCTAGGATACGAGCGGCGGAGAGAAGTTGGGCTTCGATACGGTGCGAGGGTGCGCCAAAGGTCATTAGTGCTCTGCCGAGTTTGATGAGGAACTTCTCGCGGTTGACGATAGCTGCATATTCACGTGAGCTAAATGTACTGTAATGCGAAAACAGGATACGCACATGAGACGTTGTACTGGATCTTGACCGCTCTCGCCGATTTACGACGCTCCCTGTAACTCCTATGCTGCGGGTAATCCAAGTTATCAAAATCGTCGAGCTGCTGCTTTCGCTTATGCGTGATCAACGGATCGTCCTCATCAATGACTTGCTCGTAGTACTGATCGCCCTCTTCCTCGGGTTCCTCATTCGGCGACGGCTGCTGTTCGTCGAGGTTGTCCCAGTTATTATCCTCGTCGTGCTCCACAAAGTGCGTGAGGTAGCCATCTTCCATGTCTGAGTCTGCGACGGGTTTTACACCGTTGGTGTCGGCGCCGCGTTCGGGGTCCTTCTCGATGTCCTCTGGCTTCCTGCCCGTAGAGAACCCGTTCGCATTGGGATCACCGGCACTGGGGATATCCTGACGAGAGCCTTCATGATAACGAGAAGGCGACGGGAAGTCGTCTTCATTAGCAGGGATTAATCCAGGAAGGTCGTTGTCATTATTTCCTGACTGCCAGTGAGATGCAGCATATCTATCTTGCGAGGTACCAGGTTCTTCTCCAATCGCGAATCGAACCCTAGAAGAGCGACTCGAATACATTGAATGGCCACGATTCTGTCTCGAGGAGCCTGCTTGAGGAGATCCTTCGTAGTATTCAGTGTAAGGCATGTTGAGGGATGTGTCGTGCTTTTGCAGGGCCTAGTAGACTTAGTGTACTAGAGATTATGCCAGCCTCGAAGATTATAGTCAGCCGCCAGAGAGTAGAAGACGAGAGAGATAAGAGCGGCATCAGTTGAGTATATGAGTGGTTTAGTGCGAGGCTGACAGAGGCTGACACCGATCGGGAGCATCTTGTGGCCGGAGGTGGTCGAAGGTGAAACTGAAGAAAAGCCAAAAAGGGAAGGGCGGGATTCTAAATTGATGCGCCTCTGCTCAAGCGCTCGGCCGGTTTGCCATCGGAGTCTGCACCGTGACATCACCACTTGGCTTGCAGCCATCATAAAGGACCTTGGAACTTCTGCCTCTTATTATCAGCGCACGTAATCACGAATATCTCATGACACAATAATTGAAGTAACAACCTTTTACCGGGTCACTACTAACCCGAGTTCCTCCTTTTAGTACTGGCACCGCGAATCCCACTCACTCTCCATCTTGACTTCACTGTTGTGCGTGTAGCACTATGTCGAGCTCCCAGCTTCAAGAAAGCACAAACTTGGATGCAGAAAAAGGACAATCTAACGAGCGCCGCAAGGAAGATGCAACGGCCCCGCGGACACCTAGTCTTGCCAGTGTTTCCCATGAAGCCAACTGGAGGGACACAGAGGAACAGGTTCTACCAAAGAATAATATTCCTTTGGTATTCTTTGCTTTGCTTCTCACTACGTTTTTGGTGTGTCGTTATCCAGTATTGTATCAATGAACAGAATGATTGCTGACCACAGACCACTCCCACCATCACGCATCCTATGATCTAGGCTGCACTTGACGAAACAATGTCAGTGTAATTGCGTCCTGTGAGATTGTGACGGCTCTGATGAATAAATGGCTAAATTTCTAGCATTACTACAGCTCTTCGTACCATAGTTGAGCAGCTCAAAGGCGGCAAAGACTACTCTTGGGTCGGAAGGTATGTGAATCAGCCGAACATGCTACATCTCTTCATGCCTTGAAATTCTGATTGCTTGACCGTAAGTGCCTATCTTCTTGCTGCAGCTGCATTAAGCCCACTTTACGGGAAGATATCAGACATCATTGGGCGTAAAGCTGTCTTGTATCCTATCATCCTATTGTTCCTGGTAGTACACCATCGCGATGAGCTCACTCATTTAATCGAATGTCTCCTAATTTATTCATGCAGATAGGATCTGCATTATGTGGTGCAGCACAGAGCATGACTTGGCTCATCATAGCCCGTGCCGTGCAAGGAATTGGGGGAGGCGGTAAGAATGCAATCAAAGATGTTATTCAAGTACTTGAATACGACTCGGACTACTAGGGATACTTCAATTGGCGAATATTGTCGTGGGAGATCTGGTCCCTCTGAACAAGTTGAGTTGAGCGAATCGTGTATTTGTGACTCCATACTGACTACTAACCCGGGCCAGACGCGGAGCATACGGCAGCTATGCCGGCGCATTATGGGGTATTGCTTCGTACGTCACGGATTGAATATCACTATGGTGCATAACTGTATATTGACACTATCCGTAGTGTAGTAGGCCCACTGGTTGGAGGTGTCAGTTCGTCATCATCGCCGATGCAGCTCGACTGCAGCTCACTCTTGGCTGTAACAGGCAATAACTGATCATGCATCCTGGCGGTGGTACGCACGGATTATCTGTCTCCGATTCCCTACATCGTCATTGACGTACTCCTTTGCTACTCAGGTGCTTCTGGATCAACCTGTATGTGCTCAAGAGACTCCTTGCTCGGCTTTCCCTTGACTTCCGACAGGAGGAGTTGCCCTTGCATTACTCGCATTCAGCCTACATTTCAACCCTCTTGAACATGACAAGACGTTCTGGGAACATGTGGCCGAGTTTGACTTCCAGGGTTTGACGCTGATAGTCGGCGGTGTCGTGTGCCTGTTATTAGGTTTCAACCAAAGCGAAACGAGCTGTGAGTGACCTCGATACAGTTTGCAACACTCTCATCAAAGGTAGAATGGTTTCTCTCCTAGGGAACTCTCCAGCTACCATTGTTCTGTTAGTGGTAGGAGGCGTTTTGATCGTACTATCTGCCTTCTGGGAGGTATACACAGATCGTTCGCCAATAATTCCGCCTCGTTTATTCCGCGTAAGTACTCGAATACAGCCACAAATCCTCTTCAAGATTAACGCATAGCTGTAGACAAGAACAACGGCCATCATTCTCATCACAACGTTCTTGCATGCTTTTGCCTTCTTTGCAGGCGAGGAACCATCACCCTTCATCAAGCGGTTCAGAGTACTCATGCATCATGTATAGGATCATTCTACCTTCCTGTGTACTTCCAGACTCTCGGCGCGTCTGTTACTCACGCGGGTATCGAGTGAGCACGACTCGAGAAACAACTTATTCGTTTGTTCAATCGCAATTATTATTCCAGAATACTTCCGTTTTCATTGGGAGCATGCGCGATCTCCTTCAGTGTTGGGTTCATCATTAATCGGCTCGGTAATGTAAAGGGAGTCATGTTCGCGTCATTTGTGCGTTCGAACTGCCTCGTTTTTGAAGCTTGAGATCACCAACACAAAATTTATGCTGTTTTCAGGCGATCATGACTCTTGGATTCGGTCTCATGATTATGCTTGACGAAGGATCCTCCAGGTGGGTATTCAGCTTATGTGTCGCTTAGCAGATGATTGACGATACAATTTACTCTGTTATTTATATAGTGCTACTAAAGTTATATACCCTCTTATAGCGGGCATGGGAGTAGGTGGTCTTTTCTACCCTCCAATTCTTGCCATGCAGGCGGCAATGCCGATCAAAGACATGGCTACCAGTACTGCGACCGTTGGATTACTCCGTCAACTAGGTTCGACTGTGGGGGTGTCGGTAGGGCAAGCGATCTGGGCTAGCGTAAGTGTGGCATACATTTACCCGGAGACATCTTTACACAGAAATATACAGGAGCTTCGCCGTCGGTTAACTACAAACCATATAGACCTAGGCACCGAGATATCGAGCTCGAACTTGGCAGACAGTATCAGGCAACTCAAAGATCTCCAGGTGCGCATGAATACCCGCTGTAACAGCGAAGACAGCGCCGTTAACTTAAGTTTGTTTTTTCTAGCCAAACTCTCTTCGCCAAGCAGCAGAGCACGCTTACACGAAGAGCATAGCCCTGATATGGGTTGTTGACACACCTTTTCTGGGCTTATGTGCAGTTATGAGTACGTGTCCGACGAATGTGTGAGGCATAAACGATTCACTGTTGTATCAGTTCTATTCCTCAAGAACTATTCCCTGGAGCGTAAAACCAGGCAAGCTGGTGAAGACCATCCGGGCAATAATGAAGACACACCCTCAACAGCGCGCGAACAAGTAGAAGTGGTCTCCGTATCGAACCCTTCATCCTCATCCACAGCACAGCATGAAATCTGCTGAACGCAACGGCTTTACTCGGTCTCACACGGAACGCCTGAGTACTTACGTTGACGTCCGGCATCTTATATGCTTGATGCCATGGCCGCTCGCTCACGCTGTCTTGGACCCACATACAGGACGTCCACGAAGAATGTTCTGCTCACCAACTCCATCATTCTACAGAACATCGAGGTATCCTAAACCCTGAAGCCTGATCGATCATTTTCTGCGATTGTTTGTTGCTTGACAGCGATCGGGCGACGATGGCCATGGGAGCGTAGTGGGGTCTGTATATCGCAATGTACAAAAGTGTATGGGGACGATCATGGTGTGAGAGAACCTTGGACGGTACATGCCCGTCGCGGGAGAATGCTATGTAGGACCTGATTATCGTAATGATTAGTGGCGGCGAGTGAGCCGCCTGTCGTCTACGTGACCCGAATATAGCTTTGGATAGATGCTGTCAGCTCACTCAGTTACCATACAAAAGGGTGTCAGACTCACGTTGCGTCGAGCTGCTTGAGCTGTGGGAGAGCGAGTATCACCTTTCGCCTGTAGTGCACGCCTTCCTTCGCCTGAAGAGGATTTCCTTCGAGATAAACTGTCTCAAGGGTGCTCACGTTCTTCAGCTCAGCCTCGAC
The DNA here is from genome assembly GCA_037042295.1 of Irpex sp. Y119-03. NCBI lineage: Eukaryota > Fungi > Basidiomycota > Agaricomycetes > Polyporales > Irpicaceae > Irpex > Irpex sp. Y119-03. The sequence continues at coordinate 424,058 of JAXQKB010000953.1, read as the reverse complement.
GTTTTGTATGCTCGAAAGCTTATTGTGGCTTATCTAAAGAGCAATCAACTTTCCTGTTGTGTAATTCGAAGCGTTATAACTTACCCATAGCTCTTCCAACTCTTTCAAATGCGAGATGTTCTCTAACTCAGCGATGAAGTTGTTCCCAACATCAAGCGTGCGTAGCTTCGGCTAAAAGGCTTGTGAGTAATGATCCTGGCATAGATAAGCTTGCTTACGTTCTTATCGAGTCCCTCGAGCTTCTTGATGCCGTTATGGCTGATGTACAGCTCCTCCAAATTCTCAAGGTTCTCTAGGCCTTCCAGTTTCTCTATGCGATTGGATTGTATCGAGAGGATCTTGAGCTTCGTAAGAGCTCCAAGGTTCTGAGATGGCAGTTAGACAAGAGCGATGTGGTCTAGTAAGGAAGAAAGCTAGTACCTCTAGCTGCGCGATCTTGTTCTTTCCCAGCCATAGCTCTTCTAGGTTAACAAGCGCGTCCAGTCCTTCGATACGCTGTGTGCCATGATCAACTTCGAGCATGCTGAAGTTATGGGGCCTTACCGTACCCTAATCCTGTTCCCACCGAGCTCCAGACTTCTGAGCGAATGAGACGTCGGTCCGAAGCCAGTGATGTGAGAGATCTTGTTCTGAACAAAGTACACAGTGCGAAGGTTCTCCCAAAGTGCTATGCTTGCGGGAACATGCTTGATGTTGTTGAATGACAGATCGAGCACGCTGTGGAATCGTAGTGGTCAGTAAGTGTCTAGCATCAAGATACATGTATTGATACATACGTCAAGTTCTTTAGATTGTCCAAGGCATCACCAACACGCTTCAGCTTATTGTCGTACAGATCCAGCTCCTCCAGTGCCTCGAGAGCAGCGAAATCCTCTGCCTCTAGCTTTGTAATGTAATTCTGTCGCAAACACAATTTCTTGAGATTTGTGAACCTGGACAATCCTAATCTTCCCAGGCCGGAGAGCTTTGAGTGTATGAGTTCTATTTCCTATCGGTGGTGAATTCTCCTGTATACGCTGATGGATGAACAATGGGTGCATACCTCTGTGTCGTCCGGCAGATTCTCGAGGATCTCAGCGTCATCAACGTCTGGCTCCTCTTGCTCCTCGTCTTCTTCATCACTCGAGTCTGCGTTCGGTGTGTTTTGTACAACTTGGACCTTTACGGACTTCTCTCTAGTATTCATCCAAACGACAAGGTTAGACAGGATATTGATCAGTCCTTGAACTATTTCAACATACGGCTTGGGTGGAGCATCGTCCTGAGCAATAGATACCTTCTTCTCCGCTACTTCGTCCGACATATCGTACAACAAGCAGAATACAAAGAAATGGTTACGGTACAACCTGCAACTGAACTAATGAGTCGACATGTATTCACTGGCGCTAATATGATGGGGTACATGCCGGCTAAACGCCCAAGGACGCCGAACAGCACGTGACACACGCGACGCGCACGCAAAATCCCCGTCGATCGTGGCGACAAAGGACAGTGAATTCTTTCGGGCTGATGGTGAGTAAGACCGATGGCCGGGGGAACAAGCATCATGCTTTTAGTGTGCACAGCTCGAAATCATCGAAACCTTCTGTTGGGAGCCTCTTGGTAGGACCCGTAGTCAAGATGCAGATTAGCATAGGGCAGATTGTGTTCGCCTTCTGCACCAAGACGTGATCGATCAGCCAACGTCTCGGGACGTCCGTCGGGCGGGGAGAGTGGGGTGAGTACTTATATGGGTGAGAGTTGTGGCGTCGTACGTACAGACCAAAGGAGAAGGTATAGTAAAGGTGCCATTGCATTCTCTAAGCTTAAGACAGACTAGAACTGTTGTACTGGCAAAGGTGTGGACGAGTAGATACACAATACACTAGCAGCCCAATGTGGGCTGTTTAAAGACATCATCACAGAAACACAGTCCCCGTTTTCGACAAAATTTCATAAGACAAAATAGAAACGCCTTTCCTATGGACACAGAACGCAGAAAATGATAAATACACGACACAAGGGGAGTGGAGTGAAGACACGCGAATAGTTAAAAGCCGCGAGTAGGAAAAATGCTAGGAGAAGATGCGAGCTCCCGACCTTATAATACGGGCCCGTCGAGAACGGAACGGAGGGGAGTGAAATTAAGCGAGACACCACTGCAACCTTCAATACTTTCCAGCGCGAGGATCCGCCGAGATGGGCGTAGGAGGGAGGACCATGCGTTCCCGCTCCTTATTCAAGTGGCGCTCCCTTTCATATGACGAGGGCTGAGAAAAGTGGCCCATGGGCATAGGGGAGGGAGGAGAGTTCGACATGCGGTTCGAATAAGGCATGCCTGTCATCGGATCCAGTCGTGGAAGGGATGCAGACGTGCCTCCGTGGTGCATGCCCGGAGCAGACACCGGCGTCGGCAGGGAGTAGAAATGCTGTGCATAGTGCTGGTGCGCACGCTCGGGTTGCGAGGAGGGGTGGTGTTGGGGCTGGTCTGGCTGCTGTTGGTAGCTCATGAAGCTACCACCTTGGCTGCCTGATGGAGGAGGGGAAGGTGTTAACCCGTTCTGGCCGGAAACCTGGGGTGCGTGGTGGCGTGCATGTTCGTGCATGTGCGGATAGCCTTCAGACCCGGCTGACGAGTCAACGGAGTTCTCGTCATATCCGTTCCCTCGACGCATGCCGTTGAAAGGGATGTTGATGGGTGTGAGGGCTGGGGAAGGCTGTTCCGACTTATTCGACATCGCGGCAAGAACCTTGTCCTTCCTGCGGCGTGTCGTTCCTCCTTCCTTCTTGGCGCGGGAACGAGCAAACCGAAGACCGCATCTAATATGAACGAAAAAGCACAGACGCGCATGATTTACGTCAGTAACTTGCGAGCACGCCCATATACACGTTTTAAACTAGACTCACGCGTTGCAGAGGTCCTTCTTGCCGCTCGGGCCCTTTCGCCATTCAGGACTCTGAGTTACCTTGCAGCTAGAGCACTTCATGACACCAGTGGGCGGGTTACCACTTGCCCTATTGCCTCCAGAAGGATCCTTTGCGGTACGACGTCCGGCGCGAGCAGCAGGAACTATATCCTCGGCAGCGGCAGCAGGTGGCTGCTCTGTGACGGGCGTACTACCAGGGGGCGTGCTCGCGTACTGCGTGCCGGCAGAGAAATAGCCAGATGTGCCATTTTGGTCGATATATGCGGCTACCGGCGGCTGAGAAGACCACTGGTGCTGTGGCTGCGAAGGTTGCTGCGATTCTTGAGACTGCTGAGGTTGATACGACGAAGAGCGAATACTGCTAACGGAGGGTGATGAGGAAACGGCGGTATGCTGGCCATTCCACTGGTTGTAAGATGGTTGGCTGTTGTCGGAGCCCGACCAGCTTTGTGACGGGTACTGGTGAGTGGCGGGATGCGTCGCATATGCAGGGTGCTGATACTCCTGTTGCCCACTCATAGGGGGGAGGTTGTAGGCAGCGTTGTCGTAGTAATGGGAGGACTGGTGATGCATGTATGCGTTGCTAGGTTTGCTCGTGCTGGGGGATTCGACTTTATGACAGGCAAATATGATAGAACCTATAAATATATGATGAGTGGCCTGCGACGCGGCAAACCATAGGGGGCGGTGCTGATGGCTTACCATAAGGTATGAAAATACTCTCCACATCCCGGTAACCATCGACAGTGAACGACATCGTTTGCTGGGCCTTATAACGCCTGGTGCAGCTAGTTTTGGCCTCTGAGGGGCCGTTGGACTGGTTTCCAAGATTGACGTCGACGGCCAACTTGGCAAAGTCCTTAGATATGGGTCCGCCTTGCACCTGCTGGCGGTCAGGCGGCCAGCTAATCCAGAGCGGCCGGTCTGGCTGGTTGAGTAGAATTTGAAAGACCCGGTCCATGCTGCTGGCCGGTGGCATAACAGTGTACAGACGCTGGAAAAGCAGGTTTACTTCGTCCTGGCTCATGTACGGCGTGCCGCACCAATTGGTCCAGCCGGTCTTGCGGAACTCGTCGTTGTCGCGAGGCTCCAGGTCGACCACGGCGTGGATAAAGCACAGGACTACTCCGTCCGCAGCCCAATTGATAACGATGTCGACGGCCATGTAGTTGTCATCCACGGCGATCTTTTCAGCCTCCGACCATACTACTGGCGCGTCGGCACCCAGCTCGCGGCGAACACGCGACAGACGCGAAAAGCGGACACTGTGTTTATAAAAAGGGACAGCCGACGCGCTCGGTGAGCAGGTACAGGGGTAGGGAGACGGAAAGTGAGCGCGTATACGTACCGAGTCACACTGCCATGCAAAGTCCTGCTTTCCAACACACCACCCAAGTCTTGTTCCGCGGACGCTTGTTCATCAGGGTGAACGAATTGCAATAGGGATTTGCCTATTAACGCGTCAGCCTGTTCACGGAGGTGATAGGCTAGCACAGGGTCGAGGTAGAGGAAGCGGAGGTCTGTGGACAGCAAAGCCCAGTCTATAAATGAGACGCGGCGGTGAGTGACGGTGCATGGGACGAGCAGAATATATTAGACGAGAGGGACGATCGAATCACGATCGCTGTGGGGAAAGGAGAATCACGTACAGCAGCGAGTCTGCCCAATCTCGGGTAGAGAGAGACGCGAACGATCGGCGGGGTGAGACTGGTGGTTGTTGGAGTGCTGGTGAACGAGGGGGTGCATAGGGGGCTGGGAGACGTTTGCGAAGTTGCCGGCGGGGTCGAGAGAGGCGCGACGGAGGGTAGCCATGTCTGGCTGGGAAAGGGGGTCGTATGAGCGGTTGGCGGTGGTCAGAAAACTCATGGAGAGCGATTGGTAGAGTACGGCTGACTAGGATGTGTAAATATGGTAGAGACGAGAAGGGAGCTACTAGAGGGCTGGTACTGTAGAGGCGAGGCGTTGGTGGTGGTTTGGTGTCAAGTGCTGCCCATGCAAGCTGGCCAGGCGGGGGGACTTTCAACTTTGCTGGATCTGGCTGAGCCGTGCGCTGTCTGACGCCGTGTGGGACTGCAAACAGGGCCTGCAAGCTTTGTGAGGCCTTGAAGAGGAGTGAGACTGCCAGGAGAGAGACTGCAGACAGGGGTCGGTGGCCTTGTCCTGGACGGTGGCAGCAGTCGCTGGCAGCTGGCAGCGCAGGCCAGTCCAGTCACCGTCAACTGCACCCTCCTCGGTCCACATCTCCGCGTCTCAGCCAGGCGATCACCCATCAAGGAACATTGCATGCTATTGCATTATCTTCTTCTTCTTTCAGCCCTGAGCACACTTTCTTGTGTCTTTCAGCAGCTTTCAGCCTCTGCACCTTGTACTCAGGCCGTTGTGGCCACCCAGGCCAGCCCCAGGGGCGCACACCAAAACAGGCTAGGCCGGGGCTGTGAGGTGTGCATGATAAATCCCGCACGAATTGTTTCTCAGTCTGAAAGAGCCGGATTATCCATGGCGGGTGCCTTGCCTCGTTGCTGTTCTTCGGGACGCACAGTCGCTGCTCACACACACATTCCCTCCTCGAGGCTGCAGGGTCGGGGCGTGGACGACGACGAAATGGTGGAAATGGCTGGCACGATCACCAACACTCTCTAAATCGGGCAACTCCTCGCATTCAGATCCAAGATCCGCTTCTTCCGATCCACTCTTTGTGCGCTGGCCTCCTTTGGGCCCTCGCACATCCTTCTCTCTCGCCTTCTCTCATGCAAAATCATCTTCTCATGAAAAGCCTGCGCTAAATTGCTAGCTCTCGCAGTGGATGAGAACCACCAAGAGCCAGAATACAGCCTGTGCAGGCCACACGATGCTCCAGCCGGGTGGGCCGGTAGCATTAATACGCCAGACGCTCGCCACTCGGCATTATTCGGGGATTAAATTCCCCAGCAGTCTGTCACTCAACCTACGTGGCGCATCCAAGCCCCAGGCAGCGCCCTCTGCGGCGAGACTGGCCACAGAGGCGTACAAAACAGGCAGTTGATGGGTACACAACGCGTATAGCTTGAAGCTTATGTGTGTCGGTGATCGACAGAGTGTAATACGCAGCAGAAGGCCGGTGATCACCATGATCGATCGTCCAATGCTAAACTGATTTCGTCGTCATCTCGGCCATGGTCAGCTCAAGTTCCCAGGATCCCCATCCAGCGCGCACGTCCGGGGAACACCCCGCCGAGCGCAACTACGCCCGACGTCCTACTCAGTATGTGCCTGGCCTGCTGCTTGCGTACCTCAGCTGTAGTTTCGGGAACTACTCGCTGCCAACGTCATGTTGCCCTTGGCCTCGATTTTTACACTTCCGCGGACCGAGACGTTTTCTACATTCGGGAAACCATAGTAGTCACCGAAATTATAATTACCGTCCACGGTAGTCAACAACTCTTCACTAGCAGCTCGTATTCTGACATTTCTGACGTTTCAGAGCTAGTACATAAGTCTTCATGCCCGTATGTGCCAGTGTCATTTTGTTACTTAGAGAACTAATACATGCGCACACGGTTTCATCATGACGCGAAGGACTACCATAACCGGGGCGACAAGTTTTATAACAGGCAAGCAGTTACCTCGTAACGAACAGACTGCTTGGACACGGTATCAGTAGTAGTTATTCATGAACATCCTTTTGAGGTAACTTCATCGTTTTTGTGGCGTCCGACATCCGTGCCCGGTCCGCATGTTTCCATAGCCCCGCGACATCCACTGGCATGTAAGTACGTTCATTTACTGTGCTTCGCTCTTAAATTCGTTGAATCAGTAGCTACTTACCCCGCCCAGGAAGAGGGCAAACGATGTATAGATGTACGAAGGCGTATCCGAATACTCCGAATCGCTGTTTCAGACTTGCGTAGGTCCTTTGGAATTGGAAGTTCTCCAGTACTACTTACATTGATGCTTTACAATATACTTAATTACTCATAACTAGAACCATGCTGCCGTACTTCTCATTTATCCCTGCCTTCAAGCCACTGCTGCAAATCAGACGTAGAACGCTTGAAAGGCAGCGTAATCAGAACTGAGCATAACACGAATGTCCGACATGTATAACATACCTTGATCCACTCTGATCTCGTGAGAATGCCGTCCAAGGATTGCTGAAGCGCCATTTTGTACTTCGAGACGTCCTTGTCCTGAAATCCAACAAACCCATTTATTATTATTACCTATGAACTTGTAGTAGAGCTTCGCTTACCTTGAAGAACTCTTTGGATTCCCTCCAGTCCTTCTCCGAAGAGAGCCCCGCGTGAGAGTGCTGCACAGAGCAGCGACAAGACGATCGCGCGTCATCAATACGTCCCATTCACGAACATCGAAGCAAAAGACAGCACGTACGTTAACGAGGTACAACAGGCTAAAGTTGCCTTCCAAGCGCTTGTACAATGCGTCGTAATCTTGGTGGAACTTCTCGACCAGGAAATGGCGTTTACCAGCGTTAGTATAGAAAGCGTGGAAGAAGAAGGGTACATCTTGATCTCTGGACTTGGTCATGATATATTCCCAGGTTTCCTCTGTATATACAATTCAATGGAGCAGACGCTGGAATAGAGGTACGAATGTACTTACCGGCAAGCTCGGTGCTCTGCGTGGCACATAGGGCGGCCATAGCTGCATTTTCGACCGTAGGTGATTTCGGCTTGGCGAGAATGGCTTTGACTTGGTCATACTCCTTCCTGCCTCCGTACTTGACAGCCTATAGCGATTCGTAACGTGATGAGCTGCCTAAAACACGTTGATGCATTCTGATAAACGGCCGTGCTTACTGTGACATAAGTTGTGCGGAGCAGGTCGGGCGGGATATGCGAATCATCCCCAGTCTCGATAGCCTTGCTGAAGCGGCTCCGGAGGTCCTTGATCACACTGTTGAAAATTCAGATGCCGTCTCCCAACGCATGATTGTGGAGCAAATTACCCTTCATCGCCGGCATTGGCAGCTGACGCGACCGCGTTTGTTCGCAACTCATGGACATCGACCGACTCGCCCTTGGCATAGTCATATCCCAGGCGATTCACGATCGGGACGAATAGTCCCTTCATGTTATCCGCGTTAGACCGTACGAATGTTACCAGCAATATAAACGTACCCTTCGGAAAGCGTTGAGCTTCTCTATGATCTGCGGATGCTCGTACCACGTCGAGACGAATGCAGAGAGACTCGCGGAGATACAGTCCCACACCAGGTCTGGTTATGATATTCGGGTCAGAACAGTTTGCAGTGGAACAAGGAACTGACGCACATTCTTTCTCGTCGCGGAAGACATCAAACAGTGAGAGAACTGCGCTGACGTCCAGGTACCCTGCACGCGCTAACGCCAGGGCATCGTAGACCAGGCCAATCCTATCCTCGAGTGAGAAGGCTGAGTTTTCTTTAACGGCTTCTTTGGCGATTGAAACAAGCCGTTCCGGAGTGTAGAGTACTCGGTCTATAGAAACTTATCAGCTTGTTCTTTGATATAATAATGAGGGGAGAAATTACTGACAAACACCAGTCGCTCCTGCATTCAGTTTGAACGGTTTTGATGTATCCAAGGGGATGGTAATCTCGCGTTGGTCGAGTAGTAGACTCCGGTCGACTTTCGCTTGGCCGTTCTCGTCAGTTGTGAGCAAGCTCAACGGTACACTCCTGCGAAAGGTTGGATATGATATCCCTCATAGGTGTCAAGCACGAACTACGTACCAGATTGTGTCATTCTCTTCGGGAGGAGCAGGGCCTGTCTCTAAGAAACGGTCTTGGCGAATGTTAATACCGTTCTTAGTTTCAATGACAGTGAGAACTGGGAATCCCATCTATGTGGCACAGCGTACGGTTAGGGCGGTGAAAACGTTCCATCAACTTCACACATACCTTCTTGACCCAGTTGTCCATAATCTTAGGCACGTCAACGCCTGTACGCATGTGAGGATCAAGCTTCAGGGCACATTGGTGGATAAAACCTTACCGCTAGCCTCCTGTATACCTTCCCATAAGTCTTTAGTAACGCTGTTGGCATACAAATGCTTCTTGAGGTAGATCGAAACACCCTTTAGGAATGTCTCTTCGCCGACGAAGTGTGACAGCATCCGAAGTACTACACAATGCTGTGTCAGTATAAAATTGTTAATAGAAAGCCATCGTCTCGAAGTTACCTGAAGCTGCCTTGGCGTAGGATAAAGAATCAAATATCTGCAACATACTCTCAGAATCGGACGATTGGAGAACCACCTCTGAAGAGCAACGGACCTGATTGATCATCGCCGCGTCTGGACAGTCAACTTCGATGGGATGGGATGATAGTTTCGCGTCGAGTGTGAGTGCTTGGTTCAGCAGGTCGGTAATAAACGCAGAGTGCAGCTTCCATTCGGGGAACACCCTTTCATGGGCAGGTGAGGATAAGTGATTTGGAGTGGACAGGTTGAAAAGCTTACTTGTCTAGTAAGGGTATCAGTACAGTGTCATGAATCATAAAAGATCAATACACTTACCCAGGATGATAACCTCTCCCACCTTATCATACGAATGAACAATACTTAGCCAATGTTGGAATGTCAAACTCCTCACTCACCAATGAGGCAAAACCTTCATTCAGGTACAGATTATCCCACCACTCCATCGTAGTGATATTGCCGAACCTGTACACAACCATATGAGGCATGTAGTCACGATACGTTATGGGCAAACATACCACATGTGTGCACATTCATGACTCTGGGTGACAGCAATCCGCTTCATGGCTCCTAGGTCCATACTATCAGGCTCTACGAGGTATGCACTGGTGGCTCCGGTAATCAAGCCCTAGCATAGTGAGAATAAAGATGGGGTTCGATTGCCTTGCATTCGGTTAGACTTACCCAGTTTTCCATAGCAGATGCATCGAAGTCTGTAGCAACCAGAGTATCCAGCTTCGGCAGAGGATACTCTATATCAAAGACTTGCTCATAGAGGGGCATAACCTTCTTCTTGACGTCAAGTGCAAACTTTCCCTGGTGCACAACATCCTTCGTCGCATAGAGTCTCAGTGGCCGGACCTTGCCGCTCAGTGGGCTCTTGTACGAGTCCTCAAGGTAAACGAACGGACCATTGGCGTATGCGATGATGTAAGTAGAGATCAGCGGTGTAGTCTGGAATTTTGTGATCTTCCACTTGTCGCCTTCACCAGTGGTCAATTCCGAGAACTTAGACGAGAGCCAAGAGACGGCGTCGGTGCTATCCTGATATGACGGTGTGTATTCCTCCTCAGAGACCGCGGGCATGTTGCTCAAATTCACAGTGTCTGCGCGTGACACCATCGTGAGTGCGAGGGTAGTCTTGAGGAGTGGCTCATCCCAGCAGGGGAAGGCAGCGCGTGCCGAAGTCGGCTGGTAGAGAAGCACATTATCAGTGTCACAGTATGTCACAAGGAGACAGTCGCGATATTCTCACTTCAAATTGCGTAAGCGCATAGTACTTTGTCTTGCCTTCGTCCTCCCAAGAGCAACGGTAATAGCCCACCATCGAACCGGTCAGCTCTCCCGCAAAGTCAACTTTGAGTGCTAGCTGAGTACCAGCGGCCAGAGGGACGGGCAGTTGGACAGTGACGCGCTCAGCGGCCTCGTCGACTTCGAACGCACTCGCGGGAATAGCAAGATCCTCCTTCAACGCAGCAGAAGAGAGCCAGGCATGGCCCAGCGTAAGCTTGGAGCTGTTAAACACTATCTTGGACGTTTCTTTGAGGACTTCAAGACTTCGCGATAGGTGTCATTACACTGGAAGCTGATGAAGACATCGATACGTACTGAGCAACCACATATCCGTCGAATTTGAGCTTCTCCAAGTCTGTGCGAACTGTGACGTCGTAATGTTTGGGTTTCACGTCCGTCGGCAGCCTGTAATCTGCTGCAGGCTTAGTGGATTCGATAGGTCCTCCGGCCATAATTGAGTGTGTTGAGCAACTACGAGCGAAGTGGTTACGTGTCAAGCTCAAAAGTACTCTTGGCTTCCAAGTCGAGGCTACGATTGCCCATGTGGGCTCCCTGCCGGCGCGTGCCAGCATACTGGAACCCCCTGCCGCAATAAACGTTTTGGATGACAGGAAGCGGCCATCGATGAAGCTGCGCGGGAAATGGGGTTTCGATGCTGCATGGTGGGCGATGCTCGGTAATCGCGATCGCAAATACGAACTCGAGAACGTCGAGAGCGGTGCCCTCAACATCGACCTCGCTGTCCAAGTACTAGACGGAGCAGCGGGCGCTCCGTACTTACTTGTGGAGATCGAGATCAGGGCTAGGATCTCTTAAGGATCTCGTTCGAAAGTGCTGACTTCAACTGAGACGACGAATATGGATCGTCAGTACAACAAGGCTCGTTACGTAGTCTCGACCCCATGAGATGGTATATGAGGCCAGTTTACGAGTACGCTGCCAATCTGTCCGTTGAAATGTAAGACAATTACGTTCCCATTTGTGCTGCGTTTGAATATTTAGGAGACAAGGCTGACAACTGCTGCTTGTGGGCTCGACTGGTGTGTTGGATAGTAGTATATTGACTTGGACGACACACACACAGTTGTGGGCAGCGGCCGCGAGTATTTATGCTGACCGTGGGGCCGTGAGGCATAAACCTTAATATTAGCGAAAACTTACTGGAATTTGATAAGAACTCGACGTGAGAGTGAATGATTCTCTTGGTGATGGATCTACCTCGTTGACTAGGTTTGCATATGATTAAGCCGCTTCTGATATATCTCTTTTGCTTCCCCGAGCATACAGAGAACCTGGTTCATGCGTAAAGCGAGCTATGAGACGAAAATTTATCGTTTGTGCCGAGGGCTAGATGATGGTCTCAATCCTCCGAGTGCAATATTCATGAGAAAGCATGATCGCCTTCTACGTCTGCGAAGATAAGAAGCAGTTACAGTTACATTTAAGAGCGCGAGTATATTTCGGGAACTTACACAAAGCCGCGCTTAAGATTACTAGGTTACGAGATAGTCAAACCTCACGACTGCGGAAGCAAGCTTTCTGGTGCGTGCGTTTCGGTGCCAGGTTTAGGCCCAGGGCCGTTCACAGGATCATCCAGCCACTCTAGGATCTTCTTTGCGAGAACACGGCATTGTTCATAGTTCGACTGCTCTTGTCCTTTGTGTTCACTGATTGCTTGGAAGATGCGTCGAGTAGAGTCGACCTAAGTCTGTTGAGCCCACGATCTGAATTGTTGAGGGAAGCGAGCCACACCTGATCTTGCGTCCCGTAGCCCGAAATCCCCAGTATAGAAAGCACCATGATGTTTATGATAGTATGACAGCCCGTGAGCATGCTAGCCAGTCGGTCGTTTGCGTTCTACAATCGTCCCAAAGGAATAATCACGAATGAGCATATGATAACGTGGGATGTCGGCAATTATACTTACTGATATTAGATCCTCGAACTTTTGCGGGGTGGGTTCTCCATATGTGCGTAGATGCATCGTTGCGCAAAATTCGGCCCTACGAGTCAGATCATATGCGTGATTGCATATGCTTGCGTAGGCTTTAAGGGTAATGACTGCAGAGATATCAGCCATTCACACAACCTTGAATACATTGGCAATCGGAGAGCGTACAATTAGCCATTGCCTTGCCCCACTCCAAGACGCGACTGTACATCTTCGAGGCAAATACTTCGTTCTTTATAATCAGAGGTATCGTCGTTATATTGAGCGTATCCTGCGGTAGCGCCTCGACGTATTCCTTGATACTCCAGAAGGCAGCAAGGTCTGATCGACGGCTTGGATCATCGAACTTCGCCTTGCTCTGTCGAAGTTTGAGGTTGAACAAGGCTAACATTGTATAGGACATAAATAGTCCGGATGAGTGTACGACTTTCTCATAGTCGAACTGCCGCTTGTATCTTGAGAGTAGAGCGGGGTGTGCATATATATAGCGAAGTGGCTGGATGTGCGACCATGGTTTCGCAGTGAGTCTATAATAGCATTGTCAGACGCCTGATAGCCTAACCACGGTTGATGAGACAGACCGTTCAATACCATTTTCGTCTGACAATGGAATGCCTAGAATATTTGATAGTATCTTCAGTGTTATTGCTCGTAATTTAACGCTGGACTGAAGCAGGGATATGATGGGGTTATCCTTTTCCAAGGTTTTGTCCGGTTCAACAGGTATTGGTTCGATAACCCCGCTATGCAGGCGAGCCTGGTAGGTGTTTTGAGTTAGACCCTGCAGTTGAACGTCTATTCTTCCCTACGGGCCACTTACCATGACCGAGAGCTGCCCAGCGATAAGGTCATCGAGGTAATCTGCTGTTGTGTGAGACACGATGACATGTAGCAGTTCCACGGGAAGGCTGGCTTCGTGCATCGTGAGACTTATGTGCTTGTTATTATCCATACGGGTATCCGGAGGAAAGTAGGTCTGAGTAAGTGCGTTACGTGTTTGGTATAGACAGTGCGATAGAGGAAGTAGATAACCACGTATTTCCGCTTTGAGTAATACAACCAGACTTGTGGCGCCGGAGAACGTCTCGGCACCCGGCGATCAGCCGGCGCATACGAAAATGCCTTCGAGGGTCCACCAATCTCTCTCCAGATCACACCTTCGACGTCCGCAATCTCAGGCTGGGTTTTGCAGTCATATATTCTCATTTCAGATTGGCTTTACCACGAAACAAGACTTACTTAGAGTATTCGGTGCGACGATGCCAGTTCCCACAAGAGTACGCCCGGAGAAGAATGTATGGGTTGCCGCAAGCGATGGTGACCTCGAACGCGTACAGGTACGTAGTACATGATCCCTCTTTCACGATGATGGCTTAGAAACAACATCCGTACCTAGGAGCTAATCCAATCTGGTCAATAACTTCTATCTTACTGATGGGCGTTGGCGTACTAACTCTGAGATATAGGATTATCCGCCAATGTCCCTGACCCGAACACTTACACTCCTATGTACGTCGACTTTCCTCTATGCTCACTATCATTGAACTAACATGGTGCTATAGGCATGCTGCGGCCTCGTATGGTCATTTGCACGTGCTAGAGTATCTAATCACCCAAGGTGGTTAATTACCGCTCCCATCCGCGATATCTGACGATATTCAAAGGGCACCACGCCATTCATCCTCATCCCTATGATTGAACCCAGGCGGCGACGTAAACGTTACCGATGAAGATGGCGACACCCCACTTTATACCGTAGAAGAAGTTAACACTGCACGATGGCTCGTAGAGCATGGCGCAGTTGTCAACCGAACGAACAACGAGCGTATCTCTGTAAGTGCTGCTATCTCGAAAGTAGCTGCTTAGCCTCACCTTTGTCGTTATAGCCGGCTATGCATTTGCAAGAAGACTTTCCGGAAGTAGCCACTTACCTTGAGAGTGTAGCGTCCACAATTCGCACAGACGCTCCGGGAGCTCCTCAAAATGCAGTCCAAACGACCTCAACCCACTACACACCATCGCAACACGCTCAGAACATAGCCTCCGAAGAGCTTACATCCGAAATGATGGAGGCCGTACAGGAAATCATGCAGCGGCATGAAGCCGCAGGCACGGATCCGGACTCGGAACTGCGAACATTGGTCGGACAGACTGTGTTAGAGGGCGTCGCGACAGGCTATCAGATGAGTATTGATCCATCTGAACGGCGGGAGGACGGTGACAGTGTACGTGAGAGGGATAGCTTGCACGGGGCGAAAAGGTCGCGGACGGACGATGGGTCAGGACCACAGCCATGAAAGATATGATGCCACCTGCCAGTGTACATATGTTGTCTCTAGATTAATGCGTGGTTCTGCGGAGAGTGATCGTCACCTGCACCCATTAATCACATACTCGTCGCGATGACTTTTTGTCGAGGATGACAATGTCGAGCATCATATGTACTTTCGGCAGAATCATGATTGTCTACTTGTGAACAGCAGATCTGTGACTTCCGATCAATCGTGTGCGTATGGGACGCTCATCAGCAAAGTCTTGAAATGATAGCCATCATCATGCCAGCCTTCTGTCTTCCGAGTCTGTCTTTCTGTCTCTCTCCTTCACGTCTCGCAGGCCTGTTATCTAGTTCTACTCCACGAAAAACGCCAATTTTTCTCAATAACACGCGCATTCCGGCTGCTGGATGTCTGCGTTCATTAACCACCTCACTCTCGATCATCTCACTCAACTTTCCGAGCCTGATGCGTCGGACATAAGCGAAAGTACACCGGGCCTCAAGGGCTTGGCCAAAGCACGTTCAAAGGGTTATGACGGAATATGCTTGCCGTTGACGAACGAGAAGTGGAAAGCGCGATGGAGGAGTTTGTGCCTGCTCCCGGACGATGAGAACCCGGACAAGGCTGCATTGGAACAGCGGGCGGAACACTGGAGAGCTAACCCGGCATTTTCGAGAGACGAAGTGACCATAACACGAATAGGTGCGGGTACCCAATGTGTGTATGCGCAATTCGCCACCTGACATCTATACTTTCCTACTTTCCCAGACGAAGCTGAGAATGCAGTTATCCTGGTTTCTGACTGGCTTGAGTTGGACGCACCGGACGATTGGGTTCGACACGATGCAGAGATTGTATGTTCTCCTTTTCCATCAAGGCAACAGCTCGGAGTCTTCTCACCGTCGACTTTCGTGCCTGCCCTTCCTGCGCACTCGAACCTCAAATTCACCAGTAACATAATCCTACACCTATTAACAGGCTCTTTTGCAAGAACTGGCGTATGCATCATACTTGAATGTCCATACCGCCATATTACCCCCTCCACGAAACCGGGACCATGTTGCCTCCTATGCTCGAGCGATCAATGCTGCCTTGGCCTCGGTGTCCTACATGCAGCTATCAGTGCGACTGCCCATATACGACCCTTCACTCATTCAAATAGGCCAGACACCTACCACACCGGCATTTGGCAGGCGCGGGTCTGCCTCATCCATTCGTGCGGCCCCTCATCCGACAACTGCGTTGGTGGACGATCAGACTTCTACAGCGGCATGGGAGTTATGGGATGCTATTCGGTCTATATGCGACTATCATCCTCGCCTCAGTATAAGTGAGTGGTGTGACTGTCAAGTCTTGCTCGCTGATGAAACCGTATATTTTGTCAGCTCTGGACTTGACACCTTTATTGCCCTCTGCCTTGAACGTTTTGAAGCAGTGGGTCGCCGAGCCCACAAGATATATATTCCTTCCAGCGTCGGCTTTTATTGCGAATGCAAAAGGCTACCCGGTGTTGCCCAAGGGCACACAATCGTTCATTCGTGACATCATGAAGGTAGTCTAGTTTACCTGAACTTGAATTTTATAAGGCTCATTATACGCGAATAGATCCAGCCGGCTGTCATACTGTCTGGCACCGACGCAGGAAGGCACAGCAAAGGTGGAGAAGCCGCGTATTTCCAGTATGTACGGCATCTGGAGAAAACAAGCCCTGCTGTAAAGACTATGAAGACACAAGGAACAGTCGAAAACTTTGCGCAAGGGTATCAAGATTATTTGCAAGCCCCGCTGCAGGTGCGTGAGTATATTAGACAGGCTGGTCTGCGATACTGAAGGAATGCTAGCCTTTAATGGATAATTTGCAAAGTATAACATACCATACCTTCGAGCAGGATCCGGTAAAGTATCAGAAATACGAAGAGGTAATGAGTAATTTGATAGCCTTTCACTTGCCTAAAATTGATGACCTTTCAGGCAGTTTATCACGCACTCATGGACTGGCCGACTTCAAATCGCATGTAAGTCTTGTTTCGTTGTAGCTGGGCTGGTAAAGTGCTGATCATACTTTTACTCACGCAGTCTAATCTGCGTTGCCGGTGCTGGCCGTGGCCCTCTCGTTGCACGATCCCTTCTCGCAATAAAACGTGCTAAGAGAAATGCGTTTGTATACGCTGTCGAAAAGAACAAGAACGCCTTCGTCACGTAAGTGTCCCCTTTTGCGTATAAATACCCTTAATCAATCGTCATACCACAGTCTACAAGAGCGGCAGGCCACTGAATGGGGCGACGACAAAGTGAAGATCCTCTTTGGAGATATGCGCACTCTTGAGATACCAGAGAAGGTCGACATCCTCGTCAGTGAGCTTCTCGGCTCCTTCGGTGACAACGAATTGAGTCCAGAATGTCTGGACGGTGCTATGCGATTCTTGAAACGTACGAATACTCCTCCGTGTATATGCTATTTGACTTCTCTTACCCTCTCCCCATATAGCTGACGGTATCTCGATACCTTCATCTTACACCGCATTTGTTGCACCGATCTCGTCCTCCAAATTGTACAATGAAGCGCACGCATCGAAAGATGAGAAAGGCCCTGAAACGCCATATGTGGTCATGTTGCAGGCCATCAACATTATGAGTGGTGATGGTGGAGGTATTAGTGGGAAGTGTGGCGCACAGGTGCAGGAGTGCTGGGAGTTTGAACATCCCCGGCGGGACGCTGTGCTCGATCCTCAAGGCAGGGTGGCCCAAACTGTCATTTAAGACACGTCGCTGATAAATTCACCCCATATTCATAGGTCTACCATTCACTAATAGCCATAATGTAAGATCTGCGAAGCTTCGTTTCCATATCCCTCATGGAGGCGCGCTACACGGTCTGGCAGGATATTTCGAGTCTGTGTTATATGGTCACGTCGGTCTCAGTATACACCCACAGCGTAAAGATCACATCTCGAAGGACATGTTAAGCTGGTTCCCATTGTTCTTTCCCTTCAAGGTAAAGAAATAGCTATCTCGTAGTCAGACGCGATTACTCACAACGATGTTCACCGTGCAACAGGAGCCACTCTACCTACCCAGCAAGTGCGAGCTGCAGGTTTCAATCTGGAGGTTGACAAACGAACGACAAGTGTGGTACGAGTGGTATGCCGAAGTGTTCCTCCCGTTACCCGGCACTACGCCTGCATTGCCACAGACACCTCCCCAAGAAGTCTTGAAGTTGCGAGTGCCGTCAAGCCCTCATCCTGGGATAGAGGGCAGTCCGATGATTGATGCCATTGACGTTATGGACACCATATCGGAACGTGGAATTTCAGACAACACCGAGGATAATGGAGGGGCGAGACTTTTGAAGATTGGGCAGACGTCGTTGCATAATCCGCGAGGCCGGAGCAGCTGGATTGGACTGTGATAGTCCATAGACTTGGCTCGGGTTCAGGTCACTCATGTACCAAGGACACTCACAGGTAACTTATTTGCATGTACTTGATATCGTATGATCCATACAGATGTATCAGTACTCTTGGTTTGCTCAGTCGCTCCAGTGTGCAGCCAAATCGGGAGGTGGGCTTTTGGTGGTTGAAACTCCGATGGCTCGAATAAGGAAGGTCCCCTCGATCGAGTGCTTCTCGTGGTTCAAAGTTGAACGACGTGCCCCCGCCTCTCTTTCCTCTCGACCACCACCGTCTTTCGCTCAACTAGCCCTCACACGCTCTTTGTCTTCGCCTCCGACTTTTAACCTTTCTTTTACAGATCAACATGAAGTCCATCGCCGCCTTCGTTGTCGTGGCCTGCGTTGCTCCTACTATTATGGCCCAGATGATGGTGAACTCGCTGTAAGTCGACGACGTCGTGCATCGCTTAGTCTTCTGACCTCGTGATCTTCTTTCCTCATAGCACCGACGTCGTCCACTGTCGTGAGTCGCTCTCGGGTTAGTAGTATCTTCGTTGTATGCTGACGAGTGTCGCCCGTCTAGAGCCAGCTCAGCTCACCTGGCAAGGTGGTGTCCCTCCGTACTTCCCTTCCATCATTCCCGGTATGTTTTGAATACTGTGATATCCCCACGATTACTGATATCATATTATCCTCAAGCCGGCCAGCCATCTGCGGCTCCTGTAAGTTCGCCGACGTCGTTTGCTTGGTTTCTGCCGCTGACGTCGTACCCTTCAACAGTTGAAGCAATTTGAACAGCAGAATGGTAACAGTCTCACGTGGACCGTGGACTTGCCCGTCGGCACCGCTTTGTTAGTGTCTTGCTTCCTTCAGCATGTCGAGTGAACTCACACAACGCTCTATAGCACGACGCAGTTGAAGGATTCCACCGGAGCTGTAGTCTACTCAGGCGAGCAAACTATCATGGATGGCGGGTCTGCTGCTAGGTATTACTGTGACCATTTGTGTATTGGCAGATTGCTAACTGTACGTGCCATAGCTGTGCTAGCGGTTCCGCGTCCACGTCCGCCCCAGCATCTACCAGTGGGTTCTTGGTCAACTCAATGTCCTCGACGTCTGCATCGTCGGGCCTTCCCACACAGGGATCGTAAGTATCATTTGCTTCTCCCTAAGTTGCCCATGATTCACCTTCTACATAGAAGTGCGTCCGCTGCCTCAACCTCGGCGATGTCGGCGTCTGGCTCCGGTAGTGCCGCCATGCCTTCGAGGAGTGCCAACGTCTCTGCGTCACACAGCTCTGGCAGTGCCGCACCTTCTTCGACCCAAGGCACTCAGAACTCCGCGACTCACGGCTATGCTGCTCTGGGTGTCATCGGTCTTACCGGCTTCCTTGGTCTCCTTGGCTTCGCTATGGTCTAAGTCCCGACGCCGGCTTACCCACAAGGACGCATAATATCCCCTCATTACATCCCACTCCTTTGATAGCGTAATCTTGTAGCGATACTACCATCCTTGATACCCCTGTGTACCGTCCCTAGTTTCCTTCTCTTGTGACTTGTATAATCGGATACTATACCCTTCTAAACAGCTCAAGTTTGCAATTTCGAAGTGACGGGTAACATCACTCTTGTAAGAAAGCTGTCGTGCAGGTAGCCTACTGGCAGTAAATAAGAGATGTACGAAGTAGGAAGCCCAAAACTTTGTGGCGTTCACGCTACTTAATCTCGACTTCGACAGTAAGCGCTGCACCCTTGAACCCAGCCACCATTGCCGCAACTCAAGTATCGGACCCTACGAAACCAAGATGGCACCCTCAAATAAGGCAAGGGCAGCTGGTGTCAGCGCAAGCTCCTTTCTAGACTTGAAGGCCGAGCTGTCACGGAAGGAGGAAGAACTGAGCAAAGCGAAAGCTTCAGGCAAGGTTGTCGCAGCTGTGAAGAGGCCTGACAAGGTGTGTAAGTCCTCTCTTAGTATGACATGTTGTTCCGTTATGTACTCGTAGTGTTCGACTTCTTAGAAACCGACGGTATGGACAAGACCGAACAAAGGCGTCGAGGCCAGAATGATGAGGGATATCGAAGATGAAGCAGTTAACCGGCCTACGCTAGAGACGGCACGGGCAATATTAGAACGCAAGTCAAAGATGTATGAGAAGCTGAGCAAGGGCAAGAGCGGTGGATTGAACGATAAGCAGTACGATGCTCTGCTTGTTGATGTGCGTGAGTCCTCCATTCCGCTGCTCGACGGCTGGTGGACTGATGGTTGGGTAGTTTGATTCGAAACCCATTGGGGAGTACGAGTCGGATAGTGATGATGTCGACGAGTCATTGACTGTGCCTCAGAAGCCACAAGATGATGTGCGTCCATCCTCCGAATTTTGAACGTTGACATTTATTGACCTTACTCATCTTTGCCCTACAGGACAATGATCCTATTATCGAGTATGAGGACGAATTCGGGCGCGTGCGCACAGGAAGACGTTCTGAGGTCCCAAGACACCTTCTAGAACCAGAAGAGCCCGCAGAGGAAGATATTGAGTACGTAGAAAAGTATGTCTGTTTGTGTTAGTTGTTGACCAATCTGTTCCTGTAGTCCATATGTAATATGTGCGTTTGTCTTCACGACTTCCGCCCACATTTTTCTCTGATCTTGTTGATCGTAGACAATCCTGTCAACCACTTCCCGACTTATGAACCCACCGAAGAGCGCAAGGCCGAAATCCAAGCGCAGCTCGAGGAGGAAGATAATCCACTCAACCTGCATTACGACGCATCTCGTGAAGTTCGTGCCAAAGGCGCGGGTTTCTACCAATTCTCCGGAGACGAGGAGACCCGTCAGAAGCAGATGGAAGAACTTAAACAGGCTCGAGTGGAGACCGAGAAAACTCGTGCCGAAGCTGGCGCGGTGGATTTGCGACCTGGCGAAGTTGAAGGGCTGAGGGGAGGGGAAGGTGATGAGGGCGCTGCAGGACCGTCGACTACGAAGAGTCGTGCTGCAGAGAAGAGAAAGCGAGAGATTGAAGAAAGGAGGAGATTACTCGAGGCTAAGCGGAGGAAAAAGGACCCTACGTCTGGCCCTGTTGATCAAGATACAACCGTGACATCGAAGCCTGTGAAAGGTGTAGCGCCGCCCTCTAGCAATGATCCCTTCGCTTTGTTAGAGGCGCAAGCCACTTCAGCTCCAAAGTCCAAAGCTGCAGGAGAGAGCAAACAAACATCAGATGCAGACGCGTTCCTAGCTGGTCTCGAAAGAGACATTTTGCACGGAAAACGAAGTTGAAATACATTTAATTCTCAGGTGAGCTCTTTATCGTGACGGGCTATGATAGTCGCTCATTACACTGTACATTTTACTACAGTTTCGTTACAGTTTCCCGTGCTTCTCGTACCAACCGCTCAGGACATCCCAAACTAAACCGATGACCCTCCTGGACATACTCCACGACGGCCTCGCCACGTTTCTCTGAGCGTCTCCTCACTGGCTCCCTCTCCTCCAATACGTCCACGATGAAGGCCTTCGCTCCGGTGATCACCTCTCGAGCCCGTTGCCCAGCAGTGACATGCCCGCAGGATACCTTCACTTCCTTCTCTCCCTCTCCATCTATCACCTCCAATAATTTATCCACGCTTTCTAACCATGTAACGATAGAACCTTCCGCTGGAAAGAGAATGGGTTCCCACTCATAGAGAGTATCTCCCACATAGAGCATGCGTTCACCGACGTCCCAGACTGCGAGTTCGTCTGGGGTGTGGCCTGGGGTATGGAGAATACGAAGTCCCGTCCATGGATTCAGCTTCTTCTCATGCTCGTTGTCCATACGAACAGGATGTTCGTCTGGGACTAAGATGGGGTTGTATGAGGGGGTGGGGATGTTCAGCGACTCGCATAAGGAATGAGTAGGAAGGTTGGCGGGGTCGAGGAACGAAGGTGAATAGCCTGATGCCAGGATTTGAGAATCCTTGGCGAACTCCTCAACACCCACTTGTACACATCATGAGCAAACAATCGCATTTACAAGGTTCGGAACAGAGCGCTCACATATATGGTCGTAATGACAATGGCTGAGGACCACTACATAACGCATATCTCCACCCGAATTCAGTGGCTGTCTGTTGTTATCCTCCACGGGAACCGTCTCCAAGAACTTTCGCAGACTCTTGAGGTCAATATCGGGATCTTGAGTTACGCCACCGCAGCCGGTGTCGATGATGGCAATTGTCGCTATCTCCGAGCAAATCTTCGCGTAGATGAGGGGATGTTCGTCGTAACTGTCTGCATACTCCCGGATGACGAACGTGCTGCGAGTGAGTCGGGATGCCTTGAAGGCGGGTTTGCTAGGCAGTGAGGACGCCACAGTGTTGCGCGTGGCGTTGACCTCCGAGCCTGTGTCTACGGACGACAGCGTTGATGCCATGGTGAATTCGGTCGTGGTAGGCGTCCAAGAGAAAGAGCAACCTAGCAAGGATGCCTATAACGACGGCGAGTGCGATGATGAGATTCATGAGGTGGAGAGAGCGAGAGCTCGACGCCACACACACCGCACCCGGGGCTTATGCTGGTCTGTAGATATGTGCGCATGTCTCAAATACTTTTCGGTGGCACGCCTTACATTAACCCGGTAATGAGATGACAAAGCCACCGTGGCATTTGTACACGCACAATGTAAGTTTCACTTTGAAAGCTTCCATGCCTGATGCTTAGACTGCATTGTAATGTGATAAGGACGTAGATATCTGGATAAAAACGTGTCCCTTAGTGGGAAGTGTGGCGTTTGATTTGCCGAAACAGCTGTACTTACCAGAGATGAAGGGAACCCGAGGCAAACCTAACTCTCCAGGCCCTGCAACTGAATTTCAGCCACCTGAGACAGGACAGATGACTGCCACCTCCTCGCCACCCTTCAAGACGACGGCAGAGACGTCGTCCACCATTTCCTCGTCCACGCTCCATTGGCTCGTGGCCAAGATCTGATCAAGACCTTTATTGGGATGCCTCGAGGCGAGCACCTGTGGGAGCGAAGACAAAGGCAGGCCGACATCAGCGGGAACAGTGATGCGCTCAGAATCCAAGCGCGTCGCTGTCGCGGCGGCGGCGAAGTAGAGGACAGTGATCTCGGGGGCGGACATGGTCGTCGAGAACGAGAGATGATCAGCTCGGTGCGCCCATCTACGCAATACAATGTATGAGCGTCTATTACTGATAAGATAAAGGTTCCGTGGTACATGCTGCGTCTACATAGGCAAGAAAAAATAGTCCGACAATGCTAAGGATACATGTCTATAAACGTCGCGATTTTCAGAGGTCTTCCACTCGCAGTTCTGCAGTCCAGACGATTGGTTTACTGGTCTTGATGTACACCGTCGGCTCCTCTGGAAGAAGATGGTTAGATGTTGAGACCATGCCATCGAAGCATGAGTCGGTATCGGCTGTTACAATTATTATAAGTAACAATGCAATACATTTAAATAAGGCACTGACTTAGATTCCACTTGAGGCCAGTGGTTGTGAGAACAGCATTATCGACGCCGACTGGAAGAAGCCCACAGGTCTGGCCGAGGTATTTATGGTTGATATTGATATTGTGCTCTCCCTAATATACGGTTAAATAGAGACCTGCAACTGCAATTCATGACTTGCCTCATCTATGACCCAAGCTACGTTATCGTCAGTTATAGTGAACACACGCTGCCGTATTTTGCGCAGCTTGTGTAGATACGAAAGAGTGTGAATCGTTTGATCGAGTCGGCCGGAGAGGCCTCCCAGAATGACAACATCGTACTGTTGGCTCGATGGTGAGAATGCAAGCAATCCATAGTAGACAAGATATAAGGACCGGACCTGCGTGCCCTCCTTCTGTTCCTTCTGGGTAAGTTCTTCCACGCATTTCATAAGATCAGTTGAGTACTGATCGTGGTCTTGGAGCACAGTAACCCTCTATATAAACATATTCAATTGCGCTTCTACATCAACTCTCGGTGTACCATAGAATTACCTGAGATGCGTAGAAATCTTTTACATCGTCTCGCAGAGAATCCAAATCACCCTTTATGAGATCTGGCAGGAATCTATCCAGCACCAAACGAGAATATTATGTTTGAAGCACACCGGGGTGAAGAGCCACAACTCACGCAGCAACACTTCTCTGGGCGTCCTTGGATCCCTTTGGCTGTGAGACAGTGTCCAGTAAACGGTTCGCACCACCGTCCGCACAACAGTGCCATGACGAGTTCTGCCACAGTCGTTGCAATAATCTGAAAGAAAATGGCTGGTTGAGAATTATGAGTGCATATTTCTGTTCGGCCTTCGGATTTGCCTCGAGGAAAGGGAGATTCCAGACGAGAGGCATCGCGTTCTCGAAGAGTGGTCACGATGATCGCGGTGCCGGCAAGCCAACTCACTGCATATCAGCGCCTATTCCACGTGGTGCGTTTCCCGATTATGGGCGCTTGTGCTGTATTAGCCCATGTCGCTGTGAGTGGGGAATTGGGCCTTACGTTTCCTTGACTCTTGTAATCGCATGCAGCTTGTTCCCTCCTCTCATCTTCTACGTGGCTCGCACAACTTCTGCAATATCTGACGAGACTTGCGTTAGCGACTCATAAAAACAGGCTCTCGAACCGCAGCAGATCCCCATTGTGATCACGGTGATTGTTATATATAGGCGTGAAGCAAAAGCACAACCTCAAGAGGCCTCCCGAAGGATACAACAGCTGAAGATAGGCTGTCCGTAATGCAGAGAGCACAAGAGTTTGACCAGTCCTATTCATGGCATCAGGTGTGTGCTTAGATCCCTAGACCACAACTGGACTGACCGGTAGAACCCCATGTATTCCAGTCGCACGACCAGGTCGGTGGACTTAGAGAGGTTTGGTGCTTGGAGTCATACTGACCTCTATCCAGGCCACGGTGCTGTTTCTTGTCCCCTACGACACGGCCGAAGAAGACGTTCATGTGAGAACTAAATTTCGTGCTCGCGTTTGACTCGGCTTACAGACGTCGACAGGTGATATTCGACAATAATCATCTGGTCGCCGGTGTAAGAGGTCACCAGCCAATTGTCAAGGTAGATTGTCCTTCTATCTTCTCACTCAATGGAAACTCATAGCTATGATTACAGGGTCGTCTATATGGCCGCGTCGACGTGCCCAACTCATCGTGGCAGTTGGAGCCACGCGCGTCCCGCCTCTCAGCCCGCGAGCGTACCACATCCACTACCTCAACCACATCTACACAATCCTCGTTCGCTTTTGTCTCAGATACAGATGCTTCTCGTGACTTATCACTAACCGCCTCTATGGACTTCGTCTCCGATTGGGAAGACTCGCTGTCGTCGCCAGCTCTTTCCTCGCCGGTTTCGTTAACTGCGGAGGGCGGTACAGGGTTTCCTCTACAACATGGTACGAGAAGGCGGCCGCAATTCACCACTTCGCACCCCGTGTCACCACACACAACCAGCGCTCCCCTTAGTGGGCCATCATCTATACCCTCGTCAATCTCTTCGGTGGAGTCTTTGCACACTGGAACGGGACGACTACTCACTATTCATGTTGAAAAAGCCGAATCGATGATTTGGCCTTCCCTCGTCGTCGGCCCTGTTCCAGAAGCACTATCGCCGAGTGCGGGTTCCGTGTACCCGTGGAATACGTCCTCGACCGTCGAGAGCCAGTACAATATGGACCCTACAAGTATGGTACTCATAGGGCTTGATCTTTTCGACATACGCGACGAAACGGAGGAGGCTTTCGAATACTTTGTGTACGTCCGCTTCGCCGTTTGATGGATGAACTTGGCTAATTATTTTGCCTTCTAGCCGTGCATGGCACCAGGCGCACGTTCCCTCAGCTATTGTTCGCTTGGCATCTCATTACCTGCCTGTTAACCTGATCACCGCCGACCTCTTATCTGATAATGTCAAGTCGCCGGCCACACCTACTTCTGGCTCGATGCCCTCATTATCGGCCGAGACAGCCCCCTCCGCTGACGACCAAGCGGAATCATCAGCAGGTCAACATACCTCTCGCCTAGTTTATTATCTCCGACGTCTCGGTGGTCCTGATGCCCTCGCTCAACTGTACGTAGAAGCCGGTCTTCTATTCCTCGAGGGGTCTGCCTCTAGCCTCCTCGCATCCTCCTACGCCGGCCTCTCCTCTCTACGCACACCAACTCAGCCACACGGTGCCCTTGGCAACTCGACCGAAGCATGGCGCCGCGACCAAGACATTGCCCGACGCTTCTTCGATCGCGCCAGACAACTCCGTCCAGAACTCGACGTCCCTCTTCTGCCCAGCTCCTCCGAGCCAACTTCTGAACCGGACTCGAACGCGAACGCGACTCCTCCCTCGGCCGGGACCGGCCCCGAACATCAACTGCAGATACCTACCATCGATCTGTCTGCTTCGCAACTGCACGATCTGCCGGAGAGTCCTTTGCGCAAGCGGAGGAGGGGGCGGAAGGAAGAGCAGAAGTACAGTGGGCCGCCGAGTTCGGCTTCTGCCGTCGAGGAGAAGGAGCGTGCTGTGGGCGAGGACGAGGATAATACGTGGTATTTGTACTTGCCTGGACTTGTAGGAGCAGGCACGGCTCTGTTGGTTGTTGGTTTTCTCTCTTTCTCTTCTTGGCGCAAAGGCCAGGGCTCTTAATCTGCTACGATTTACTTTCTCTTTGACGATATCTTGACGATTCTATCTCTGCTTTGGAGTTTGGACTAGCAGTTGTGCGTAGCAGTGCTTGTATTTTATCTGATCACGGATTCTGGAATTGCATCTCAACAGTTTATGACCACTCTCGCTGTGTTGAAATGAACTCGGACTGAATAAACTACTCAGATTTACTACAGTACCGGACTGTCATGTCACATTTGTCGACGACGTCTACTCATTGTATGTATGCAACAAGCCGTCATTCCTAATCGTGTTCCTAAGGCAGAGGAAGTGAAACTACTAAAATGCTAGGAGAGGCAGTGAGAAGTAGAAGCAGACCGTATGTTACAAGACAAGCAAACCGAGTCGGGCTGAAGAGCAACTAGTGGGAAGGAGCGTGGGCAAGATACGATGACGTGGGTGGGGGGAGGGAACTCAAGAAGTGGGGAAGCAGAACGATCAAGAATATAATGGGTATGGTACTATGAACAGGATATTTTTCCGGGGGGCGGAGGAATAATAAGACTTAAACATCAAGTTAAAAAAGAGACATTGCAAGAGGAGACGATGTGCGTGCGCGGAAAGAGATGAAATGCAGAGAGCGATGAAGATGAGAATGTGTGAAGATGAAAACTGTCAAAGATCAAGCAAATGCGAGCACCACAAAAACTCAAGAAGCAAGAAGCAGCGTCAGAAAATACACCCGCAAGCAGCCCAATAATCAACTTCTTGAACTCGAAATGTTACTTGTTATCCTCTTGATTGTATCCCGCTCCGCGGCGATGTGCTCTAACAGCATTCCGTCGAACTTCTGCAATGACTCCCTATGCGACGGCCGCGCTTTCTCCTGAGCACTGCTTGACGTTGCTGGGCGACGAGATGTCGACCGTGACCGCGACTGCGCACCTGCCGTGCTGGTCGAAGCTCCGGGCGTCGAGTGTAACTGAGCGATAGATGCGGCTCCGACAGGTAGCGGGAAAGGAGCATGTCCCTTACCGCTCTTCTTCCGCGATCGCTCAGTGAAGAAGGTACCCTGCTCAGGGATGTTCCCGATGGGCTTTCGAGGATCAAGATCGAATGCAGGGAACTCTTGGCCTGAACTGGATGTAAGGTGAGGACTGGAATGATTTCCAAGACGCATAATAGTCGGCCTAACGCCGCTATGCGAAAGACGAGCCAGTGCGCCCTTCACAGATGACCTGGAAGACGATGATATCCTAGGTGACTCAGGGACTCTGGGGGACGGTGGTGGCATGATAGGAGGTGGCATCGGAAGTGGGGGCTCTTCATTATCGCTCTCATCAGACGTCTCCAGGTCGTCCATGGCGTTAGGATGCGATTGTATCCTGTCAAAGAATGCAGTGGGAGAAGCAGGCGCCGGCGCTGAGTGCAAAGCGGGAGAGGGAACTTCAGTAGGAATATGTAAGGACAGTAAAGACGGGAGACCACGCCGCTCTGCAAGAGCTGATGTAGGCGATCGTTCTGAGGTAGGGCTTTCCGAGAGTGGAAGGTTGGATTCCTCTTCGGATCCGGGTTCTGCGGCTGAGTATAACGGGGCTGATCCATGGGTGGAGGTGGTGTGCACAGATATACTGGAAGGGGTAGTGGATGGGCGGTATATCGGCCTAACGGCCGGGGCGCGGGGAGGAGGAGGGAGCACTGTCCCGAAAGTTGAGGACTCTCGTGGTGGTGGAGAAACAGTGGATGATCGTGCGCGTGTAGCAGAGGCGGTCGATGAACTTGCGGGCAGAGAGCCAATATGACTTCGTCTTGCAACCATGGGCGAGGGTGAGCGACAGCTTCCGAAAACAGCATCCTGCAACATGACATCGTTGAAAGCGGACGCCGTGGGCGATGGATTCGAATACTCCGACATAGACGGTCGTCCGATGGTGGGTATGGACAACGTCATGGAAGGTCTCACATGGGGTTCGTCGTCCATCTCGTCCATGGGAGTGGCATACGATAAATCATCGTCGTCTGAAAACAACGGCGATGCGCGCAAGAGACTGTTCGTGGATGGACGAGCGGACAGCATCCTAAGGTTCTGCGAGGCGGGGTCCAGCGGAGGAGACATGGCAAACATGCGTTGCCCAATCGACTCTGGCTGACTATCGACAGGACTCACCGTTTCATCAGAAACGGCAGACAACCGGGGGGAAGACATAGCCCGGCGGAGCGTAGAGAGGATGTCTTTGGGACGTGATCCATTAGAATCCACGGTGACTGATCTTTGCAAATCGTTCATAGATGTGGAGTGCTGTGGTGACCTGCGCGGTGGAGGGGGTGTCAGGGGTTGAGTCAACGCAGGAGTTTCTGCTCGAGGAGGGCTCAGAGTTGATCGCCACGGCTGTTCGGTGAGTTCAGTAGAAGGATGCCCGTGATCGCTCAGTGACTGGGTCCCGGGCAGAGCCTGAACGCCAGTCAGTGGTGATAAGGCTGTTGCATTTTGTGCAGCGGTATCGAGTTCAGTGGGCTCCAATATCCGCTGTCCAATTAGTGCAGCAGCTTTAGGAGTCGGCGGCGAAGCTGGTTCCTCAGGTTTGTCTTCAGTTGGACCACGAAAGGAACTAGGTGACGGAGGCTGCGTCGAACCGGGAAGAGTGGCAACAAACGACTGTTCCGGGGACTCGCTCAGTGATAAACTGACAGCTTCTTGTAGGATCGCCTTCCGCCAGGACACTTCCTCCGAACTCATAGACCACATCCCTGGACTGGGAGGTAACTGATTAGCCAGCAAATCCGCACCAACAGCTTCACCCGGTCCCAGCAGTGGGAAGGCTGTCGAGGACGGAGGGAGGTCAACGGCATCTGTGGGATCGATAACATCGTCAAAGGTAGTCTTCGGCGACGTCAAGCTCTGAGCTTTGCGACCATCACCGCGCGACTTGATGTCCCGTTCAGCCTGTTTCGCCGCAGCCATCAAGTCGTCCATCCTCTCGCGCAAGACCACTACTCGGTTCTGACTTGAAGCAGGCGAAAAGGACGGCACTGCCGGCGCCTGCGGTTGTGTTCCTGCCTGAGGCCGTACGTACCCTCCAGCCGTCGTTGAGTCGGAAGTCGTCCTAAGTAGCGGTGGGGGCTTGTCAAGCGCAGGGGGACTCTGACATATTGGCGTCGTTGGTTTGGACTTGGACTTGCCCATGCGGAAGAAATCGAAGAACCCTGGTGCAGCGGGTTTTCCAGCTTTCTGGTCTTGACCTGGAGTTGGGGGAGACAGTGCGAGGGGAGACGGCTTGTTGTGTGCTGGTGGCAAGAAGTAGTTGTTGTTCACCAGGAGCCTCAGTCTGTAAGACACATCATCCACGTCAAAGTCAGAGCTGGTAACGATGCGCGGGGTGAAGGAGGATGCTTCTCCATCCTTGTCCTTGGGAGATAGCAACGAGGACTCTGGATACGATTCAGTCGACGTTGATGCTGGGTACAGCGACGACGAGCTGGAGATCATCGAGTCTCGTATGCCCGGTCGAGGATTCATTCGAGAAAACCGAACAAATGGTTGAAAATCGGTGGGAGTGCGTGGGCTTGCCTCTGACGATTCGTCGGACGACACAGGATGTCTAAACGCAGAACGAGGTAGACTGACTCCACGGAGTTTACGGTGTGTCTGTGATAAGGATTAGGCGGATTGTATAGAGCTGCATTAGTACTGTTGCGTACGTTTTTGGCAGATCCTCCTTCAGAACGAGCCAAACGACCTCGGCCTGCTTCTACCGGCACCTCGCGAATATGGACAGCGCTGTACGTTCGCTCTCTGATGCTTGGCACAACCAGCTCTTGCACCGCCAACGCCGTGTCTATCCCAGCGTCCACCGACCTCCGTGTTGAACGCGTCGGTTCAGGTAGTGTTGTTGTTCGGTTAGGAACAGTCGCCTGGGCGTTGCTCCCGCTGCCAGACTAGGAATTTTTTAATTTTAAGCTCACGTCAGACCCGGCTAGAACACTGGCACGCACTGCATCTTGTACTGATGTTCCTCTTGGCCCTGTGCTCTTCCCCCGCCGCCCCGAGTCGTTCAGGGGAGTCCTAGTTCTCGTGCGAGCACGACGTCTCAGCGAGACGCCGCTGCTGGCGCTGTTCGTCGATTTTATAGAGGTTGAACGAGTGACTGACGAGACGGCTGAGATAGGCTGAGTAGGAACGACGGGGGACATAGACTGGGCCATGTAGGCCTTGGAGGTTGCATGAGAAACTCGCCAACAAAACCAGACACAGACGACCTCCCCTCGCTTAGCCCGCCCACTTGCCTTTTCCGGTAAAGGTGCCGTCAGTCGGCCGTCACCGCCATCAATCACTTTTCGGCCGGAAGAACTCTCAATATTGTGTGGCGTACCACTGCGAGCACATGGCGGGCAAGTCCCTGAACATGTCCCCGGAATGACCGAAACACTCGCCGAATAATAAGACTACGAACACAGAAATGTTCTCACTGTGCTCTTCTACTCGCACCCACGGCATAGCGACGCCATCTAGTGCATAGGATATCAGACGTTGAGAATGATGAAGTCCTAAATATCCGGGGTAATTCAAAAAAGAAAGGAAAAGTCCGTCATAGATGACACGAAGAAGGTACACAGTCCATAATGAAGTGGACGAGAAAGACGACTACAGATTTACGTCAGAATATTGTTACAACGACTACAAGTACACGGTTACTCACCTGCCTCAATATATACGAAGAGTAGGTACCGCGCCCTTTACCTGCACTCGTCCATCTGCGAGAGTCTCCGTGATAACAGGACTAGCGGCCGGTCTGTACTTGTGTTCTTTCGAATATCTACCCGAGGTGATTAGCTCGCACGTAAGGGACATCCGCTCGAGCTAGAACATTGATGGCTCGGGCATGGGTCAATGCACGTACCGCAACGGCTGCCTTGCCTGCACCTCCTCAGGGGGCCGTGCCATCTCCTTCCGCATGCTCACGCCAAGCCACAGCAGGACGAATACGAGCAAGATCAGCGCCAGGCGCGTCCATACCGACGGCGTGGGCGGGTTGAAACGAGGGTCGGCGCGGAAACGAGCGTGTAGCTCGTTGATGTCGCTGGTTGGGGGCAGTCGTTGGCGGGGTGAAGGAGTGGAAGGGGTCGACTTCGCGTCGACGAGAAGTTTCTTGTCGTCGGACATGGTAGTTTGGGTGTGAGTTAAGTGCTGCTATTCGTGGCGTGGATGATCACCTCGGTTACGCTGAACGGTATTCGGGGTCGCCCGACCGCTCGTGGTAGCCAGTCGGGAACGTCAACCTATCTCTTTCTACTACACCTTTTACCAGTCTGCTTTACTGAGTGTACTTGACTTTCTGGGGTGTAAATCTCGACTTGTTACTGGCTTACATGACTCCGATCTACGTCCATCGTTATGGCCACTCGAGACGACCAATCATTGCCGCGGATGGGGTTAAGAGCAGGTCGATGAATACCCCAAGCGCATGCGGCATAACCTCTTAGCACGCAAGCTAGCAAGACTCACTCTTGTCTCTTGCCTTCTCGTCGTCGACCCATGTCTCAGTCATCGCTGGAAAAGAAACTGACTGCTGCTCTCAACTCTCGCGAAGACCGCCTCATCCGTCGACGACTCTCAGATCCAGATGCCGATGCTGGCCTCGTAGACTTCCACACAAACGACTACCTCTCCCTCTCCTCCTCGCCCGACCTCCGCGCACGCTTCCTCAAAAAACTACAAAATGCACCAGACGTCCTCGGCTCGGGAGGGAGCAGACTCTTGGTGAACGGACACGCCCACAGCAACTTGGAGACCCGTCTCGCACAGTTCTTCAACTCACCCACGGCACTGCTCTTCAACTCCGGATTGGACGCGAACGTCGGATTCTTCTCGTGTGTACCTCAGCCTGGAGACGTCGTCGTCTGCGACGAGTACATCCACGCCTCGGTGCACGACGGCATCCGAGCTTCGCGCGTCCGAGATGCACAATTTTCGTTCGAGCATAACGACGTGACTGCTCTGGGGGAAGTCCTCTTGCGATTGATCAACAGTCGATCTGGGTTGAGGAGCGGAGAGAACAGCGTGTTCGTCGCCGTGGAGAGTCTGTACAGCATGGATGGAACGATTGCGCCGCTAACGCAGATCGTCGAGATGCTGGAGACTTTGTTCCCTAATGGCAATGGATACCTGGTTGTTGATGAGGCTCATGCGACTGGGATCTATGGCCCACAAGGAAAGGGGCTTGTATCATTGCTGGGGCTAGAGAGGAGGGTGCTTGCGAGGTTACATACATTTGGGAAAGCTTTGGCAGGATCAGGAGGTGCGTCTTATGTAGTCAAAAGTTGATTCACGGCACTAATCCTCGATGCAGCGGTGATTCTTACAAGCGAGTTGATACGGAACTATCTGCTCAACTATGCCAGATCCTTGATCTATACAACAGCTTTGAGCTACGCGCAGATCATCTCAGTAGATTGCTCCTTTGATCTCCTAGAAGACGGGACTGCGAAGAGAGTGCGTCGTATTCTTCCCCAAATAATTACAGATCCTAATATTCTACCCAGCTCTCCTCGCACCTACTAAAAACGAGTGCACATTTCACCAGCACACTGCGCACTCTCATCAAAACACACCAGATCCCACCACATCTACTCTCCTTCCCGCCTCACCTCGCCGACGCACCCCCTGACGACCCCTCTCCACTTCTCACACCCATCTTCGCCCACCTCGCGACACCCATAATTCCAGTAATGACCTCCCGACCCCGACCACTCTCAGCGCATCTTCGGAAATTGGGCATGAACGCTCGACCGATAACATGGCCGACGGTCCCGAAAGGCAGGGACAGGATACGGGTGTGCTTGCATGCCAGCAACTCGAGGGAGGAGGTCGAGAGGTTGGCTGTGGCGATGGTTGAATGGGCCAGGGAGCAGATGAGGGACGAGGAAAGTAAAGGGGAATCTCAAGGGCGTGTGTTGGCGATACAGCCCAAGTTGTAGGCTTAGCGAGTGCGTAAATGAAAGGGAGCCCCTACTGAGAAGCACAAACTTAGTCTTGTAATACCTCGATCTCTTGTGTGCTCGACTTCAGGAAATCATCGTAAGAGTCGTGATACGATGCTAAAACAGAATATGGGCCATTAGTCTGAATGGTCGTCTATAAGGTTGAACAGAGCTGACCTGATCGTTTTGCTTTTGCTCTATAACGCGCCACCACGGTTCTATTATGCGTGATAGCAGCCATTTGGGCTTGTTTGATCGTACCTGCGGTTTGTATGCTATAATCAATGCCTAGGACGTCAATAAGCGTGTTGCTTACCAGATAGATGCACGACGTTGGGAATATACCTCCGGCCTTCGACGTTCGTCATCAATGTAACACCCGCCCAGGCGATAGGGTGTTGGTCTCGTGCCACGCGAATGATGCATACGTTGGTCGTCGGTGAATAATATTTGACTGCGCAGACCAGTGTCAGCTTTCTCGAAATTATCTCATTGCAGTGAGAGGTTCACGTACTGGTCAAGGAAGGGCTGATAGCACCCCAGCCTGCATCACCAAAGTTTGCGATGACGCTCTGTTTGAGAGCGGACCATATGTGCTTGCTAGTGATTTCGGACTCGGCATGGGAAGACGTGTCTAGGACTGTCGAAGTCGAGGTAGGGCATGGCAGGAGCTCGACTAGTAGCCAGCGGTTCTGGTATACGTGTGTGAGACGTAGCTGTAAGACATGACTTTGTGAGAATAATTTACCTTGAACCTGACCATGATACGAACGACGACTCAGAACTGCCGCCACTTTCCTGAAGACGTGAAGATGCGCCACAAAGACAGGTGTTGCTGAATTGGTACAAGCGCTTGAAATACACGTGATCGCAACTGATGGAGCGCCGTGATTTTCATTCGAGATGAAATGGCACGCTCCAGACTCTGCCTGAAGATCGCAAACACGCCAAGTAATTTCTCCATGCAATGTTCAGAGCGTGTGCGTGCATGGCAGCGCACACAAAAACTGGCGAAAAGTCGGATTTTCTGTGCAGCCTTGAGACGGAGAGTGCGTGACGTCACACGTTTCTGTGACGGGACGACCAATTAGGGGACGCACGTTCGATGTGGGGACCTGTTTGGGAATGTGAGCAGGAACGAGCGTCTTGGTCTGATCGCTGCCTGTCATTCTGCATCCGTCAAGTCGACTTTAACCTCTCTGCACTAGTCCCTCTGAACTCGCCCTCTCAGACTTTTCTTCCTTCTCACTGTCTCGTCTTCGATTCTCATCGTCGACTGCTCGTTTACCATGAAGTTCGGTCGCAAGATCTCGGTGAGCGGTCTTCTCTCACCAACGTGCGCATCATATCTTCTCACCGTCCAAAACAGAACGACCTGTACAGCGAATGGCGCTCTTATTACCTTGATTACAACAAGCTGAAGCGCGAGCTCAAGGTACGTCATCCTCCTTTGCCTCTTTTCGGACTGGAGGTCGCTCGGAGTCGCACTGCACGCTCAGCCACAATTTGTGGCCTCGCCGACACGAAGCAAACCGACGGGGAAGCTACGAGCTGTCATTCTATACGGCAGGCCCGAAACAAACCGGACCGTCCCGATGACCGAGTTATATCGAAATGACCAATTGAACTGATAGTTTCTTGTATTTACAGTCTCGCACGACGGCGCACACATGGGACGCTAACGACGAACGCGAGTTTACCTCGTTGCTCGAGAAGGAGCTTGACAAAATTCATGACTTCCAGAAGGCAAAGGTAGCTCACTGCCTGCCCCTTTCGGCATACAACCCGTTGCTTATCCCCACATAGACCTCAGAACTCTCAAGTAGAATCAAGGAAGCGGAGAGAGCAGTTAAGAAACTGGTCGTCGAGGAAGAACAGAACGAGGCCGGCGGGTCACCCAGTGCGAACGGCAATGGCCACAGGCGAAATACCACGGACACCGAGGCGCAGCAGCGAGCGCATGGTATCGAGCAGGATGCAGGCTCGGACGACGATTCCGAAGATGAACTCGATGACTCGGAAGATCTTCACTCGGTGGACGCCCTCGAAGACCGGTTTATGGCCCTGGAAGAAGAGGTGGCCACGCTTGTGGCGGATGTGCACGACCTTGCGCTGTATACCAAGCTTAATATCACTGGGTTCATGAAGATCCTCAAGGTGCGCTATCCCGTAATGGTTCCAGCGTTTTTTATTAACACCGCTTTTGTTATAGAAACATGATGTGCGTATCGCCCTCCGATTTCGTATACCTATCACTGAATGTATGACAGAAACAAACCGGCAGGCCCCTAAAGCCAACCTTCGTCCAGGATTACCTAGAAAAGCGACCGTTTTACAAGTACAACTGGGACGGGCTGATCGTCAAGCTTTCGAAACTTTACGATTTGGTAAGAACGAGAGGTCACCCGGTACAAGGCGACTCGAGTGCCGGAGGGAGCCAGAGTGCCTTTGTTCGGCAGACCACGAAATATTGGGTACGTAAAAAAGGTATGCGTGATAGCGATGGCTAGACTGATAAATTGGGCGATCATGAAAGGTCCATCCCGACAATCTTGTTCACCTCAAGCTGGCCATCTTGAAACATCTTCCTGTCCTTGGTACATTCTATTCAAACAGCTTCGATACAAGATTGCTAATTTGTTCGATGCAGTATTCAACCCGAATAAAGAGTTCGAACCCAAAGACGCTGCTATCACATCCATCTATTTCGATAATGAGGATCTTGAACTGTACTTGGGCCGTCTGGAGAAGACCGAAGGTGCAGAGGCTGTCCGTCTGCGGTGGTATGGTGATGTCGATACGAAGACTGTAAGCACCCCGAATTATCTCCGCACATCGTCTACCAACACACGCACATAGATCTTCGTCGAGCGGAAGACTCACCGAGAAGACTGGACTGGAGAGAAATCCGTCAAGGCCCGTTTCCCGATCAAAGAGCACCTCGTGAACGCCTTCCTCCGCGGCGAATACACCATGGACGACGAGTTCCAAGCCCTCGTCACCAAGGGCAAGAAATCCCAAGAAGAAGTAGACAGTATGATCCAGCTGGCCAACGAAGTTCAATACTCCATCCTCACCAAGAAACTGCACCCCGTCATGCGCACCTTCTACAACCGCACGGCGTTTCAGCTCCCAGGCGATGCTCGCGTGCGTATCTCGCTCGATACCGAGCTGACGATGGTGAGGGAGGACAACTGGGACGGTGTAACGCGGGCTGGGGATAATTGGCGGAGAACGGACATTGGGGTCGATTATCCGTTTGAGCAGTTGCCGCCTGGGGACAAGGAGTTGTTCAAGTATGGGGTGTTGGAGGTGAAGCTGCAGACGCAGTACGGACAGGAGCCGCCCCAGTGGGTTACGGACCTCGTGTCGTCGCATTTGGTGGAGGCTGTCCCGAAGGTGAGTACTTCTATGATGTGGATTGAGGATCTGAATGGCTTATGTTGCGCGGACATCCCTGTAGTTCAGTAAATTTATTCATGGGTGTGCGACGCTGCTCCCCGAGCGCGTTGACCTTGTGCCATTCTGGCTCCCCCAGAGTACGTAATACCCTGTTTGCATCGCACCACGCTGCTAACGTAGTCTGTAATATAGTGGACGTCGACATCCTCAAGCCTGACACTGGTGCACTCCAGATTGAGCGACCCACGCATTCACACACTCCGACTTCCAGAGGTAGCAATTCTGACAGGCAGGAATCGTCTGGTATACTAACTCCTGAAGACTCACGTCAACCTTATGCGGAGCCTGTCTCTGAGGGAGAAGAAGACGAGGAGATGGACCTTGCTCCTGGTGAGACATTTTATTGCAATACATTGATATAATGACATTGCTCATATATCTCCAGCCAAGAATGAAAGTGCTCGAACGGGTCTCAACGATGCAGACGTCGCTGCTGCCATTGCCTTCCGTGAGAAGGCCCTCAAGGAACGCGCACACCAGAGTTTCAGCAAGTCGGCCCCGACGGGCGGCATTGCGGTACCAGATGCTGTGGCAGAGGAAGCGCACGACCATGATCACGGAGATGACGAAGCTGAAGTCGACGAGCGCACACCGTTCCTCCGAGGGCGCAGGCAGTCGAAGGCCGATGTAGACGGACGGCTGCGTAACTTGTCGATCGACCCGCTCAAGCCGTCCTCTGCGTTTGACGAGACGCTGAGGGATCGACTGAGGGAGGATGTGAAGAGGAAGAGAGCACAGCTCGACGCGATTGAGGACGATGACGAGGATGAGGAACAGGTTGGCCCGTCGGCGAGGGCGACGAGGGACGCGGAGAGGCTGTTGGAGAGGAACTTCCGTGCGCCTGTGGGTAAGAAGATTGCTGTGCCTGTGCGGATTGAGCCTAAGGTGTATTTCGCCACTGAGCGTACGTTCTTGGTGAGTAGTTCATACGCTCGTCCATATTCTCCATCACCAGTATCACCACCGCCCCGCGCCACGAATCCTCTGACTAACCACTGCAAATCTCTGTTCTAATCACAGAAATGGCTGAACTTCGCCATCTACATCGGCACGATCGCCACAACGCTGCTCAACTTCATACCTCCAGAGGACACCGTCGGGATCATCAGCGCGGGGCTGTTCACCTTCGCAGCGCTCGCGTCTATCGCGTACTCTGCGATCATCTTTGTCTATCGGGCGTACAGCATCCGGCATCGTCACGCGGAGGGGATGTATTACGACAAGTACGGTCCGACGGTGTTGGCGTTCATATTGCTCGGAGCGATATTGACGAATGTCGGGCTGAGGTTGAGGGAGATCGCTTAGGAGATATGTTGTGCGAGCGAAAGGGGTATTATGAGATGGGAGTGGTGAGGGTTCAGTGGAGAGGACTGCCAGTGGCCATAGGGGAAACCTTAACAGGACATGCTTGTTCCGATCGGGGGCTGTTCTCGAGGAGAGCCTTTGGGCGGTGTGGGAGGGATGAACTGCCGGCGAACAGAGAACAAGGTGGCGTACGAGAGATATCATGATCTACGATGGACTTTACGAAGCTATATACTCACATCTTATGCGCTTGTTCCACTTCTTGTACTTTCTTCTACAACAATTTCATAGCAATAATGCTCGGTTTATCATCTCTATTGCTGTACCATTCGCAGATCATTGCTAAGGAAAGAGATGAACGATGGGCATGACCTACGCTCAGATCCCACAGATCTCTGTCACGCTGGTGGGAGAGCAGCTGGCCATCGGCTTTGTCCGATATCCCTTTTAGGCAGTTAGAACAGTCTCACGCGTGAATAAGCGCTCACGTCACTACTCTCTCGCAACACGCGAAGGTCGACGAGTTCCGACCTACGCACGATGGGCTGGTTCAGCAGCAGCAAAACGGAGACTCCAGACCCAGTGTCCCGCCAAGACCGACAGAAATGCTGGGACAGCAGAGACGCATACTTTGCGTGTCTAGACGGCGCGGGGGTTGTCAAGGCGGGTGACGAAGGCTCTGCGTGTGCAGGTCCGAAGGCGCAGTACGAGAAGAACTGTGCAAAAAGCTGGGTACGTGCTCACCTCATTGTTAATGATAGCCTTCGGCGTTGATAATCCTGTCCATCGTCCTACGTTGCCGTGTTCCCGAACCTTTGCCCGTGTTAGGTGGAGTACTTTAACAAGCGGCGGGTGCTCGCTGAACGGCAAAAGGGTGTTCTCGAGCAAAGTCGGAATCAACAAGTCCAGGCGCAGCAGACTAGACGGTCGTAGTTGATTGTCGTCGTTGCAGACACAGTGAACGATGCCCGTACTTGAGTCATCTCCTCTTTTCCCTTCCGGATAGATGACAACGGCATTTTCAACTTTCTGGAAATATCTTTGCGATCTTGGGAGTTGCTGTATAACCGTGGTGTCCTAGTGACTGAGTATGGCAACCTCTGGTTATATCCTTGTTCCTGAAATCCTGATACACCTAGGCGCAGCCAGACAGGTGTTCCATACCAATATACAGTGGGTATATTCTTAGCATTGGTGACCCAGGTACGTGTGAACGCTCGAGCTCCAAGTCCCCGTTAGGCTGATGAATTGATACGTCGTCCGTTGCCCGCAGAAGCCTATATAGAGCGTTCTTCTATTGAGCTGAATGTATGGACAATGAAGAGAAACTCGTATGGGGTGCCCACGAACAGCATTAACGTCAGAAGATGATGCACGAGATTCGTACTCAGAACTGTCAATCGTACGCAGACATTACAACTTGGAGGCACATGGCCCTCCGTCATACGGGCAAGGGGACAGCTCGTATATTGGCAACATGATATGATGCTGGTCTGCCGGCTGACATGCCGTAGTTGTCACTTCTAATATTCACACAAGTACCGTGACCTTCAGCACTTGCTTATTTATGTTGTACTCGGGTACAAGGCCTGGGGCGGAGTCCGGGGAAGGTGTTCGGTGGAGATTCTCAAGCACCCTAACGGTCCATAAGTGCTCTTCTCCGAGGCACAACCGTCTGAATTGCTTCTGAATTGCCATCTCTTCTGGAAACACTTCCCGTCCAGCCGGCACAGGCACGGGGAAGCACTCTGCGTCATACGCCTTACTGACCGCACAATCTCTGGCCACTGCTCACGCTGTCCTCCGACGCCTCAAAGGTGTCGTGATAGGAGGCAATTGACGTCCAACAGGTTGAGATTGCGAAATGTCGATCACCGAGCTTAGATAGGTGTGTAACATGTACGAGTGCGATGTATCTGGCACACATGGCTGACTATTTGGATTGATAGCTGATGACCCGGTGATTCCGAACGCCATCAGAGCACATCAGTTCTACTGCCACCCACGCGGTTGCAGTGTAAACCATCTCCTACCTGGGGATAATCACGGCGTCTACAGAACAGCACCGCCTGGGAATACCTCCCGTATCGGAATGCTGGCCTGATGCCATCTTCGCCCGTGTCCACACAGAAGCTCGAATAGACTCCAGATCACAATCCCTCCGCAGGCCATAGATATAAGGACCCCTCTGTCAGTAC
Organism: Irpex sp. Y119-03; assembly: GCA_037042295.1. Lineage (NCBI taxonomy): Eukaryota > Fungi > Basidiomycota > Agaricomycetes > Polyporales > Irpicaceae > Irpex > Irpex sp. Y119-03. Next base: position 383,521 of record JAXQKB010000953.1, on the reverse strand, counting down.
CATCACCCTCCCTGACAGCCCTTGCCTCAGAGTCCCAGACGCCATGTACTCATACGCAGACCAGGTCCCATCGCCGAGTCCTTCCTTCTCTTCCATCTCCTCCAAGGACCCACGACGCATCACAGATACTGAACTCGACAATGTCTTCATGGCTCAGCACGAACACACCCTGCGTGCTAGGAATCTCCCCCGCCCACCTTCATCGTTCACTTCAGCGCCTTCTTCTCCTGCCTCTGCATCCTTCTGGACATCCCCAGAGCCCAGGAGGCCTTTCAGGAGACTACCTGAACCGCCGAAACCGAAGATGAGGAGGCTACCCGAGCCTCCGATGTCGTCCCCCAGCAGTATAACTAGCTTCGCATCGACGAGTAGCTCCGTGAACTCCAACGCTACAGCTAGCAGCAGCTCAAGTAGTAGCTCGACAAGCACAGAGACATCATACTTGACATTTGACGAGTGAGCTGCCCCATCCATTTACCTGCATGGCAAGCTAGCTGACCTATACCTTCAGCGATACCGACTCGGATTCAGACGAACTGAGCGAACTCTCGGACTCTACATGGAACTTCGTCGAGTTCCAAGGGAAAGCATTCCCCCTTCCTCGTACATCGTCACTTCTCTCTAAACCAAGCGGATCCCCTCGACGCCTTTCACACTCGCATTCGCAATTACACGGCGCCCGATCACTTCCCAGACCCGCAGTATCTCGCTCACGGTCCAGAGGGGCCTCCTCCCACTCGCACTCGCATTCGCACTCGCCGTCGCCATTACAACAGCAGTCTCAGATTCTCCGTGAAATAAGCGCGAAGGAGTTGGAGCCCATCGGACCTGTGATGGAGCCTGCGATCTTTGCGGACGACGGAGCGCAGGGGGACTGGAGGGAATTGGTCGATGACTTCTTCATGCGAGAATGAGCGTCTCGCTCACTCGCACTGCACTCGTACGACGGCTCCTCCCTCATCCGCATTCGAGGGACGATCACCATCTCATACCTGAGTGCAATGTGCACCTCCGAGCAAGCGCGGCTTTGATCCCGTCGGGCGGTGGGCGGTTTGGTCAGAGGTGCTATGGTCTTGCAGGTGTTTCACGCACGCCGACTGGGCTTTTCTTCTTGGTAATGGAGAGAGACGTGTGCTGCAGATCAGACACGTTTTGCTTTGACTCTGCATGATGCAGAGTCCCTCCCAGTGGTCTTGCACATCACGGATATATCGGTCTTCCATCCCTCTCGCACATCCTTCGCATCGATAATGATCTGTAACGTGGCTTCTTGTACACTCTCTCGTACTATTCGTACCCTGTTGAATTACTAGTACATATATCCTCGGACGCTTGGTGTTCCGATTGTCCTACTTACGTGTATATCACCTACATAATACTCTTCCTAACGAACCACGGAAATTCCATGAATCCTGATGGATACCTATGCCCGAAATCCCTCATGAGGACCCTTGCGATTGCTGAAATTGGCCGGGCTGGAGTTTGATCGTGCGTGCGGTAGCTACGAGCGAATATCGGTGCTGATATCTAGAAATTCGTATGCATATGATAGCATGCGGGCCTCTCAAACTCAACTGAGACGGCTGACTTGATCTCTGTCAAAGTCATAATTGCCTGCCATGCTGTCATTGGCTCGTGTATACGAAAGCCATCCAATACAGCGAGCTCCTCCCATCAGTCTGCACATTGACCGTGGGTAGCCTACTATCACGTTCGCATTCGCTATCCATACAATCCCTGGAACCCTAGTACGCCGAGCTGATGTGCTGCCAAGTATGACTACCCTGTACATATGGATACCTGTAATTGAGTAATGCCAGTTACGCAGTGGATACCAACAGAAGGGATCATCTTCTAGGTATACTTAGAACCAAGGAACCGAGGATATGAGGCTGGAAGCCTGGTGCTTGACGAGAACCTGGCCGACCTTAGTTACAGACGAGAAGATCTTGTAAAGAGCGACGAGGTGAGGTGGAGATAAGAGATCGTAAGAAAGACCCGATCGAATCGTCCGATTCTACGGGCGATCACAGTTAGGCGCTAGGGCCGTGATAAGTACGTTCGTGTTCGATGCATGCAAAGCTTTGCTCAAAAGTCCGTGCGTTCATCATGGTCAGGTATCTCCAAGCATTCGTGAATCGCGCAAGGAGTGTCATTTCTGAGGAAAGGCTGAACATATAATCCCGCTTTACAGGCCCACGATGGTTGCTTCCGACAGGTAAACTACTAGTATTAGTGTACTAAATATCGTGACCCTTTACACGAGGTTTATTGAGGCACTCCTAGTTTTCCTTTCTACCGACGCATAACAGCGCACACGGAACGGAAGCTACGCAAATATAGTAAGTCCCTTGATTTATGCGTAATATATGACATTCGTAGGTAAACATCTCTACGCCGACTCGGACTCGAAACGGCACAGGCGATTATCTTGAAGTACCCAGGGCTTCAAGTTACAATATACTGATACTGCGATTGGGTCCGCGTCATCAGGACAAGCTACACTCGGGGAGCCGTGGCCTGTGGTAAAACTCAATATAAACGTCGGGGTAAGACAGTAAATCCGTAACGCAGTGTTGGCATTGATCAAGCGAATGACGAGGTCTGGTGAAGTTGCAAGCTCACCGGGTCCAATACCGGGCCATTTTCTAGACATACAACATATTCATCTTAGGTCCCCGAGCTTTGTGATTACACTGAAGGAACTCCGGTCAGAAAATTAGTTTGGCGCTGGCATTGTATGAGGATAGTAAGCATAGGTAGCAGGCATTTCTAAAATCATTCTTTATGTCAAATAATGCCACAAGGCTTGCATATTTATACAGTGCAGCCGTGATAAGCAGTGACCACAGTAAGTTACAGTATTAGTGAGTACACGCTCACTGGCAGATGAGAGATATCGTGACGAGCGTCTATGAATACATCACTACTGAGATCTACGGTGGCGAAGTGATGCCAGTGCCGCATGGAGTTGAACAGTTTGGTTGTTTGAACACGACCACCACCATCCTCGTCGGCCCAACCTATCTATAGTCATCACGACGTGTAGTCTTCGCGAATGGCGGGTATCAGTCTTAACGCAATCACCGAAAATGCGACGCGATTCGGCACTCGTCTAACAGAGACCATATCCGAGCACACAAGGGAACTGGCCATGACTCGTGGCGGCAGCTCAGGCTACTTTGACAACCCAGAGGAGAAGCTCAAGCAGATACACAAACAGCTGGATTCAACGAGTGACAGGGAGAAGCTAGACGCGATGAAGAGGTTAATTGCGGTGCGTGCATCTCCCATGCGAGCTTGATTTGTTTAATGATTTGCAGACTCTGCCTATTGTGGCTATATAGCTGATCTCCAAAGGCCGGAACGTCTCAGAGTTCTTTGCACAAGTGGTAAAGAACGTTGCCTCGCACAACCTCGAGATACGGAAGCTCGTTTACATCTATCTGCTGCGGTATGCAGAGCATGAACCGGATCTGGCTTTACTGTCTATCAACACGTTCCAAAAGGACCTCTCAGATCCCAATCCGCTGATCAGAGCTATGGCTTTGCGCGTGTTATCTGGAATCAAAGTCCCCATGATTGGCAGCATAGTGGTCCTGGCTATAAAGAAGTGTGCAAGTGACATCAGCCCATATGTTCGCAAAGCAGCTGCACTTGCTGTCATCCAATGCAACAGGTTTGTGCTAGTACCAACGATCAAAGTTTTCGAACTAAAGGATATATATCCATCATAGCCTTGACGCAAGCCACCAGCCAGAACTCATAGAGATTATCTCCAAGCTACTCAAGGATCGTTCTCCTTTGTCCATAGGCAGTGTTGCGGTAGCTTTCGAAGCCGTCTGTCCAACAAGACTTGACCTCCTCCATCAACACTACCGACGACTATGCCGTACATTGGTGGATGTCGACGAATGGGGCCAAGCAGACTTGTTGGCGTTACTTATTCGTTATGCGCGCACGATGCTCCCCCGACCAATACCCGCCAACGACGCTACCGAAGAGAAGGAAGAAGTGGACCCTGATGTGAAACTACTTCTTACCTCGGCTGAGCCAATGTTCCAATCACATAATCCTGCGGTGAGTCTACTTCCTCTCTTCACTACAATACCTTGTGTTGACTCGTATACGTATAGGTGGTCCTCGCCGTTTCCCGTGCCTTCTACTATGTCGCCCCGCCTTCGGAAACAGGCAAGATCATACCGCCTTTACTACGGCTTCTGCATATCTCTCCCGAAGTTGAACGTGTAGTGCTGCCTTATTTGCTCATGATCTCTCGCACATTATCTGTAGGCTTTATTGTTAACACCCCTCGCATGACATGCTAACTCGCAGCAGCATCTATTAGTTTCATCGTACACATACTTCCTCGTACGTTCAGATGATACGTCGCAAGTAAAGAAGGACAAGATGCGGCTACTTCATACTGTTATCACACCGGACAACTACCAAGCTTTGCTGAGAGAATTCATTGTAAGCAGTCTGATATACATTTGGATATGTACCTGACAGCTGATCGAATACCGGTATCGCTAGCATTACTCGGAAGACCCAGATGATGAGCTTGTGCGGGAAGCAGTGCATGCTATAGGCTACTGTGCTCGCGTTGTCCCAGAGTCAACACAACAGTGCCTCTCAGCGTTGATGTCGTTTATCCAGGGCAAGCAAGGTATGAAATTGTGTTTCATTCTGCATCGCACTAGAACTGACCGCAAGTTTTCCCACTGCAGATGCCGTCGTCGGAAACGCAGTTATCGTTCTCAAACAACTCGTGCAGCTCAACATGCAAAATCAGCAAACTCCATCGACTTCTTACTCACCTCTATCTATCATCTCTCGCCTAGCATATCGCATAGACGACGTCCGCAATCCCAGAGCGCGCGCGTGCATCATCTGGCTAGTGGGACAATACGCAGCTACGGATCCGTCAACTGCGCCTGCAGGGGAGCCGCAAGTAGGTCCAGAAGGTATCGCATTATGGGCCCCTGATGTGCTGCGGAAGACAACGAAGTCATTCATGCAGGAGGTATGTCCTGAATTTGCTTCAATTTGCGAGTGAGCCTTCGACTAAACTACCTGTTATAAAGAATCCTATCGTGAAACTACAGATTGTGACCCTCGCAGCAAAACTCCTCGTCATATGCCCTTCGGATAGGACGCTCGGTCTACTAACACGCTACGTGCTATCTCTGGCGCGATACGACCTCAACTTTGACGTCCGAGACAGAGCGAGGATGCTGGGTTCCCTTTTGAATGGAGTGACGACGTTGCTGCGTGGCGAAGATGAAGAAGTTGAGTATGAAGACCAGGGTGGTGTTGTGTTAAGAAGGGAACAGGTCAAGCTCGTTTTGTTCGAAGGCAAAGCGACGGTTCTCGAAGAGCCACTTCATTCCGGTACGTGGAGATATGTGTAACTACAGCTGCTGCACTTCCAAACAAGCACTAACAACGTCACTCGTGTAGAAGACGAGCGTGTGCTTCTTGGCTCACTTGGGGCTATCACAGGCAAAGACATGGCTGGAGACGTCTTCTTACCGGACTGGCTGGAACAAGGCGTCGAGCCATCCCTACGCGATACAGAGGATGATGCACCCCCGGTACCACTTAGCTTATCCTCTGTACAAACATCGGTGCCTCGTTCCATAGCGTCGTCAAATCGTGCTACGCCAGTGGTGCTCACACCTTCGGGACCATCTCCTGCTGGCTCGTTTTCACGCACGGAGACTGGTAAGGCGGCTTGGACGGATTTGGACTCGTTTTATGCGGACACGAAAGAAGAAGAGGAAGAAGAAAGTGAAGAAGAGTCGAGCGAGGAGGAAGAGGGAGAGGAAGATGACGAGGAGGGATCTCAGGATGGTGAGCGTCAAGGAGACGCTGAGCCCGAGGAGTCAGAAGAAGAGTCAGGAAGTGGAGAAGAGGAAGACGAGGACGGGGAAGTACAGCATCAGCAAAACACAACACGTTAGGGAGACAAAGAGAGCAGATATATTTCGGACAGTAGGAAGATTACACTGCGGCACCCTCGGGCAATTTGTAAAATAGTGGCTGGATAATAGGGTTAGCAGGAATACTCCAGATTCGGCCAGGAAGCACATACCAAATTAAAGACATGGTAGAAATGGCCGCGAACGCCGCCATTCTCGGGCAGATATTGAGTAGGGAACCACTGGCATGTCAATCAGCCTTCTGTCATGCTACCAAAAGGCCAAAACGACATACGTGATCTTCAGACATCTCATGCCTCCAAGCACGAAGATATCTGGCCTCGTCGCTATCGTCTGTGACAGTGTGCCCGTGCTTGGGAAGCTGGAACTGTCCGATTTGAAGTTCGGTGTCCGTGATAGTGCTCCTTGACACTCGAGCGTATGCTGTCCGATACAATCCGCGGTAGAATATGTATTCACACCTGTACACGCATGTCAGTCGAAGTCGTCCCTGACGATCACCGTGTGACGCACCATCGATCGCTGTCATCCTTGTCAATGTCGTGGACCTTGCCGTCTGTTACCATGATCTCGTAGGGATTAGCTGTGAAACAGTCGATCAGCACATGCCGCATGTGATTCAGAAAGGAGCGTGGCCTTACGTCTGGTTGCATGCGGTTTTGTCACGACGTAGCCCAGGAATATGACTGGCTCAGGGTAGATGGAGGACATAATCCGTGCGAGCTCCGTGGCTTGAAGTTCCCGATCCAAGGGAGTTTCCTCTGTTAGCGATGATCGGCGTGAGCAAACATTCGATAAGATATCACACGCTCGAGTCACGCACCTTGTCCGTTGTGCGCGACGACTACATTGACAGGTGTGCCAAAGACGTCAAGCACGGCATGAATGGCAGGAGCCAGCTCTCCGTGAGGTGAAGGTAGCAGATGATGTGTGGAGTTGATTATAGGGAACTACACGGAATGTCAGGATATGATATGATATGATTGTAACCACTACACGATGCTTCTCACCTTTGACAGGAGCACGGCTCCCCAAGTGTGTTGGTTAGGTCCTGGGCCAAGGTCGACGTACTTCGCGAAGGTCCATAAGTACAGTTATTCTCTGATAAATGCAAGAAGACTACTCACGAAGCCGAGTTCTTCCACCATGACTCGTGTGCTATACCAGTCGCTATGTTGAGTCGACATTCCACTGACAGAGAATACACGACTTACAGGTCGCGATTTCCATAAACGACACGCTGGGGAAAAATAACATAGTCAGTGAACTGAGACGGCAAGGCATACGAAAGGGCAGCAACTCACATGAAGATCCGTTTCCAGCAATCCTACAACATCCAATTCCATCTCTCTGTATTGTAACCACGCATTAGATCATCGAATGACCACGAAGATGCCCAAAGCTGATAAAACATACCCAATAAGATCTCTCATGCGCCGCTGGCTATCCCGACCTTCGTTGTCGATACCGAAGTGTACCGTCCATATACCCGCGCGTATAAGACGCGCACCCGGACGATGTGGCTTCGGCACAGGCGGCCAGCGGTACAAGGTAACCAGCAGGGAAGCGATAGTGAACAAACCGAGAGTAGCTTGTGCACGATGCTTGAGAGTGGTTGGGAGGGTGTACGCGCTAGCCGGGAGAGAAGAGCTGATGGCGGGCCACTTGAATGCGAGACCGATCGCAGCCATCTGAATGGCAAGGACACTGTATTCATAGGTGTGATGTAATTAGTCAAGCCGGCAGCCTCTGGGTATCAAGGAAATACGTACATGTCAGTCCTCTCTCGTAGGTATTCCCCTCCTGGAACAAACGCGTATGCAACAGTGAAGGTATTCACAACATCGAGCAGGGCGTTGATCAAGAACGCCAAGGTATACGTCCTCGCCAGATACTTGTTCGAGGCTGCACGCCCAAGCACGAGGGGTATAATCGACATGAGGAACGCCGCGAAGGTGAGACCGCCGACATATCCCGTCCAGTCCTTGTATGCGTACGTGACATACGCTGAAGCAGAGCCGTACGCGAACCAAAGTGGAGAGGAGAACATGCTCGACGAGCTTCCGAACAGAGTGGGAAGGAGGAGTCCGACGGCTTGAGCGACGTGAGTGAGCGAGCCGTGGAGGTGTATCTGTGGGCCTTTGACGGGGTATCCGGTCCATGACCAGGCGATCAGAGTGCTGGAGTCTGCGACGAAGCAGTGCAAAGTGAAAATGAGAGAACCGAGCGCGATACCGTCGAATGCCCAGTTGGTCCTGGTGGGCGAGGGAACTGTGTCAGCCTTTCCGTTGCTCTTCTTTGGGGCTTCTCTAGCAGGGCTCGAAGAGCGAGTGTAGTAGTTGGTGATAGCCAGGAGCGCGAGTGTGATGCCAACTTTGTTGTAACCTCCGGATCTTTCGTCAACTATGGGCCAAACTGAAGACAGGTCCCTCAGTGCATGGTACAGTACAGTGCAGGTCAAGAGGCATTACCTGGGTTGTTCCCATGGTTTGCGTGCTTGGATATCGAGGATAGCAATAAGCCAAGCCCAGTCACTGTAAAGGTATCAGACGAGTCCAGAGGGGAGGTAGATTGTGAAACGCACATAAAGACTGATAGCCCAACGTCGCAGGGGTTGCAGACCAGTCGACTACCCAACCAATGCACAGCGCAGAGTTGGCAAAGGCCACGGCGAACAGACGTTCCACGGGACTTTTCAGAACAAAGGCCCCAAGCCCTACTAGCGTGAAGAGGTGCAAGACAGTCCGACCAGTGCGCGAGCTCGCTATGTCCAATACCACAGGGATGGCCAAAACGATAGGCGACAGTGTTGATAGTAGCGCAAGCTCTGAGCCGCTCAGAGATAACTCCCAGACTGAGAAGTAGAACAGTACTGGGGTGAGAGAGGTGAATACAGACCAGTTGATGTACGCTAAAGTGATGATAAGAGACAAAATAAACACAGCATGTAAGGCACTGAAAATTTGCAGCTGTACGAAGGTACGCACATATATACACATCACTGAGGAAACTGAAGACAGACAAGTCCACAGCGGACTTGGTTGCTGTCTTAATTCCTTTTGTCAGTTGCTTGGACGCATCCACAGCTGTCACTTTATTTTCAGATACTGCACTAGAGGAAACATATCAATTCGAATTCATCAAGCAAGGTGGTGTTGTCTGTACATGTTGTCGCCAGCTGGTCCTACGGTGATCTGGAATACTGCGCGTTAGTAATATGTCTTCGGATAGTAAAGCCGTCTGACCTGAAGGTTTGCATGTTCGAGGTCGATCTTCAGTATTGAGTCGTATAGAACGTCGAGTAGAATGAGTGCCCATTCAAAGAAGGCATAGTGGGTGTATGCTATGATTTCATTTAGAGGGATGTATATGAAAGCAAACGGAATACACTCACCGCCGGGAATACGGTGCACCTTGTGTTGAACGAAGAAATATATCATGGGTACAAGGGACAGCCAGAATCTGGAGCAAAAGATTAGCACATGCTGACACGACGAAGGCTAATGTCCTTACGCATTTGCTACATAACGTCTATGTAACCGCGAATGAGTATCAGATGATCCGCGAGCCGAGATAATCTAGCATACCTGCGGCTGCGTGCTTTAGGGTTTGCTGTAGCCGCAATACCACCATACATCCACGGCAGGTTGCATACAATATAAGTTATCATGAGGATATCATGCCAGTCATGGTCGTCTGTCGAAGTGATATACACCCAGCCACCGCAGGACAGTGTCCTTACGACGCCGACGATAGCCAAGAAGCCAGGCAGTCTTGAGGTAGAGGAGCGTTGGAGATAGTATTGTAGCAGCACAAGTGCAAAGCGCGGGCCTGGGGACGGTCAGCGTTGATGACATGCTGCGCGCAAGCGGGGCATGCTCACCTGAGTTCACCGCAATGAGGATCTGAAAGATATTGCGTTCAGGGTACCAATCGCCGATGCTGCAGTGCTGTGTTAAAGATATGATTCTCGTATAAATAGCCGGCGACGTACGTAGCAGACACAGAAGGAAACCATTCTTCCGGCCACCCCGCCACTCCGTTCTTTACAATCTTCGTGAAATGCAGGTAGCTCCCGATTGCCAAGGCGGAGAAGAAGGCTGCGTATGCGAGGTAGGTGTGCACGGTCACAAGAGTGGACGCGTTCAACGTGTATGGGGCTCGCCTGGTAGCAGCCGGGCCAGCCATGTTAGAAGTACAGCTTCAGTTTACAGGGCAATTACAGAGCGTTCAGGGGGGACGCCGATGTCGCGCACACGGCCACGACGAGACTCGTGCTCAAAACCCGACGCTGTGAACGGCGGGCGACGATACAGACACAGTGAGGAGGACACGAAAGTCGCCGACGACGAGAAAGGGTCGAATGTCAGCGGACGCCGAGACGCGTCGGGGTACGCGCTGTCATCATGCATCTAGATTGAATTGTCATTCTTGCTGATCATCGATCATGTTCAAGTTGCAATATGACAGCTTCAAGTTGAAGTACTTAGGTAACTCGGGTGTGTAGTTCATGTATTGCCTCCGAAATGTAGTAATAAATATATGGTACAACTACAGGTGAGTTCTGGGTATCTCTAGGGCTACATTATAAATATACAAATACATAGCAGCACTACTTCCGAGGTGTAGAGGACGAAGGTTTTCGTCGCGCAGTATTTTCCAATATCCGCGCTCTCAACAAATCAGCTGCACTCGGACGACTGCTGCTTCCAGAGCCAGAGGACGAAGAAGAGCCTAGCTGTTTCCGCGGGACAATTCCCACTGATTCCAACTTGCGTCTCTTGCTTCGATCTCGCAAGGCAAGCTCCCGCCTCGCCCTTTCCCACTCTTCCTTGTCTCTGGCCTGGGTATCTTCATCGTCCCTAGTCAACTTTAATGTCTCAGGTAGGCCATACCGCCCTTTCAGGGCATCGTCCGCCACCTGTTTCTCCTTCTCAACCTTCTTCTCCTCCCGAAACCGCTTTCGTACCAGCTTTGAGAGCGTGTAGGGATCATCTCCATAATGGTCTGATACAGATTGTAAGGCCTCTAATCGCGGTATTTGCACTTTGTTCATGTGGTTTTGCGCCTCCGTAGACTTCTCGAGTGCAGCGAGAGGATCTACCGGTCCTTCGTTCGGGTCCGTATCTAGATGCGGGTAAGTCGATGGAGCAAAGCGAATGGAACTGGGGTGACATACTGTGAACCGCAAACCCTCCATTCTCCTCTGGATCCCAATCTTCGTCCTTCTGCCGAGCTCCGGAGGTAACCACGTAGCGGGTGTTCTTCAGATAGGATGAGGATCTGCAACCGAACTATAAGGTACAACACGCGCACCTTCGGGTCCGTCTGTATCTCAAAATACGCGCTACATAAGTGGCATTTACACCGGAAGGAGTATATCGGTGTGCTGTAGTAGTTTCCGATCTTTTTCTTCTCCGCGTTGTACCGCACACCCATGCCGATGTGGTTATTACATGTTCCACTGGGAGCGACTTTAGAACGTGTCGGGAACACGCCGCAGCTAATGCAATGCTTACCACCAAATATTGAACGGTAGCTCGAATCGAGTTATGAGGATTCCCTGGTCGATCTTACGGGCCCTGTCTCCTAGTGCATGCTTCCCTGTTTACGATATGTTATTTTGTGTCAGAGCTGCAAGTCGAGGGTGCATGACACACCTCTGTAGCTGTTCAAGCTCTTATGCTTCTCTCCGTCGTAGTCGGGAGGATAGTACTTGTTGAATCCTGACTTTCTGTGAGTTTACATCTTTACTAATGTTTAACATAACCCACCCTGCATGTTAAGTGATGAATGCGAGAAAGGTCGTGACGGTGTGGCAGAGGTAGATGACGTCCATCAAGCGCTCGCGTGTAGACAGTAATTCCATAGGCGCCCAATATCTAAGTTCAGAGATCCAGGTCTGCTTTTGACCGCCACCTCTCAGCTTCACTCAACACAAAAAATGGCCCCAATTTTCATAATTAACGAGCTGCCAAAATTTATCTCACCTGATGAACACAAAACGCTGATCGCGTCAACGCCCGCGTCCTTCAGCGACATCCCACCGGTGTTGAGACACCAGGAAGAGGACGTTTCTATCACACTAGAACCCCCTCTTGAGGGATTCAGCACGGAAGAGGCTGCCAAGGGTACTTTGTACGTTATTGAAAGGTATGTTGTTACCCCCTCGCTGCTTCCGATCTGTAATGACACGCATCTAGTGTGTTGATATACCAGTCCGCCTCTGGACGAGGTATCCAAATCGAATATCCCTCTGTTACACTCCACGCGATTTCGCGCGCAGAATCAGGTCCCTCAATATACTGTCAACTCGATGAAAGTACTGCCACGCCAGATGGGCACGCAGATGAAGAAGAGACAGCAGAGATGAGGGAACTCACCATCATCCCTAAAGCAGCCACCGCTCGTACGTCTCTTATACCAAACTCTCTGCGCACGGACTAATTTTCTATACCCCACAGTGGAACCTATCTTCGAAGCACTGTCAATCTGTGCCGCGTTACACCCTGACCCTGCAGATGCAGACGGCATGGACGATGACGACGATGCGTTCATCGACGCGGACGAGAACAGTCCGTTCGAGACGTTCACCGGCGCTGACGGTGAAGAACTCAGCGAAGTTGGGAGGGTGCGCAGCAATTTTGTCAATGATAACCGTTTTGCACCGTACTAGTCGTTAATACCATATCCCTTTCTTTCTACCCTGCTTTATTTCGGCTGGATTGTCGAATTTGCTAGGCTGCGTTGGATTACATTGAAAGCATCATATACAATCCGTTTGAAGCACAACGAGAACAGGAAGCGTCGGCGCCGAATGGTCATAGCGCAACTCGTGAAGATGATACTACCGGCAGCGACGACTCAAACGAGCACACAGAGAGCGCACAAAACGGACAGGTCAACGGGCATTCAACGTCATAGCGGGATACAGAACGCAAGTGTAACATTCGCGAAAAACCAGAACAACGATGTAATCTACACACATGTAACACGACGTGACAATACAGAACGAGAATCACTTCTTGATACCAAATCCATCCGCCACCCATGAGCTAGACAAGGACTGAGTGCCTGAGCCTTCCCCATCTTCCTTCTTCCTCAAGTCGATTGAGAGCGTCGTCTTGGGTGCCACGCCCGGTAAAGGACCCCAGCTGAAGCCTGACGGTGGGCTGGATGTCGTACTACTATTGGGACTACCCGCGGGTCTCCTGATAGGTTTCGCATGTTTGCCTAGACCTGTCGTCTCCTTTCTACGGGCACCCGGGTGTGTAGGAGTGGGCGAACCAGGCGACTGAGGCTGGAACGCGGGCATAGTCCAAGTCGGCGTAGCTAAAAGGTCGGAAGATGCAGGTGGTTTCCACGCCACTTCCGATTCGGACGAACCAAGGAGTTTCTGTGGTGAGCTGAACTCCAGAGCGGACGCAACGGTTCCGACTGCTTGTTTATTGAGAAGTGGTTCCTTTCGCGCGCGAAGCAGTGCGCCCTTCAATCTCTGGGCTGCCCGCTCGGCATTGAGAGCGGCTGCAGTGGTAGCTGCAACATTGGGTGTCACGGCTACGGCACGCTTTCCCGGCGACTCCCTGAGCTCGAGAGGCAGACGGCCGATTTTGGGTGTCACAGCTTGAGGCGGATTGATCTTCAGCTTCGAAACACGGTCAACTAGACGGTCTACGTCGTCCTCTTGCTGCGAAATCGCGAGGTCGATATTGCGATAGGTCCTGTTGATAGTATCCAAAGACGGCGGCCTGTAAAGATGCGTGAGCTTGTAAACAGCATTCTGTCAAAAATATATCCTACCTGAGACCTGGCTTTCCAAGTTTGAGCTGAGATAACCGTTTCTTGGATGCATGCAAATGATCCTCGAGAGTCTGTATCCTGTCACGCAAGACCTAGCGAGCCTGTGAGACAGATCACATGAGAAGGTGAGATAGAATACATACTCGCACTCCCCTCCGGAGCCGTATCTGAGTCTCTAGATGCTCAGGGCCCAGCGACCTAGCCTTCAATATCTTCGCGAACTCGGCATCGTCTTTCGCCTTGCTGAACCGTACAACCTCTTCTTTGCGCATTGAGACTGGTTAATGTGTCTGTTAGTCCGCAGTACGAATGAACATTGGACAGTCACAAACCTTTTAGCATGGCAGCTTCCAATTCGCGGATAGCCTTGAGATGCGCAGCCCGCAATTCCTTCAGCTCAGCGACATCCTTATTCAACGACCGTACCAAACGACCAAATTCTTTGGCGTCAGCAATACCAAACTTTGTATTGTCACCAAGGTCCGAGACTCTCTGAGAGGTGCCGAACGTCTTATAGTGTTCTTGCTTCCTCACCTCGGAGGTCGCAGCAAGTTTCTTCATCTACAATATGATCGAAATATGTGAGCAATGTAGGGGGACGTATCCAAAAGATCCTCACGTTTTGGAACTCGCGAGCCATAGTCAGCATGAGATTGACGGCTTCCTTCTGCATACCATCTTCGATTTGCGCCAATGGGTCAGGTAATACATGGGTCGGCGAAGTTGTCGGCTGTCCAAACGGTACAGGAGGCGAAGATCCTGGAGATTTGTTCAGGGAGAAAGCGCCTCCTGGCGGGGTGATTGGGTTTGAGACCGATGGAGGTTTCTGCCCAAACAATCCGGTGGAAGGCGCCGCAGCTGGTGGGGTAAGGCTGAATGCCGGAGAAGAAGTTGGCGGCTTCTGACTGAAGAAACTGGCGGGGGGCGGGTTGAAGGTGGGCGTCGCTGGCGTTGTTTTCGCTTCTGTTGTTGGGGCCGATGTAGACGCAGACGTAGCTTTAGCCGTAGTGGGTAGAATAGGAGCAGAGAACGCCGAAGGTACAGAGGGTCTTGTAGCTGGTGCAGCAGGGAATGTAGAGCCGAAAATAGAAGATGGTTTAGAAGCCGGTGCAGTTGTAGTCGACTCGTCGGAAGGCTTTGACCCAAATAACCCTCCCCCGAGAGGACTTGACAGAGCTGGAGATGAAGTCGCCGGGGCAATGACGAATGGTTTGGGGTTGGGCATAGGAGGGGCGAAGTTTGGTAGAAGCGGTGGAGTCTTCGCTCGGAAGGTTGTACTGAACGGAGGTGGCTCGGTCTTGGAAGTGACTGAAGACGCGGTAGCCTTCGCGACATCAGGCACAGGAGAAGCAGCTTTCTTTGAACTACTTGTGTTCTTGCCTGATCCAGACGACTCGTCGTTGTCACCGTCCTCTCCTGAAATAGGTGCACTCGCTAGCGGAGAGCTTCGTGCAGGCCGTGTGGATGGTCTACCGAGGCCAATTGGTGGGGTAGGAAGAGGAGATGCAATGACAGGAGATGCGGGTGCCTCTGGGGCACCGGGAGGAGTTGTACTCTTCTCGTCTGTATTCGAAGAAGGCTTCGGCGTAAATGGCGCAGTGGATGAGGTTTCAGGAGTTGAAGGCGTTACTGTCACTGTCGGCTCAGGCGTCGTGCTATCTTCTTTGGCTACCGGTTTTGTCGGCGTCTTGTCCTCTTCGGACGGTTCTGCTGGTGTAACTTCTTCCAGCTCCTCTTCCTCTTCGTCGTCGTCTTCCCCTTCACTGAAAGACTGGGACAAGAAAGATATGGCGTCATCGTCATCTTCTGCAGCTTCACCATCCTCTTCATCTGAATCTACTTCCTCACGATCCGACGATTCTGCAGGAGGAGTAGGTGGAGCCGTATTCTTTGCTATATATAGAATTAGTAACATCATTCACTCAAGCCATACTTAACAACTCACATGAGGTCTGTCCTTCCTTAAGCGCAGTACTGAACACAGATGATCGCTGTGGCTGAGTCTTGTCAGAAGAGGAGGGCTTTGACGCTGCTGTAGAAGACGAGGCTCTTTTCTCTTCCTCCTCTTCATCTTTGGCTTTTCTGAGAAGATCTGCGAACGATTTATTCCCCCCAGAGGCAAATGATCCAAAGCCTCCACCTTTCTCAGAGAAAGCACTAAACGCACTGGAAGCAGCGGCGGATGGGGTAGTTGAAGGTGTCGTGGGTGTCCCGAAGGCAGATTTTCCGAACGCCGACGGACTTCCAAATGACGAAGGTGATCCAAAGGCCGATTTCTTCTCTGGTGTACTCACAGATCCCAGAGCCGATGGCGCGCCAAAGGCCGGTTTCGAAGAGGCTTCCGCTGCCTTAGGCGTACTAGGCGAGGAAGCAAACGCTGACACCGGACTGCCGAATGCACTTGTAGTAGGGGTTTTGGGAGGGTTGAAGAAAGGCGACGACGACGCGGCCACGGTACCGAAGGCGCCGAATGCCCCAGAGCCCGATTGTACAGGACCAAACCCAGTCGGATGAGACGAAAGACCAGCAAATGCCCCCGTCGCTGGGCCAGGGCTGGTAGACTTAAAGGCGGACGACGGCGGCGTAGCGTTGGTGCTACCAGACTTTTCAGGTGTAGCAGGTGCACCAAACGCAGACACGGGTCTTGGCTCGCTGCTAGCAAACGCGGAGCTCTTCTGGGGTGTCTTCGGTGGCTCCGATGAAGTTGAGCTCGAATCAGGCGCGATGGGGGCAGGAGAACTCCCTCTTATTGCATCTCCAGAAGTCTTGGGCGCAGGACTGCCAAACGACGTGGTTCCAGCTGAAGCGAAAGCTGCAAAACCGCCTGTTTTAGGGGGAGTCGAAACCGAAGCAGGCGACGGGCTACTGAATGGCGAAGCCGGTTTAGCTGCCCCCGAGAACGACGGCGAACCGAAGGCAGATTGCCCGAAACCAGATTGTCCAAAGCTTGAAGCTCCGAAAGCTGGTTTCGCCCCGAAACTCGACTGACCAAACCCTGAAGTTGTCGTGGTAGGTTGTGGCGAAGCGAACGACGACGTTCCAAAGGCAGAGGTGGGCTTTGCTGTCTCCGAGGAACTCGGCGTCGCCGGAGCGAAGGATGATGAACCAAAGGAGGAGGGACTCTGGCTGGCGAACGCACCGAACGCGCCCGTGGCCGGTTTGAGAACACTTGTAGAGCCTCCCGATGGAGTGGTGCTCTCAGGTCCAGAGCCGCTCTGGGTTGTGGGAGTGGCAAATGTCCCAAACATACTGGGCTTAGGAGTGTTTGAGGCAGTACTCTCTGTTGATCCGCCTAACGAGAGCCCTCCAAATCCACCTCCACCTGTCTCAACAACAGCGGACATGGGCTCTTCAGAGTTGGATATTGACATGGCAATTGGAGAAGGTGGAGCGGGGCTGCCGGACGGCTGCGCGGTGGCTGGAGGTGCAAGACTACTGGAACCGAAGCCAAATTTCGAGGGCCCAGCCGATGCAAACGCGCCGAACCCACCGGGAGTTGACTGCTGTGCCGGTGTTGAGGACGTGCTCCCAAAGGTTGCCGATTGACCAAAGCCTCCAGACGAAAGTCCTGGTGACCCAAACGCGGATGTGTTCCCGAACCCGGTTTGTCCGAATGCTGAACCACTCGTATTACCGAATGCCGAGGTCGCCGTAGTGCTCTGAGCTGGCGTAGTTGTAGAACCAGGCTGAGGTGACTTGTTGACCTGGATGGAGGGCACTGGCGGTTGTTGTACAGTGGGGGTTGCGGTCTCCATGGAGTCACTAGAAGAACTCGGCGCGATCATGCCAGGATAGGGATTCGCGCGTGTGTTGAGCACGCTCCAAGCTACCAGGGTACCGTCACTAGCGTAGAGGTACATGACAGGAGGTGGGGGAAGTATTGAGTCTTCTCCGGAAGCTGTCTTATGCTTGAATACCTCGGTTCCCGAAAGGTCCAGCGCGAGGCCCAAGGGTACAGTGTCGTTTGAATCCTTGTCTAATGGTACTGACGGAGTAGAAGTCTCTTCTAAGGTGAGGTTGGTCCATGCTTCCTGCCCTGCTGATTCGCCAACACACCCCAGTAATCCTATATCGGAAGAGGTACCGTCACCAATGAACAGCAGGAACTTTGCGGGTTCCCATTGTTTCAGAACGACAGTAAATGAGCCTGGTGGCCGCAATCCTGGATATGGTAGGTATGGGGTCGATAATTTGACTTCAGTCAGAGTGTTCGCCCTCGCGTCGAACGACAAGAGGACGTGCGTTTGCTCGGATTCGGCGGTTAATGTCTCGTTCGGCGCAAATACGCAATGAAAATCTGTGTTGGATAGCCAGGATAATCCGATGACACTTTGACCTGTCAAAAATGAGGGCTTTGGTACCACCATCTTCGGCGTCGATGTATCAGAGGGAGAGTAAGTGACTATATCGCCACTCTGAAGGCCAATAGCGAGTTGCTTGCCCTTAGCGGACCACGAGACTACAGAATACAATTCGATATCATTGAGCATTGGGTTAAGCAATAAGTACTTACGAGAACTTGGGCTGGTTTCTGGAGTGCCAGAACTAACCCAGGCACCTATACCCTGGAACGTTTGCACGTCCAACAAGTC
The DNA here is from genome assembly GCA_037042295.1 of Irpex sp. Y119-03. Taxonomy (NCBI): domain Eukaryota; kingdom Fungi; phylum Basidiomycota; class Agaricomycetes; order Polyporales; family Irpicaceae; genus Irpex; species Irpex sp. Y119-03. Next base: position 365,184 of record JAXQKB010000953.1, on the reverse strand, counting down.
TATGCGGGCTCCTGTGGCGGTCGATTCGCTCAACACGGCACATAGGTCTGGTAAGTCGCCGGGATTTGCGATAATCTCTCGTGGTGCGGAATCGCTGGGAGGAGGGAAGATGTGACTAGGTGACACGTCTCCTGGCCCTGAAGACGCAAGTAATCGGACATCGTATACAGCTATGGAGCCTTTTGTGAAACCAACAACGAGTCTAGATTCATTTGACGCGAAAGTGATGGTGGTGGGTGTTGCGTCTAGTGAAACTGCGCGCAATGGAGCGAACGGGATGTCTTCGTCACTATCAGACGTTATGAACGCGCTTCTCAAAGCACCAAGGGCTCCGAATTTAATGCCTAGGTAGAGTTCAGCTTCAGCAGATAGAGCGAAACAATAGACATACTATAAGACCCAGTAGAGCTCTGCGAGATAGCGGCAAAGTATCCCGCATGATTTGCTGTAGCAAATAGGACGGCCCTCCCAGATAATGACTCTAGTTGTAGAGGTGTATCAGACAACCTGACACGAGCCTGCTTATTGAGGAGTCGAAGTGCGAGAAACTAGCGTGACGGGGCTTTAGTGCATCTGCCTACAAGCTCAGGCCACATGTATACATACTTCTGCCTCCTTGTCCTCAGCCTCTTTCACGACTCTTTGAACTTGAGTTGAGGGTGGCGGCTGTAGTTGTGCTGTGTTCATGGTTTCAGGCAACGCCACGCGCTACAAGCGTAGCTGTTCAGTGTACAAAAGTACCGCGAACGCTGAATTCGTAGATGTCGTGCTGAAGTGTGCCGAGGAACAGCGTGATAGAGGAGAAGTACGCGCACTAGTGGGAGTTCAGTAACAGAACTGCATGTCATTGCCGGCGGTACCTACGGGCGCTTGTTGTAGAATCCGCCCTTTCCATTTGTGGCCAGCGTCGGGAGCTGTGTCCAGGCGTCTATTCTATATACGCATCGTCATGCTCGGACTCGGACTTGTGGCAGCGGACTGCCTACGGGAATCACAACCCTTTGACCCTCTTCCACCATCCCGCCCTTACTCAATGTCACTTTTGCTCTGAACTAATTTGTATGAACTCAGCGACGACGATCACAAGGCTTTATGCAGGCGACAACGTCCATGGCTTCCCCTTCCAGACACGGACATATGTCTGAGGAAACCTCTCAAGTGGCTCCGCAGCGTCCAGGCAAGTATAGAGGGCACCCTCGATGGATTGTAGCTCACCGTTAAAACTCTAGGTGTAATTGCTCGTTTGCATGGCTTGTTTCCCACCAATAATCACGAACCTCAACTCGAAGGACATGCAGGGAAGGGTAGCAGTCAACGGACTCAGAGGAGCAAGCCTCCTCCAAAGTACTTGAAGATCCGCATGCTCACATGGAATATGCACGATTCAGTTCCCAAGGTGAATCATGTCGACTAACTTGTTCAGTGGTACTTATATCTGGCAAGGGGGAGTTGGAGGATCTATTAGGTACAGTGTCTGATGACCCTTCACTGAAGACAGAGCCTGGAGCGCTCCCCGCCTTTCCCCTCGATGCCAGTCATCCATATCATTTGGTTATCGTGTATGTACCACGACATTACAACGTTGCGCAGTGCTTGACTTTGTGATGTAGTGCCGGACAAGAGTGCCCAACCTTGTCAGGTAATTACGCAGAACTCGTGCTAATCAGTTTGCTCACTCAGTAGTGTAGGTATACCCATGGGTATTGGGGCTGGATTCAAACTCAAGGATAAGGAGCGTGAAAAGGCCAAGGAGAAAGAGTCGGAGCGTCCTCATCCCACTACTAGGCACAGCGAGCAAGGCAGAGACGAAGATGAGGAAAGGGCACGACGTCGCTCAAGACATCGATCTATCATAAGACACCACTCCAGTCGTCGGCATAGCCACGAGGACCTCGGGCCAGCTCCCGCAAATCACGAACTATCTCCTCAAGACAAACTTTCAAATCCTCATCACCAACCATCGGGATGGACATATATGTTAGAAGATTGGTATTGCGGCGAAGCGCCCTCGTTACCTAACGGCGCCTTAAACATGCATACTCCTGAGGTAGGGCACGACACGGGCTACCTAGACGAGACGGGAGGACTATCTCCAAAGGCCAAGTCAACTGGCGACCTGAATGCTCGCCTGAATGTGCGGCAAAAGGGTCCTTACGAATTGGTAGTAAAGGAGCGGATGATGGGCTTGTACCTTGCGGTATTTATTCACCGTGATGTTAAGCCTCTCGTTGAGAGTGCGTCATGCACCTTTCATCTTGGCTGCGACTAACTGGGATCAGCAGAGACCTCGAAATCAGCCGTTACTGCGGGTCTTATTGGTGGCAGATTAGGTAACAAGGGAGGAGTGGGGATTAGTTTGAAAATTGCGGGCATTTCACTGCTTTTTATCAATGCTCATCTCGCTGGTACGCCTTGTCGCTATATTGGCAATCATTGATCACTCATACTGGCGTAGCGCATGAAGGCAAAGTGCATCACCGTATCTTCAATTTCGAGAAAATCAAGGTATGTGTTCTTGGTGTCCTCCCTCAAGTCGTGATTGACTCCTTTAAGAACGAGCTCGCTGTAGACGATTTTCTTCCCGCTGGTGATCCTCGCAAGATGGAAGAAGGTGCGTCATGTGGTTGCAGTGCCATGTTTTCAAAACCTGAATGACTGGCCTTTAGATCTCACCAATCGATTTGATTTCTCATTCGTTTGCGGGGATTTGAACTTCCGCCTGGATGTCACTCGTCTTCATGCTGACTGGCTAATATCACGAAGAGGTGCCCATTTCACGAGTCGTAGTTGATCATAACTAACCGTCTATCAGAATATGCGCAAGCTCTTATGTTTGATCAGTTGCGAAAAGTACTCGAGATGAAGACTCCCGCCTTTTTAGGTTTCGAGGAAGCACCAATAGATTTCCCTCCAACGTTCAAATACGACGTTCTGCGATACAAGCGTAGTAAGAAGCTGTCGAGACGTATGTCTAGGCATCCGTCTGAACGAGGACACGCACGCGAGAAACACCTTACCGAGATCGAGGAGAAATCGCAGGAGCACCCTCAGGACGATAGTGATGACGAACCTGAGGCTGATGGGGAAGCACTCTCACTTGCGTCTACAGCGTACACTTCCAACACAAGATACACGACCGATAACGAAGATCCAGACACGGACACTGAGGACTACTTCCTGAATCCCTCCAATCGTCCTAACGTCAATGCCGGCAATCTCGTGAACGAGGCGAAAGTACTTTCCTCTGCTGCAGCCCATAAAGCCAAGGCGAAGTGGATGTCTCTGATTACGAAGCCGAACTCTCCCTTCCAAAAACTGCAGAAGGTCAAGCAAGCATTGAACCAATCTCGGCCACAGACGCCTGTATCTCCCTCATTCCGACCACGGAGCCCACTATTGGTACCTTCGCGCACTCCCGAGTTTCTTGCCGTTACTTTCCCTCCAACACCCGACGAGCAGAACGCAGGAGCTTCGGACGGGAAGTTCGACGACAATTATCTCAAACCCAGTCGGAGCGCGGGGTCATCGGAGCACTCGCCTTCGCCGACTCCTTCCGCGCAACCTATTTCCATGCGAAGCAGTCAGAGCAACGAGAAGTCCGATGCCGATGAGGAAGAGGAGAAAGGCGTTTACGATACATCTCACAAGAAGCGAGTTCCAAGCTGGTACGTCATCTTAAGTGCATATGGTATGATTATTGTATATTTATCGTGAGCAGGTGTGACCGTATATTATGGAAAACCACTTTGAAACCGGATCCCGAAGTCGATGAAGATGAAGACGCCGCGTTGTCCTTGGTACCACATCGAAGCAGGATGGGCACCTTCCTCCATTCTCTACGTCCGACAAATATTCGTACTCGCAAGGACTCCATGGCGTCCTTCGACACAACTATACCAGCCGTTCATTCATTTCATGACAGTATATCTTCGTCTCCTTCGTCGGCTACGGGCGAGACAAGCGCTGGCTATGTGGACATATCAAATCCTCCTCACTCTTCTCCGCCTCATATCACTTCTGCTCCGTACGGTCTTCTCCGACACTCGAAATCTACTGACTTCTTGAATGCCCATAATCGACCGAGAACCCATCGCTCACCTACTCAACTACCAATTTTCGACGAAATACATTCCCGGTCACGTCGAGTCTCATTGAACTCCCTCACTGGTGGGAAGGCATTCCCTCGAGCGCCACATGACTCACCTTCTGAAGGAGATAGCACTCCTCCTCCTGTGCCGCCGAAGGATTATCTACCCTCTCCTACACCTGTAACATCGCTTTGGAAAAGTCTTCTCCCGTTCCTTCGAGATGGCCCCTCTCAGAACACTCCTCCTGAAATCCAGCCTTCACCAGACACACCGCCTCCACTTCCACCTAGAAAAGGAGATGTCGTGTGTTTGGGCTATGACACCCTGGATGATAGGCAGATGAGGCGATTAGAGGGTAGGAGTGATCATCGACCAGTCATCGGATCCTATGCACTCTTTATTTGAAGTAGGTGCCTTGGGATTCGTTTCATGGACAATATTGCTAGGATATCATAATTTATCATGGTGATGTCTACGGACTGTACCTTTAATCTGTAGCCTACATATATACATGCATTATTCAAGATACATACTACTTGCTGTATTACAGCGATAGCTTCTTGCCAGCCTGAGAGTCTGAGGGGGCCTGCATGTTTACAGCGTCTATCTCCACGTGTCGATATAACAGACAGTCCGAAGTCCGAGAGTGCTGCGCCGTTCACGGTTGTTGCAGAAGATTCCCGTACATCTCTCTTTGTAACTAACAGCCACCATCCCCTCCACGTTATTCGAGCTCACTCGACACAATACTAGCCTGAACACTCGTACACCTACCGAAGTTATCAATGACACGCGATCCTCAAGCTGCTGCACTTGCAGATCACATCTTCTCACAGACTCAGGCAAACATCTCGTTTCTCGTGTCCCAGAACTATATTTCTGGCTCTGAGGCCTCAGACATTATCTCTCGTCTCTCTGCTGCGCAAAGCAGAAGCCGCAATGATGTAGACGCAGGCTTCACTAACAGTATGCAGGCATTGGCACTTGCGCCAAGTGCGCCTGCGCCTGCACCCCCTCGACGGAACGTTCCGCAACCGCCTCCTCCAGCCCGCTCGAATCAAGCGAGGGCAATCTGGGCATACAATGAGGACGGAAGGGTACGTACCACGTTCAATACAGCCATTATTGTCACTCCCTCATCACGGAGACATACAGGAGGCAAACGATCTGTCGTTCTCTGCAGGAGAAATCATCGAGATTGTAGACGAGAATAATGCAGATTGGTGGACAGGGAAGTGCAGAGGTCGTCAAGGGCTGTTTCCGTCCAACCACGTAGAGAAGGTTGGGTCAGCATCTCCTGCCCCCCCTCCCCTAGTCTCTTCACCGCCAATGGGTGCACCTGTGCCGTACTCACCTCCTGCTGGTCCGCCACCACCTGCGGGTCCTCCCATCGGCTATGGAAACGACAGGCCCGTATACAAACCGTTTGGTGCTACATATCAAGGCATAAACCAACCTCCACCGGCCAACACTGGGGTCGTGAACACCGTTGGCCTCCAACAAGCCCCCGAACAGCCAAAGAAGAACCGTTTTGGAGGGTTGGGACAGACTGTGAGCGTCTTATCTATATCAGCTCTATAGTCTCGACTAATTCGTCGTGAAGATGGCAAATTCTGCAGCAGGTGGTGTTGGTTTCGGTGCTGGTGAGTACAAGTTATGGTGCATATTCTGTCACAGCTTAACCACTCGCTTGTAGGTGCCGCTATCGGCAGTGGTATCGTCAACGCTATCTTCTGAGCTACCTGCAGCGACTCCGCGGAGTCTCTCGGCCTAGAGTGTATCTCCCAGTGCACAGCTGTATAGATTCTGTTTGGCTCTGAACACATGCGCACGATCGACATAATTAATATCAGAGCTTTGGTAAATCTGGATTCTTAGTTCTGCTGACTTACTACTACGCTAGCTTCATGTACGCAGTCGGCATATATGCCTCATTTGTACGTATCTATGGTCTTGGCGTGTTTCACTCGATATCACCGATTGACTTTGGGCTATAGATATTTTCAATAATGGAACACTTTGTTGGTTTTTCCTGATACCGAGTCGATTAGAGGGACATGTTTGCCATACACCCGCGTAAAGAGGCCACAACATGCGTCGGCTATGTCAAAAGGCGGAGCAGTCGAAACAAGTGATGATAGCGCGTACAAGGCAATACAGCCGTACAGGATTGGTGCATGAACCCGTCTGCAGAGGTTTTTGTATGTAAGTCAGGCTTGGCGGCACATGCCACTAGCGCACACTGCATACTGCACTGCCGTCGGTATAAAGCAGTATCAGGCACGCTTCGGGTACAATCACGTCAGCGACATGGGCCCGGGACGTTTCACAAGAGGGACAAGGTGTATGGTCTACTGAAAGCCTCGTAAGTCTGTCGCCCTATTCAAGATTCGCATCTTTGCTTGGCGATCGTTATGCTCCAGTGCTGGAGGTTGCCTGCATGCCCGCTCAAGCCATACATAACTTACTTATCGGTTCGGGTCTGCCTGCAGGTAAGTACTTATGCTTCGGCAATGTAGGAGATCACTGACGCGGCACGGCACTAGAACGGGAATCTATGTCAGATATCGCTCCCGAGGCGCGATCGGAATGATGCGCCCAACGACGAGGACGGCGGCTATACGTACAATACCAGCCTGAAACTCGGGGTGACCAGCCCAGGGACAAATCTCAGAGGTTTTATCGTCCGTATAAATGCTAGACTCGTGAATATCCGATACCAAAATTCATTCCTCTCCTCCTTTTCCTTCTCCTCTCCCTCTCCTTCATTTCTCCCTCCTTCTATGACCATGAAACGTTTCGCTAGACTTGTCGCAGCAGCTGCAACTTTCTCGACTGCAGCCTCTGCCTTGTCCACGGCGGAGACCGTTGCTAACCTACGTGTAGCACAGACGCAAGTCGATCGCATTAAGCAGCTAGGAGATGACACTGTAAGTCAATCTTTCCATATGGTCCTGCGTTCTCTGACCCGACCTCGTTTTTCTAGTTTGTCTTCGATTTCTTGCACTCAGCATCTGGCATATCAACTGGTGCCGGCGGACATACCGTCGCTGCATCTTCTGAGAACATGCCTGCACTCGTTGGCAATGGTATGGCAATGACCATTGGTTTCCTTGGCCCATGCGGCATGAACACGCCCCATACACACCCTCGAGCAACCGAATTCAACTTCGCGGTCAATGGGTCGCTCAAGGGCGGCTTCCTTGCAGAAAACGGCGCGAGGTTCGTCATGCATGACATTCCTCCCGGTTCGGCGGCAGTCTTCCCTCAGGGTGAGTTGCGTGAATCGCACAGTGGCTCGTAAACCTGACTCGATAATAGGTGCCATTCACTTCGAGTACAATGACGGTTGTGGTTAGTAACCTCTTTGTCAGTGGTAACCTTCTTCACACATATTTACGTCGCTGCCTACAGAGGATATGCTTTTCGTCGCTGCCTTTAATCACGAAGATCCCGGTGTTCTCCAAGTAGCCCAAAGATGTAAGCACAGCCTTCGCCGCTTTGGAGATCAATTTTGTACTAAATCGACGATAACGCCCTTCCACAGTCTATGGTCTCCCACCGAACATCGTCGCTGCTGCGTTAGGTGGTATTGGCGTTGAAGAAGTTGCTGGCCTCGAGAGCAAGGTAATTATATAGCCTATGATAAGGCGTTCTCTACTAATGAATACCTAGATTCCGAACAACGTTGCCCTTGGAACTGCGGAGTGCCTGCAGCGCTGCGGTATAAAATCAGCCAGCGGACAGCCCACCGATCAGCGCCAGCCCCGGCTCCCTGCAAATGCTCTGCCTGCAGGTTTCAGTGGGCCTTCTGCTGCCGCTGCCACACCCACCACGGTAACACGATCGCTAGGCTTAGGATCTACCTCCGTCGTCGAGCAGCCCGGCCCTCAAGGCAACAGTGCTAGCGGCGGTGTGGCCTCAAATGACACTGCTGACCACGACAGCAAGCCAAACGCACTGACTATCGCGTTGATTGTTGTGGTCAGCGTCCTTGCTGCCGGTTACATCGTTATCGCGGCAGTCTACTTCAGGTCAAGACATTCGCAGAGTTCTCGTGCGATGGGCAACAGATATGTTAAGACAGGAAGCACTTTTGCACCCGAGGGCTTAACAGCGGAAAAGCAGCCGTTCGAGTCGTTCAGCCCGGAAAGGCGAAGTCTGTCTACCCCATATGACCCCCCTGCGTCTAGTCAGTAGAATATTTCCACTTGTCGGACATCATTCGCAACTTCCATTTCCTCATCGCTCTTGGGTTGTAAGTACATATACTGTACACGGACACGGTTTGTATTTCTATTAGTACGGCACTGTAATCATACTCTAATGCTACATAGCTGGGAACTATTCCTGTATTTATTCTATCTAACAGTTCGGGCTGTACTTAATGTAAACAGATCCGTCATCCACTTCAACACAGACACAGACAGTATGAAGCATCATGGGATTGGAACTTCGATGATCAACATCTAGTCAGTAGATTAGATATGGGAATGGGATGCAGATTGATCCTAAGAATACGATTGGCTGTAAACCTGGCATGATGCACGAGCGCTATGATATTTTGCTTTGGGGATGCGGGTCGCACTTACAGCGGCGGCCATGACTCGGACTGCGTTCTTCAACTCAACAGGTTCTCTCCGCCTTGCGATCAGCACGCTGGTGGCGAACTAGGTTGTCGGTGCAAGTGCGGAGGCGTATAACTCATATGCATAGCAGCCAGTATCGTCATATGTCCACTAATGTCTTTACTCTTCAGCCATCTACGTATTCACCAAGTGTTCGGTGCTAACACCGACGTTGGGAAGACTCTCCTCACGTCCGCTCTCGTGCGTGCCTCTGCTGCTAGAGGCAAGGAGACCTTCTACTTGAAACCAGCAAGTACTGGCCCGCTCTCGGACGCCGATGACGAGTTAGTTTCTCGCCAAGTATTATCGCGTACACTAACGCTGGTAAACTCACCTGGTCTTAACTCAGGTATGTCAAGCGATACGCAGGCAACTTCCAGAAGAAAGTAAAGGCGCATTGTTTATTCCGATATAATGAGCCTGTTAGCCCTCATTTGGCTGCGCAGCTGGCTCAAGAGGAGTTATCCAGCACAGTGAGTTCGAGCATACGCTGAAAATGTGTACTCTTTTAATGACACGCTGTAAAGAACACCGTCATACCTTCGGACGAAGCTTTCGTAGGGGCAATAGCTACGTATGTACGCGATTGCGCGAAGCGTACCCGTAATGGCGCACACATGTATGTCGAAACCGCCGGAGGTAAGTCATTTCAATGCCCAACGAGAATATAAAGTTTATTCCCTTTGACATCTCTGAAAATAAACAAATCAAATAACTGAACTTCACTCTCCATTAGGCGTTCATAGCCCTACTTTGTCTGGTACGACACAGGTGGACAGCTATCGTCCTCTGCACTTGCCTACTATCCTCATTGGCGACTCGCGATTGGGAGGGATTTCGGCCACAATATCCGCCTACGAGTCCCTCACGCTCCGTGGATACGATATCGACGCTGTTTTACTCTTTCGCGAGGACTATTACCGAAACTGGGAGTATTTACAGTCATACTTCGGCGAGCGTGGCCTGAGAGTGGGAGCTGTGGCTACACCACCAGAGAAGCATGCAGACCCAGCGATCAATTTTACTCAAACGAACGGTTACTACGAAAGCTTACTTTCGTCCTCAGACAACGTTCTATCCGATATTGTCTCGCACCTCGATCAAAAACATATTCGACGTCTGGAAGAACTACAGTCCATGCCACGCCGTACTCTGGACACAATCTGGTGGCCGTTTGTCCAACATGGTCTTAACAGCAGCGAGCAGAACGTCAACGTCATCGATAGTGCACATGGAGACGTCTTCTCTGTATACAAGCATACGGACCAGCCCGCCACCCCCACTACTGTCCCTTCCGCATCATCACTTCTCCAACCACAATTTGACGGGTCTGCTTCCTGGTGGACACAAGCTCTTGGTCACGCAAATCCTTCCCTCACCCTTGCTGCCGCCCGGGCTGCAGGGCGTTACGGCCATGTTATGTTCCCTCAATGCACTCACGCTCCGGCCCTGAAGTTGGCAGAACGACTCGTGAAGTCAGGCCCTGGAAAAGGCTGGGCGTCTCGAGCTTTCTTCTCAGACGATGGGTCGACAGGAATGGAGGTAGCGTTGAAGATGGCGCTGAGAGCGTTCGCTGTTAGGGATAGCGATGGTCTTGAAGGTGGAGAACGGCAGAAACGAAGAGACCTAGGTATTCTTGGCTTGAAAGGAAGCTATCACGGAGATACGATCGGCGCAATGGATGCTTGCGAAGAGGGCGTGTACACATGCGAATGGCACGAGGCAAAAGGATACTGGTTCGACCCTCCATCGATATCCATACGGAAGGGGAAGTTAGTGATATCGCTGCCCCCCGCCATTGCGTCAACGACGCATAACGGAAATTCTGACATCGTCGCTGGTACCCTGGACTCAGCCTACAACATCGAAAGTCGCCTTAAGACGGACCTTGCTGATGTCTATAGGCAGTTCATCTCCAACACTCTTGACAAGCTCTCCAAGATTGGCGCACCTAAGCTGGCGGCCTTGGTGCTGGAGCCGGTACGTGCGACGAGCTCATATTACCCCGAAATGCAACCATCCTCACGGACACCTAGATAGTGATGGGTGCTGGCGGCATGATCTTCGTCGATCCACTCTTCCAGAGGGTCCTGGTTGATGTGATTCGCTCTCGCGGTACCTCATCTACTCTCGGTCCAGGAGAGTGGCAGGGACTCCCGGTCATTTTTGACGAAGTGTTCGTTGGCCTATATCGGCTGGGTTTTGAGAGCGCAACGAGCGTGTTGGGAGTCAATCCTGATATCTCCGTAAACGCGAAAATTCTTACTGGCGGTTTAGTCCCGTTAGCGGTGACCATGGCCTCTGACTCCATCTTCCAATCGTTCTACAGCGACAAGAAGGTTGACGCACTGTTGCATGGACATAGCTATACGGCCTATCCTGTGGGATGCGAAGTGGCTAATGAAACGCTCACGCTCATCGAAAAGCTAACCAAGAGCGATCCTTGGGCAGAGGCACAGGCCAAGTGGCAACCAAAGGAGGCAGATCAGAATTCGGAGCCTGGAGATGCGATTCCGAAAGCTTGGAGCTTCTGGGATCCTGGCTTCGTAAATGCACTATCCCATTCAGGCGCCGTTGAAGGGGTGATGGCTCTGGGAACGGTTCTGTCATTCAAGGTTGCTGATGATAAGGATGGTAAGCCAAATTTGTGTGTAGGTTTGACAGATATATTTAAAAAGGCGCCATAGGTTACCAATCGCATTCGGCGCAAGCCATACTTAGCACCATCCAAGAGGCCGTTGCCGACGAAAATGGGTCATCACCGGTCCCCGGTGGTGCACCTTACGGAATCAACTATCGGACTCTTGGAAACGTCGCATATTTCATGCTTAGTTTGAACACTCCTTCAGCGATTGTGCGTTCGGTGGAGGACAGAATACGGGACGCGTTAAAAGCATCTCGCCGTTGAGGCCGACCAAGTGTACGGATAACCACGGTCACTGTTCAGACGAATGCCAGTGTTCATTACAGATACAAGTACCGAAAATCATTAAATCTCCTTGATATACTCGACGCCAGCCAATCATCACAAACACATTGTCAACCTGTCTCCAGATGAACGTCAGTTCGAAACCGGTCCAACCACTGTCTGCTTCGTCCTGTTCATGTGCAGGATAGTCTCGTCGTCTATCCGCAGATGAGCTTTCACCAAGGCTGGTGGTGTCAGCGCAAGCCACTAAAGGTATCATCAGTCTTGTCACAGCTATAAAACATTTATGCAATCTGCTTTACCTGTTGCAAGCTGACGTCCTGGAATTTATCTGGCAGGCTTTCTAAGTGTATTTCTTCCTTCAGAAGCGTCATGTATTGCTCACCGGACTTGAAAATTTCCAAGAACCTCAATGTCGTATTACCTGTGTTTTCGACGAAGTGCCCTATATATCGGTCAGCGTGGTGTCATTTACAGTATATAGGTAACTCACCAAAAGAGGCAGGTATATATCCTATGGGGGCAGAGGGTCAACTCAAATCATCAAATGCGTGAGAACCATGTATACACACCAACATCCCCAGGCTGTGTAAGATGTCAAGAGAATTAGTGACAAGAGTCTGTACTCGAGGTATGCTAATGCGTACTACAAAGTCAAATGTTCTGGCGGAGGCCGAAGAAGCAAAGAGAGTTGCTCGGCCAGTTCCCTCGCTATAACATTAAAGGCATCAGTAATCTGTGAGAGACGCGCTTGTCTTCACTGACATGAAATAACTCCATTCATCTTGCGTTGGGTGCCACTACGATCAAGCATCAGTTACTGATACATGTCTGCTTACGAAAGGAACGTACGTGCAGCTCCCTGGGGAACGAATGGTTAAGTTCAATAAATCGGACAAACCGGAGATTGAAACATGCTTACCTCATTCCTCCCGGTTCAATCGTCACCTCTGCTGCAGCAATGGTTGTAGATATCTTAAAAGTAGATGAATCTATAATCTTTACGGATCCTCCGGCTAATGGCGTAGCAGGCATTTGCGAGAATGGGAAAGAGTATGGTAGAGATGCTGGTCCTTGAGGGCTGACTGGCGCAACGGCATCATCTGCTGGAGGATCTATAGCCATGACTCAGCTCTGAATGCACTCTAGATAGTATATACAAGCGGACCTACCCGCTGGAAATATGTAGAGTTCACTCCCTGGGATGTTAGAGAATGCGGACGCCTGGGTTTGGAAATTCTTGGCGATCACTTCTTTTGGTGTATGGGCAAGCCAATCGGTCAGCTATAGCATAGTCCATGAGGCCATCAGTCTCCAGATCGCCGGAAGGGTCCCAATCCAGGGGAGTGGTGAGATGCACATACCAGGAACGTGGAGTCCTCGCTGAAGTCGCCACTGTCGAAGACGAGAAGGAACTCCGAGCCCTCGGGATCATCTGCTGTCGCCTGAAGGGAATGTGGTGTCCCAGCCGGGAAGTACCACAAATCGGATGTGTTCTATTGGTCGGAGTCAATGAATGGCTGGAAGCGTATTCAGAACATACACATACCACATTGGCAATATAATTCTGGCCCTCGGGATTCACTACGGCAATCTGTACACTTCCCTTTAGGACGAAGGCCCACTGGAGAGTGGTGCGTCAGTCTAGTGTCAAAGGTCGTGATGAAGATATCGTACTTCTGCAGTCTTGTGCCAGTGTAGTTCTCTGATATACAGTCAGTATCGAATACGGATAGTTGGTGGGCCACAAAAATAAACCTTCACCTGATTGCACCTGCTTCCAAACGCATATTAACCGCAGCCATCTCTGTATACTCGATCAGCCATGCAAAGTATGACACCCTATATCACGCGTACCAGTTGCCATTGGAAGAACATCGACTATAAGCCAAGTGAGTGGGATGTCCAACATGAGATGATGGCCACAAACCATTCTGCTGCCTTGCCCAGCCACCAGTTTGAAGACGGTTGTGGCTTAGGCTGAACGGCCACTTGGCATTTCCACTGACCATGTAGTGTTAGCGCATTCAAGAGTGCTGCATTTAAAACACTCACACTGTCCCGGCGTCCGTTGAAGGAGGGGCGAATAAATCTGCATTCTGTAGGTCCATTGGCACGTTTTGTGGTCCGAGGATATTCGATCCTAATGACCCACGCATTGGTTCTGGCCTAATGTTGTCATTCTCGGTCCATAGGATCCCGTTGGGATCGTCACTGGCAGGTGCCACGGTATCGCTTGGCGCAGATGCGGCCAATGAAGATGACGGAACTTGTGGGATAGATGAAGTGGGGGAATCACTACTGCCTGCGGGGGCAGCGGTGACATAGGTCGCTATGACAGATAGAGCAAAAAATACCCAGTCAACGAAGCGAGCCATGATGGGGGAGTAGGACTTCACTGACAATATAGAGGCAAGGTGATGGGGGCTTTTTATATGCCTGACGAGGCCGCCTAGCGGCACGTCGCATAGCGTCGGGAGCTGTTCATCGGAGGCCGCTCCTCTGCTTCGAACGCGTGTTGTACATGGCGATGAGAAACAACTTGCTGAAGGAGTTTGCTCAAGTGATTTCCGTCTGAGGTGTGTGGGCGAGTTTGATAGCTCATAACTGCTCGCGAGATGCTTCCCCTAGGCAATTGGCCGGACATCTCAGGCTATTCGATTGAACCAGAGAAACCTACGTCACGTATTCGGTATGAATAAGGTTTTAGATAAGACATGGCTTCAGGGAAGAAGGTGGCTGGAGGAGCAGAGCCGAATTGTTATTGCACAGAATTGTTTATTGTCCATGAGCGGAAAGCGTACCTATGTTTTGGTAAAGCAAGACCACACATGCTGCTCCGGACAATTCAACGTTCCCGCCGTGCGGTCAATAGCTCTGTAATCGCTCGAATGACATTGGTGGACATGAGTCAACGGAACGGAACGAAAACAGGGCGGAGCACCATGCTAGCGGTAAACCGTGATCAATTGCAATTCCCGCACGTCGGCAACATTTGCTTCAAAAGCCTTACATTCACACCTGCATCGTTGTCCATCAGTTGTCTAAATAGGTAGAGACATACCTCGCGAATACCAGGTAGGGCCATAACAGTGAATAACTCCTACGAAGTCATGGGCGCAGGCCAGGTCCGAGAATTTACTGTGTAGAGATAGGAGCGTGCCGAGGGACGAAGTACCGAGAATCGTTGTAGCCACATGCATACAATGCCACTAATGATGACTGTGAACAGTCGATTTCCCCATATTAAACATGCAAGTACCTGAAAGTAGCGTCAAATGCCTCAGCTGTCCAGTTTTTCCTCCACGGAGCCCGAGATAAATTTAGAACGGTGTACCTGTGAGAGACTTCAACACAATGAGCAGAGGGTCTGACGGTCAAGGTTGCGGACCAAGATGAATCGTACCTTGCAAAACACGTCTGCACTTCTTCCCATGAAGCAAGGCGCTCAGAACTTCAACCGGCCAACAACGGCCTTCGTGAATGATGACTTAACGAGGCCTGCGAAGTTTTGACAACATAGGACGAAAATCGTCGCGTGATACCGAGGCATGTATAGCCGATTGCCAGACTATGCGCCGTTCTGTAGATTGCGTGTGTGAGATCAGCTACATATAGGCATCGTGGATGGCGACAATGCCTACTCAAGACACGTGGAATACGTCTTGCCGCAAGATTACAAGTCAGCTGGAAGGTTCAAGTCTCTCAAGGGTTATCAGGCGCTTCGGCGTGAAAAGGATTGTGGACGCGGCTTCCCAGACGGCGGTGATGTGTAATCTAAGGTTCGGGAAGCAGGGGGAAAGCTGAGAAGCCATGGAAGCGGACAGGGACAGAGTCCAAACTCTGCAAGTCTGAAGTATCTCACTGTAATCAAGCCAAAAGCAAGCCATGGTATAGCTTCACGAAGGACGAAAATAGTAGCCAATGGTATGCCTGTGCTTTGTCAAAGAGATGCACTTTAGCTAAACGATAACGTCACAGAAAACGAACCATACTCTCGATACAAGAACGCACATTTTCCTAGACGAATATGCATCTCACGGTTGGCGCACAGAGATGTACTTGTGTGAGCTGGTGCTATCCCAGCGGGGTTTGTGTCGCGCGGAAGAAGTGCGCGAAGCAATATTCAACTGTGCGGGACCGTGAAGAGCAGCACCTACATATTTGAGCGTAATAGGCAGGGCCAACGGTTCTACCACTCCGCATAATGCACTAAACGGGTGCAAAGATTCTGTCAACGTATATGGCATGAGTACGACACTTACATGTGACGGACTGCGCAGTACGAACCTTGTACAGTTCGCGAAGCAACGTGTGAGTAGTTTGTGCTGTACGGTGTAAAGAGGATCCCGAAATGTCCCTTGGGCTCTTAGTATAGCGTGATCGGCTTCTTGTGCATTAGCTTATCCTCTCAGGTCTATGTGAAAGGGTGCCATGAGCTCGTACTGACATCCTTCCCAGTTTCCCAAAGAACACTGCTAGCGCAGTTCATGAGGTAAAACATGGCATCTGTAACCTCGTCAACAGGCACGAGCATACGCTGTCAAGCACGCACGAAGATAGGAGAGCGGTGGACTTTATTCGATTTGCAGGTGTACGACAAGAGCAATGCAGGTGGGTGTAACAGAACAAACTAGACATTAGGTCAATGATAAGATGCGACGTAATATAGAACTTTTCAAAGAAAATCCAGGTACGACACCCAAAACCCCCATATTAGACGATAGGTGCGCAGCGCGAAGGTTTACTCCTGGATCTTCGCGAGAATATCAGAGTCCTTGAAGAGGAAGTATTCCTGGAGAGAACGCAAGCGGGAACAGAACACACGTCAGAAGTCATGTTACGCGAATAACCAATATGGAATGTAAACGCAAGACGGCGAACTCACCTCTTCTCCGACCTTTATCGAGTTTCCACCCCAGCCAGGGAGCAATACCCTGTCACCCGCCTTGACAGTCGTAGGGACAATCTGACCATCCTTGTTAGGCGCACCGGGACCTACGGCGATAACGGTAGCTTCCGGCAGGGGGTTGTTCGTAGCAGACGTAGGCAAGAAGATGCCAGAAGCAGTTTTCTACGCAGTTCACGTCAGTTCCTGCGAGTACACGCGAGAAAAGTGGCATGCTCACCGTCTCAGGCTTGAAACGCTGGACGAGAACGCGGTCAAGCAAGGGAACGAGAGACTTGATGGACTTGAAAGTTGCCTGGGCAGCCTACACACACTGTTAGTAACTTTCAATGCAACCTGCATGCCTTCTACCCACCATTTCGTTAGCGAAGATGTGCGACGTCGACTCGGAGGGGTGAGGAGGTTATGAGCTGGACAGGTGAAAGCCGTCGGCTTTACGGGCGGCATTTTCTCATGTCATTATTTGGCTACTACAAACAAAGACCGCCACGTGCTAGAAAGCTCTAGAAATACATGCACGTCCGACGGTCATGCAGGTTCGGACGTTGCAGGCTTCAGACTGGTCAGACGAGGTTTCAGATTTCAAGAGAGAAATGCGAGGTATCGAGATAGAGAGTGTGCGGTCTAAGTACAGTATATAAGCTACAATGTTCTTGAAGTGTGAAGAAAGGGATTGCGCGAGAGACTGGGCAGGAGAGATGTGGAGGGAACAGAAATTCATACTATTAGCTATGAGAGAGATGGACATCGTGAAGCAGAAATGACCGAATAGACGATGACGATGACGAGGATGAGTGTGCCGCGATGGAGGAGTAGTGAGAGTTGTAAACGAATGGATAGTAGTCTGTACTTCGAAAACGCAGCAAGACCACGTCACGCATGAGCAGAAGTCCATCGCAGCCTTCATTCAATAATCATCGCGTCGTCGGCGTCCGTACCAGCGTTCGATCGTGAGGGTCCCGCATCCGCCTGTATGGCAACCTCCACCCCGGGAGATGGTCCGGCGTTGGGCGGCTGCTGATCTGCTGGAGAGTTTGCGTTATCGCGTGGCCGCCATCGGATCGTGACAGAATTCGCAGCGTTCGTCGCTTCAGGCGGATTGGCCGCACCTTCCTCTGGTCGACGCACTCGTCGTAGCGTCAATGGGCTGAACGTCCAGTTGCCAAAGGCTGCTGGTACATTGCCTCCTCGAATACGACCACCCTCTGGTACGACAATGTTCATTGGCCCAGCCGTTGGAGGAGGGTTTGCGCCAGGAGGAACGGCGACTACTACTCGCTGAGGCCGCTGGAACTCATCCACCAATTGTGCCTCTAGCGCTTGCACGCGAGCAGCTCGTTCCTGTTCGCGTTGAGCCCGTCTTTCCGCACGGCCAGCTATATTGTTAAAAAGACAAGGGTGGTTGGCACGACGCTCAACGAGACACGTAAGCAATGCTCGCTTACCTTGATTCTCCCGATCTTCACCATCTTCGGGGTCTTTCGCACTACACCAGAATCGATGGCCCTCGCTCCATGCGATACTCTGGCACTCCTTCCCGCAGTATTTCGCTTTCCGGCATCGGCGGCACTTGGCAAATTCCCGCGGGAACGACTCCCACTTGCCACACATCACTGGGAAGAAGATTGAGAGTGTCAGAAAAGGCGTGGCAAGAAGGGCAGGACAGAGCGATTATCGAATCGACACGATGGAAAAATTGAACATATACTCACTGTTGGCACATTGCCGGATGCCTCCCCGTGAATCGTCTTTCCGACACGCGTTCCGCATGATCACCCCTGCCCAGTATTGGATCTCAGCAGGCAAGGTAGGCGGAGGATTTGGGCCTTCCATTTCAGACGAACTCGGTCGGTAGGTGAATCGTTCCACCAGTGAAAAGACATTTGTCATGCGAGTAACCGATGGCGTAGAACTGCTGGTGGTAGTAGAGGTGCTGGGAGCTGGCGACACGCCCGGGGTGGCCGCTGCCTTCTCCTTACCACGCCCGGTGGCATTTGCAAACGCCTTCAAAAACGCGTTAGGCTCCTTCGATGGCGTTGCTGAGGTAGATTGGGGCTTCGCAGTACTAGGGCCTGCCTGATTCTTGAATAATTCTTCGAAGCTATTCTCTTGCAGGGTGGCAGGATGGAATGCAGGGCGTGGCTTATAGAAAGCCTGCCTGACATGGGGGTATTTACTCAAATATGCGAGCAGCTGCAGAGCGAGCAAAACATCTTCATCGCGATAGGGACCACTATCCGAATCCCGATGATGGTGGTGGTGATGTATACCTGTAAGAGCAGCAGCCGCGGGGCCAGCTCGAAGGTTGGCAGGTGCAGCCGCACGCCGTGGTTCTGTGGTAGTCACTCCATCCGCATTTCTGACACGCACCGTTGCAGGGACGGGAGGAACTGGGGTAGCCGTTGGAGGCGGCAGCGTGATCGTCCCCGCTCTTGGCGTTCTCTCTGCGGGGTGAGGCTCCCCACGTGTAGGCCCAGGAGTAATCGCACCTGGGGCACCAGGAGGGGCGCCCATGGCAAAGTCGTCATTCGTCTCCAACGAAACGATACCATCTTCGACACCGACGCCATCTACAGCGACAGCCTGATCATTGATGATAATGTGCGCATCTCCGTTCATGTCTAGCGAGGCGCCGGTTGCGGTAGGACCGGCGTCGGACACGATGCCAACGGCGCGTCGAGGATGGGTAGCGTTTGCACGAATGGTAGCAGCATCCGCCGAGAGGTCCCGACGTTCAGGCGAGGACGCACCGGACACGGGAGCATCACTCTCGCGCATGGAGTCGTGATCCATATCGACGTCGCCATCGTCCTCGGTTTCGGTGTCTGGTCGAGAGTTGTCAGCCGAATGCGTGGTCGATGGGCCCTCCGACGCAGAAGGAGCAGCCGATCTGCTAGGTTGACGCAATGTGCGGCCGCGGCCAACAGTTGGTGTCTGATCCCATACGGGCCGCGCGATGATAGTGCCACTGCGATCTCTGCTGGGTACCACAACAGTTCCTGTCGGTGTGTTTGTGCCTATTGGGGTCGTGTGCGATGATGGTTCAGCAGAAGTATCACGTCCGTCCGATGTTGGGTCCGTGTCCATAGCATCGTCCTACGATGAATCAATTCGCATGAAAATCAAACCAATGATCATACAACATACCTCCGGTGTCCCTTGTGAAGCGACTGGTCGATCACGACGCTGCTGCTCCGCCGCGACCTGTCTCTGCAGTGCGCGAGCCAGCTGCTGTGCCTGCTCTCTTTGCCTCAACTCATGCTGGGCCTGCCTGCGAGCCAGCCGTTGTTCGCGAGTCTCCCTATGCATGCCGCCCGCAGTCGCGTTAGGCCCGACCGCAAACCCTTTACCAGCAAGCCACGCCTCCAAGATGCACCCCACCACCTCCAACGTCCCCGCCTGAACCACGCGACCTCGGATCTGCTCACTCCCACGGACTCCGATGTTCACAACAGATTGAAAAGCAAGAGAAAAACGGTAAGCGGCTTGTTTGTCGAACGACTTGGGGTTGAGGGTCGGTACAAGCTTAGTCGGGTGGGCTTTGGGAGCAGAAAGACCGTAAAGGATGGCGGGGTTCTCTGGAGGAGGTGGGCAGATGCAGAAGTCGTGTAGGATTCGTACAAGGCGTTCGAGGCCACCATCCATTGTCATGATTTCACGGATTCGAGGCGAGGTTGACGTCAGGTAGGTGAGGTGGGACAAGGAGTTATAGAGAGGTAGCGGCGCATTGGTGTCGAGGGCTGCATAACGGCAGTCAGAACGAGCACGACAGGCCTTTGAACTGGCAGACTCACCTCTGCGATCATATAGTTGAGATGTTATGCAGACGCACGCCCGATTCTGGGCTGGAAAGGCGAAGTTGGACTCGCGCATAGCGAAGGTGTTTGAACAAGGCGTTCAAGGGTGGATGAGCTAGCGAAGGTCTTGTACTAAGGCTGATGGGCTTTGCTAGTCGAGGTAGCTTTGTGTTGTCCTCGCCGCCGTCGGCGTCGTGTTCGTCGTCGTCGTCGATGTTGGTGGTCGAGTCTCCGCCACGAGCGGGTGATCTGACTGGGGTCTGTTTGGCTTTGTTTGGCCGTGGCCAGTGCCTGAGGCCTGATGGACAACTGCTTATACCTTGCTTACTCAGACTCGGACAAAGATCTTGCTTTTGAGTCCTCCTCTTTGGAATGCAACTATAATCTGCCAGCTTACGCATGTTCCGGATGGCTACACAAGACCTTTATTCAACACACAACAGCAACCCCCGGCTGACGAGCCGATCAAACTCATCAACGCGGCCTCCCTCCCAGAGCGCGGCTTGACAACAGGATTTCTTCAATTTCGAGGAACAGTAGTAATTCACACACAGATAAGGTAGACGACGCTCGAAGCAAGCACCCTTATGTAAGCGAAGCGCCTACACCCCGCCCTCCCGACTCCCGCCTCAAACAGCGACGACACTCATCACATTTTGCCAGTTCCGATCAATGGGAAATGTTCCCAAGGAGATGTTCCATCGTTCTCATTGAGCAAAAATAAAAATAACAAGCTACTTACTGACTAGTAACCAAAAAAGCTCCCCTTGTACAAAAGGTGCTGTTTCGTTATTCTAAGCTGTTTGGCGGGGTCTTCGAAAATCGCGAGCTCGTTTTTGGCCTGGCGCCTATTACATAATATTACCAAATACAGCAGCCATCAATTGGGATCTGACAGTGATCTGGCCTGCCGCTCAGTCTCTCTGCTTTATTGCACTGCACAACAGATCACCTGGCCTCCAAACACTCTCACTATATTTTTTTCGTGAAACTTGTACCAAAAATAATTTTTACTCGTCCGTGAACGTTGTATATGACCTCTGCGAAGGTCTTTCCAAAACCGCCGACCCTCATTTTGGCCGGGCGTCTACGTAAGCGCGCTGATTACATAAGGGTGCTTGCTTCGAGCGTCGTCTACCTTACAGGCCGTGATAATGGATTGTGATGTCATGCCCACACAGCTTTCCAAACATGCTGACTTCACTGCAATTAGTCCTAGAAATACATTTACACTATTATTCGCAAAGGTGCACACGACCGAAAGCCTTCAGCTGGCTTCAACGGCGACCTCCAAATTCCATCCTTCTCAACTTCCAGCAGATCTTCATGATCAGTCAGCTTCGGCTTACGCATCACCTGCGGATGCTCCGCCCTCGTACTCCCGCCCCCGAGTGTCAGAATACTTGGACGCCAACAAATCCTCCGTCTCCCTCCTTCCATCCGGATTTCTTCCGTAGGGGTTCAACCCAGCACTTCCTCCCTCAACCCCAAAGTCTCTTTTCGCCTCGTGCGCGAACTGCTCTCTCGTGGACGCGTCCTTTCCTTGAACGGCGTCTTGGATCTCCCCGGCGATCGGTCCACCCGTGGTAGATTGGCCAACGAGGCTTGGTGTGGAGTCTACGTCGCTCCCTTTCTGAGCTTGCGTAGACCAGGTTCGTTCGGGAGGGCCTCCGTAACCTCCGGATGAAGTAGCTTATTTTATGAGGAAGGTCAATATTATTGAATACAGCGCGACAAACTTCGGAACTTACAGTCACCGCTTGGGGGATAGTTTGTGGTCTGGTAGTCGTTTGACCTGTCCATGATAATCAAGTGTCGGGTGAGGTGTGTAGATTGTCTGGGAAAATATATAATGGGGACACTGAAAGCCAGCTCGTTTATATGCAGGACAGGGCCCCAACGCAGCGCTCGCGGTTATTGACCGAATGACGTCAGTTCATGGTGCATTGGACCTTGAAAAGGCAGGTGATCTCAGTGGTGGCACTCGCCTGCAAGTATTGGCTACCAGTGTACGTACTCAACTGATCGCAACTGGAAGAATTATTGCAACGTGCAGTGAGATATATTAATTTTTCATAACCAAAATTGCTGGTACCAGATACGAGAACTTTGTCGCGTGAACAGTGGAAGACACGCGAAGCAGAAGGGAAGCGGTAGCTAGGTCCGCATTCTGGCGGCCAAAGAAGACGATGGTACTAGCCCTCTCTCCAACTTCTGTGTTGTGCATGTGTGCTATAGGCACTCGGCGGACCCGCTGTGTTGTGCCCCAATAGTCTCGACACGAATGTACGCTTCTGAGTCTCTGCAACTTCTTTGAGCACACCAGTGATGCGTTTTGGAGCCAATAGACTAATCTTAATTGAAAAAAACTAACTTCGCCTCATGAGACGATGGGCTAGAATTTGCCAACTGAAGTAGGCGTAGATACAGCACCTTCCTAATACGGCCATGCATATTATCGGAGTTCGCCACGTCAATGGAACAAGCGCTGAGGTACACTCTCCAGTGGCAGTCTTGCTGTCGCCATAATCTCTCCTCCCAATTTTCAGTTCTCCTCCCCGACCCTCTTGGTTTCCTCCCTCTTCCTCCTCACCCTCTCCGCCATACTACCCAGCCCACCATGAACGCGGCCACGTCGAACCTCGTCATCTCCCTCGGTGCCATGCAAGGTGTGTATACGTATTCATTGACCAGGGTCGGCAATGCAGTTGCAAGACTCGGAATGTTCTGACGTGTATACGCTGTTCTTTGTTCTTCGTAGTGGCCCGCAAAATCAACTTCGACGACCCGCAGGTTTTGAACATTGTGCGCCTTGCGTATGTTGCTGTTCAGGCTATTGTTCTCGGGACGTACTACTACACGTCAATGAAGGTATTTACTGCAGCAGTAGTATGGGCCTACGAAACATTGCTGATGACATCGCCACGTATCTCTTTGTGAACGTCAGATCAAGCAAAAGAACGACCAGACGGTGCTCAAATATGGTGCGTTTGTTACTGGCCGTACATTGTCCATATGGCTGTTCTGACGTAGTGCTTTCAACAGTTGAGCCTGCCAACCCTATGGTATGTACTTTGTCGTATCGCTGGCTTGAACATTTCTGGAGCTTTCCCCACAGTCAAAAGAGCCAGGCAACCTGGTTGTGACGACAAACCGCGATTACGACTTGGGAGAGGTTTCGAAGCTCCTACGAGGAGTATGGATTGGACTCGCCATGATGGCATTCCTTCACGGATACATGCAGTGAGTATACATTGCACTATAAGTTGTGAAACCACACTCATCTCGCCCGCTAGCTACACCCAACCTTTGTTCATGCAGGCTCTTTTGGGACTGAAGAACCTGTATGACGCAAAGCCAGTTTCCATTTGGGTCCTCGGCAAGCCCGCTGAAGGTGACCTGAAGAGGCCGTTCAAGGGTGCCGGTGGGATGTTCGGAGGTACGGAAAAGTTTGATATTTCTAACGTCGTTTTACTAATGATCTGCACTTTCAACTCAGCCGCTGCGGAGCCACAGACCGACAAGGCCGCTATCGAGGAAGCCGAGAAGAGGATTGGCAAGAAGGAAGAGTAAGCGAACGCTGCTCCCTTCCGCTGCTCGAGGTTCTGTCATATCCACATCTCGGCGGAATGAAAGGCGGATGCAGGCCTGCTTGGGCTTTGCGGATATGCCACGGAATCTAGGGAGTTGGTCAATACCAGTGCTAGATGTGTATGTGTACGGGCTTGTCGATATTCTATACTATACATTTGTTTGTAACTTTGGAGGAGTACTCGAGCAATAATCTTCTCTGCCATTTTCCGTTAGTTCGAAGGCTGTACATGTACTTTGTTGGATGTGACTGTGACGGGCCACTGTGAGTGACGTCATCTGGATGTGTTGCACGGACGCGATCGTGCCAAACGACAAGCTAGAACTATATAAACACGCCTTCCTCGCGTTCCATCCCCCCAACTTCTTCCTCGTCGTATTTCTACCCGTCGTCGCCATCGTCCGCGACCTCAACACCATGAATCTCCACAACGACTCCGTCTCGATATCCCGCGCGACGTCGCGCGCAAGCAGCCGACATGGCTCAACCGTGTCTAGACAGCAGAGTCTCATCAAGAAGAACATCGCCCCGCACGACCTACGCCCTTCAGACATCCTCATCGAACGGTTCTCGGCATGGAAGATTATTGTGAAACAGCTCATTGCGTACTTCGAGGTTCGTTCGTTGAAGCACCTGGTGTACGGGAACTAAAATGTTCCATTTCTAGGGGCTTGCGGACATTGAGAACAACATTGCAAGAGAGATGACGAAATTGGGTGCTGTTATCCAGGTTCCCTTCCGATCTGGGAATCAGTTTTTGGGTGAAGGGGGTCTCCAGGTGAGCAGATTGACGAAGTCGCTTCGAGGCTGTGCTAAAAGAACCATGCAGGATGTATACTATCATATTCGCGACAAAACGCGTGCAATTGCAGACGAACATGCAAACCTTGGGCGTACGATTGACGGCTCTATCGTACAACACCTGCAGAAGCTGCGCGTTGAGATCAAGGCCCATATCAAGGTCCGTATCATCTCCTCGCATATCCCTAGTGAATCGCCATTCTAACATACCCATAACGCGTACAGAATATTCAGAATGATACTGGAAAGCTGGCTACTTCTGTCGCTAAAGAGCGCGAGCTGTCCGCGAAACTCATCGGTGACCTTGGGACCAATATCTCCATCCTCAAGAACACCCCGATGAGTGTCACAGCGAAGACAGATCCTTACGTAGTCAACCAGGCAGTCTTCAGACAGCTCGTGAAGCAGGTTCATACGGAGAACGCCTTGCAAAAGTCCATCCTGCTCACTCAGTCATCTTCCGCCCTGTTCGAGGCTTCGCTGATCCAGGCGTTGCAGTCGGCATGGGCAACCTACGAGGAATGGCGCTCCCGAATGGACACAGGTATCCAGGAGATCTGGAAGTCACTTGAACGCTCCATGTCGTCTCTGGCACCTGACCGTGAATGGATCGCTTTCGCTGCTCGCGAGGATCACCTTATCGACCCGGAAACTCCTCTTCGTGATCCCGTCAACATCAACTATCCGAGCAAGGAAGACCCCAGTGTATTACCCGTCCACACTGGCTTGCTCGAACGTAAGAAACGATACACACGCCACTATAAGGAAAGCTACTTCGTCCTCACTCCTGCTGGATTCTTGCACGAGTATTCGTCTTCCGACCCGCACAAAGCAGACCACCCCACGTTTAGCCTCTTTCTGCCGATGTGCACGCTCGGTCCACCCAGCGCGCCTAGTGCCGCTTCGCACAAGTTCCATATCGAGGGACGCAAAGACGGCACGGGCACTACGAAGACGGGCTCGTTCCGTAGCCTCGCGGGCACATTGACAGGCCGCAAGAACTCTGGTCCTGCTTGGACGTTCCGCGGACGCTCTCACGACGATATGATGGAGTGGTGGAACGACGTTCGTATGTTGTGCGCTCGGTACCTTGTCGCAAGCGAGTCCATGGATAGAAGTGGACCTGTTAATGCCGCTGTACGTGCAGTCGGATACGCGAGCGACGATGAAGAGGGAGAAAGTGAAGAGGAGGGCTCCAGTGTTGAGGAAGAGCGCGATGACGAGGATGAGGATATGTACGCTCAGGCACGTGAGGCCCCCGCTGGACAGGACGGTGCTGCTACGGACGAAGAGCTCCCACAGTATGAACACAAACAGAACGGATATCCGGTGAGTCTCGTGTTTGGATGATTGCCAACCTCCGACTGAGTGCTCATAGCGACCTTCTTCACATCGTTCAGGTTGACAAGAAATCGATCAACAGTCATAATAACCCCACTGACGGAGCTGCGAGTGGGCTGGCCGCTAACGTTATTCGGAAGCCGAGCTTGAGGCAGCAGGAGAAAGCCCCGGAGGGACGATCACCGCATGTCCCTCCGGCTGACGAGCCTGCGGGTGCGACGGATAGTGAAGAGGAGATCGCTCCGACCCATACTGGCGAGGCTAGCGCTGGTCCTGCTCCCACTGAGAGTCGCTTCCAAGAGGAGCTGTAATATTTTATTATGGTGAACAAACTCGGCGTAGGTTTTGGTCTGGCTTGGTGAAGATACTACTACCTGGAATTGGATTGAAGTGTGTGTATATTATATATCAGACTGTAACGTGTGTTTGGGACAGTAATAATCAAGTGTCGTACTCTACCTCATACCCCTCATATCAACAAAGAACCTCATAAATATAGCATCTTCCTCTGGAGGTAACTGGCCTAGGACCCCTGCGACCCAGATGCATGACAATGCTGGCACTGACTCTCGTTAGTCAACTGTCTTCCCGGGCCCGCCAACGTAGCCAAGAGCAGCCTCTCAATACGACCCAGAGTCTCTTCCACCCTCCCAACCTTGCCTGTCAGCGCCCAGACCGTCTGCTCCAAAGCCGCCATACGTTCTTCGGCTGAATTCTCTGAGGTTTTGGCATCGGATAACAGCTTGCGGGCACATCGGACGAGCGTGTGCAGGTAGGTGTGCTGTTGGTCGCGATCGAAGGGAGGAGGTTCGACTCTGTGTGCGGTGCAGGTGCTACAGAGGAAGTTGTCGACTATTCATAGTATATCAGCTGAAAGTAGATGCTAGGACAAGGAACATGGGACAGACCTGCGTGTGCGCCGTAGTACCAGTTAGGCTGTTTGTACGGTCTATCGCAGTGTGTGCATCGCAGCAGCATCTTGGGCTCGCAGTCATCGCATATGTATAGCTGTTTCTCTGTGTGTATAACGCGATTAGAAGACATTCGAGTGGTAGATGGGTAGAGATCAAGTACCCAATGCAAAGCAGTCCGCACAGGTCCAACAAGGTAGGTCCACTTCCTTTTGACATATTCCGCACGAAACGTTGCTGCTACTCTCAGGTTGTAGATGTTCGGACTTGTCGTCATCAAAATATGAATCTTTGTGAACAAGTCAGCTATTGTGGCTCGATGTAAAATACAGCCCGTGCAAACTTACCCAGCGTGTCATCTATGTAGGAACCACTCTGGATGTTGGTAGACAGCCGAGGGTCGGCCAAATCTCCGTTCGACGTTTGAAAGTATTCTCTGGCGACGCTCAGCGCATTCCCCGCGAGCTCGCTCACACCTGGCACGTCTCGCAGATGCAGCACGCTACGAACCTTGAACACGTCGTGTGAAGGTAGATGTCGCTTCTCAGGATCCCGTATATCGACGACGAATGTGGTCTTCGGACAATCTGGGTTATCGCAGAAGTCCACTGTCTTTGCTTCGCTCTCGGACGAGAGACAGTCGAGACATACAACGCGTGCGCCCCCGATCTTGCCTCCACAGCCACGACAGAAACAATCACTATGATACGGTGAGCACTTGTTTGAGGACAACCATAGATAAATTGCTTACTGATTCGGAATGGTCTTCAACTGATGCTCGCGCAGTATACGAAAGAAGCTTGCGTCGATGGGTAGAACATTCCGCATGAGGTTTGTCCACTCCGCAAGTTCAATCTCGTTCGGCCTATGCCCATAAGCGGTGTACCGGATACTTAGCTCGATGTAACGTATACGAGTCTCTCGCCTCTCCAGTATATACTCCCATGTCCACCGGTGCCGACGGACGTGGTGGAGAGCAGCATTCAAAGCGAACTGCCAAAGAGCTCGCGCTTTGTTCTCCCGGAGCTCCGACGGTAGAGGGCGGTATCGAAGGAATCGCTTGGACAAATGTCGCTTCAAGAAGAATTGGTGGTCATGAAAATGCTCGTCTTCGTCCCAGCCTTCGGTCCCAACGATCGTCCCTGTCTCGTCCAAATGCCCAGAGAAGTATTGTGTGCTGTACTCCTTGTTGTACTGTATGGAGAACTTGACTTGCAGGCCGCCGTCCTCGTCGATAGTGCATTTGCCCGCAACTTGGAAGGTCACTCCATCGTGCATGCCCGAGGCTGTGAAGAGTTCTGGATTTGAGGGGACGGCGTGTATCCTAAAAGATACCATGAGCTGGGAAGGATATTGGTCTTCGGTGTAGACATATCCGTTCCATTCGCCTAACCTTCATAAACCCTCGTCAGGTTATTCTTTGTCGTGTAATAGAACACTCACAGTGCTCGTGCTGGCAGGCCAGCTCGTGCGTCAGCCTCCCATACCGCCTTGCTAGAGCCCGTATCCACTTCATACAATTCGCATTTAAAACGGTGGTCATCCTTCAAGGGATAATTGAGTACGGCTAAAGACGCTTGTCCGGACTCAAGGATGTCCGTGGGTTCTGAGGAAGCTGCATCCGCTACCACAAGTTGCATATTTCTCCACGTCCACAAGGAAGAGGAGTTGTGCAGGTAATCAAACTAAGATATATGTTTGTGAAGTAATCTGTGGTCATGGACCTAAGAACACTTACGAGACCGCATGCTATGATCTTCATTTGGCTATCGACACTGAGATGGTTTTGCTTGAAGAGTGCTGCGTGATGGCTCGATGAGTGTCCACTCCAAACAAAGACTGCAACAGTCGAACGTACCTGCCAAATCCAGATAACGATAGTTTACAGCCCGGAACACCCAGAGCAAGCTATCGGCAGAGTCTAATAGCTCTTCTTTATGGAGGATCTTCTCTTTCGCGACATGAAACACTTCGACATCCCGTTTAAGGAGTAGGTAGACAAGTGGGAACAAGTACTATCACCAAATCAGCAATACTGCACGACTGAACAAAGACAATATTGACCCACCTTCTCGATCCGACCAGGTCCCGCAACGACGTACACAGTGTCAAGAGCATCGATGTCAAACCTGATATCCTCTAGGTTCTTTCGCATCCGGTTCTCTTCGTGCACTGTGTAGGATTGGAACTTGGCTTGCACATGTTCGGGGATGTTTGCAGGACGGAATGACTTGATGAGCTCAAACGCTACTGGCCATACTGTCTTGAGATAATAGTCTGCCCAATATCGATTCTCGGGAAGGAGGGAGGAGCGCATAGAGAACAAGTGATTGAAGAGCTCTAAAATCTGTTCACCATACTTGGCTGAAGTGGCCTGCCAGCCTGAATGTGAGGGTGGGTCAGAATTATAGACGACTCGCCAAAGACAAACACCTACCAACCGCCCAATAGGCTACCCAGTGGGGAAGACTATATCGAGGATTCGTTGTTAAAGTAAGCCCAGTGACAAAGTGCGTCAGAAAAGGGGCACACCTCCAGTTCAGTTCTATCGGACGTGAATCCACAAATTCATTGACCTCCTGGTACGTTACATAGCCGGACCCATCGTCATCGAATGCCTCCATGATTGGCTGAAGATACTTCGCGTTGATGAATTCGAAGGCCCAATCGTCGTTGGCAGCGCCAGGTGTAAAGGACGACATGGCAACACTGTCGGTCTTGTCGCGGTAATGATCTCGGAGAGTCATGACGAACAATCGTGCCTTCACGTTGAGCTTCCAGTCCTGCGAAATAGCCGATTTAGTTCATGATTTTTCATTAAATTGCGATCACAGACCATCTCTTTCCATATTGCTCGAAGTTCCTAGACAAATAAAATGAGCTCATTGTCCCAGGACACTTCAATACGGAGACTTACATCATCTTTGATCTTATCATGTGGTCCTCGATTGAGCTCGTCGATGATGCGACTATTCTCCTCTCGAATGACTCTGGACAGCTCCTCTTGAAGTTGTCTTTGATACAGAGCAAATTTCCCTTCAAACGTCTCCATATTCTTTCGGACTGCGAGCTCCCAGCCTTCATGCAGCTCATCCTTAAGATCCTGAAGAGTGAATGTGGCCTCCTTGACAGATCGTCCTTGCAGGATCACTGAATGTCCGCTTTTCGCCTGACCCTAGTGGTTTCGTCAATCAAGCGTGTATAAGGCAGGCAGACATGACGCCTTTACCTTCTCCACTGTACCAGAGCTATCAAGCCCAGCTAGCTCGCTTAACGCTGCGTCACTGTTCTCCACAAACTTTACGCCTCCCTTATCCTTGACTCTACGAGCAAGCTGTTGTTCGCTACTTGGCGTCCACTCGCGCCGATAGACGTCAAGTACTAAAGAAGTCAATTCTGACACTCTACGTGCAGTGGTGAGTGATTATTAACCTCCATATCATATGAATACTCACTTCTGATTCATCTCTCTGGCTAAAGCTTCCGTGGACTCGACAGTATTGGCCGTATGTATCATCAACGCGAACTCAAAGTCTTGACGCCTCTGAGCAAATACTCGTAGGAATGAGGCCAGTCGTTGTTCCCACAATTGACTCCTCAGAACCTTTACCACAATGGTCTTCTTGAGGTACGTGTCGCATGTGTTTGCACATTCCTTGATGTCTTGCGCAGCCATCTTAGAGACCGTCTCAAGTCTCGAATGTATGGGATTGCCGTCCGCGCCAATTTGGTGAGGATCCCGAACGTTTCTTAGCCTTGGAGCAAATGTCAATCGCGACTCTAGGCAGGTGACAGGCTACTTACTGTACCAAGGCTGCCAGCATATCCTTCATGGCGACATATAGCAGGGTGATCCTTTTATCGTTATCGCGTCTCGTGCGTTCCATATTGTAAGCAGCCTTGAACGCTAGTACGACCACTGTGCACGAGAAACTGGATCAAGGTATGACTCCTTTCTTAAATCGTGTACTTACCAGATATCGAGAAATGGATCTTGGCTATCTCATCCAATGCGTTTAGTAACCCTGGGATCTCCACCGGTAAATCGTTCATGTTACTCTTCATTCTGTGAAGGGTAGTCCCAGCATCTGGAATAGAGGCAAGAGCAATCGTTGTTTGCGCAATGACGGCGTGTGTTTCGATCGCCGCAAAACCAGACGAGTTTGTGAGACTATTATCTGTTACGGTATCCGACACCGTTAGTGAGTATATGCAGTTGCCAAGCACCCATCCCAACAAGCATTTGCCACACACCATTGGAAGTGATACTGTTCAGCAGGGTATGTGAAGCTGATGTCTGCTGATCTTGTCTAGTATGGCCATCCGCCAAAGAGACGTATTCCGGTGATCGAGCCTTGGAGGTCCACGGCAGATCGGAATTGTCTTCCGCTACCGGTTGCGGGTCCGCTTTACTATGTTGTGAGCTAGTGGTGGTAGCGTTCGTATTATGCGTCTCATCCGAAAGTGACAATGTGGCGGGGGACTTCCTTTTGGGTGGCACAGTTGAATTGCTGGGCGGCCTAGTAGGAACTGGCGGAACCTGAGGCAATGACTTTTGTCGTTCGCGTGAGGATGTGTATGACGAAGTCGTAGGGCTACTTGTGGCAGATGAAAGCGTGCTGGGCGAATATGGATAGGGAGTTATCGTCTCGTAGCTATATTCACCATCCGAAGCCTTAGTAGATAATTTGTTCCATTCTACAGCTGCAGTGAGGTCCTCGCTGAGGTCAACGTTACTTGTACTCCCAAAGCGTGCCTTCAAGTTACGCAGGCTAAACTTCTTCTTCGGTCGCGGAGACGTGCTTGGACGAGCTGCTGGAGGCTCCATGAGTGCGTAGGGTTCACAAGTGATTTACTTTGATCGGGAAGTACACCTTCGCATATATAAGATAGCGGAGGCAAATGAGAAGGCACGCTTGGAGCCGTAGTTTATCAAAGTATCTGTCCTTCCGACGTCAAATTGAGCGCTACGTACAACAAGGAACAATCAACGAACATTCATTTGAACTCACGTCGATGACATGTCAGGACATGTCTCGTATTTGTGGCCCAACAACCTTGACAAGGTACCGTTTCTTTGTACAGTCTGTATGCGATATATGTCTAAGGGCGTAGTCTGAGTGCACAAACCCAGCTGTTTCTGAAGACAGCCTCCATGTTCGCTCGCTAACAAACAACGTAAGCCATGAATTGTTCCGTTCACCTTTTTGTATACTATCGCACGCGCAGTGTTCGTAAACGCCAATTTTTACGAACACTAGTTTTTCTCCTCTCCCTCAACTTCAAATATTACGAGGGTGGGCATGTATGTAGTATACTACTAGATCATCATTAATGTGAAAAAAAATTCGCACTTTCTGAACTCGCTCGAGTTCACGAGAGGGAATGACTGAAATTCTGCGTAGATAGGCCATGATCAGCCAAGATTTGAAGTGATGCAGGATGTTTCAAGCAAAATAATGTATGATAAGGATGTTAAGTACGTTGAGACAGACTTGAATATCGTACCCGATTTTCCCTATGTCGACGTCTTGGTGGTGTTTACGAACAGTGACCTCCTGAGGGTGACTTTCAGGCAGGTGAACATTCAAACTCAGCTGCGATGCGTTTTACGAACACTCATTTGAGCTGATGGCGCTGCCGAATACGGTAGTTGATGCCATCTGCCGCATCATGCCGGTGTGACAACTTGTGACGTTTTTACGAACACTAGATGCACTCAACTCTCCTCACCGGTATCCTTCCATGGGTCGCAATTCCTCTCTATAAATGCTCAATAAAAGATATGTTATACTACATATGTGGCGCTATCGAACTATATACTTTTTATTGGCATTCATTCCCTGCCTGTAGAGAAAAATGGAGGGCGCTGAAAAGTTACGAACACTATGCGTACGATAGTACCTCCTCTCGATCTGCGTATTGTTCGATGGTTACCAGAAGTCAATCTGTCTCGGGCTCTCAGCAAGTACAGTTACCACGAGAAACCAGCATTGGCAGTGACCGGACCACGTCAATCGTACCCACGCTAAAGCCGATCGAGGGTGGTCCTGCACATCGCAAAGAAGATTCTGCGCTGAATTTATCAGATCTCACCGCCTTATGGCTATGCCGGCGCACGTACAAAGCGAGAACTGACCTGCATAGTTTCTATGTCGCTCCGCGTGCACGTCCATGAAATGATTCGTCGCGCCCAACAAAGAGAGAACTCATCCGGTGTTTGCCGATCTGGCCTAAATTGGTAACCACTGTATTGGCAACAACCAATAGAGTCGAGCTTTCCAGCTGCCAGTGCATAGTTGTAAAAATCCTTTTGTCATCCGTTGTTGATTCTATAGATACAGCATTGTACACGAATAGTCCGTTTTGTGTTGAGTGTCCTTGGTCGTGCAATCATTGCACCGCAATAAAGCCCTCCTTCGACCTTTGACATCCAGTCTCAAAAGAACCCTTGGGTCATTTTATTCTTTACCGCCCAAGACAAGCCATAAAACCCGCATAGTCTATCATCTCGTCTCTCTCCCGTGATAGCCTCTCGAGCTCAGCTAGGATCGTCTCATCCGAGTACTGCCCGTCGGTCCATACCCCCCACCGTTCCCCCTGTGCCAGGCGATGAAGGGTGTTTAACTTGGAGTACGTCGAATCGGTAACGGGCTCAAAGTACTGGCTCAGAGGTCGTACCCAATCCTCAGCCAGAGCTCGATAATCGGGATGCGCGTGTTCCATCACCTTGTCCAAATGAACCGAGAGGTATCGACGACACCACCCATCCCCTCCTTCGAACTCATCGTACCAGGCGGCCAGACAGTCGGTGTTCACTTGACGCAGGGAAGGGACAAAGCAGGCGCAGAACCAGGCGAGAAGGTTCATGAAGGCTTCAAGGTCGTGGCGATAGAAGTGTTCGCCTTGCCACCACGCTGCCTCAAAGTCTGCCGACAGGAATGGACGCGTTCCAAATCGTTGGCCGGGCCGACGAGAACGTGGGGATGGAGGTTTGGCCAAGTCCCAGTCAGCCAAGACACCCCGCTGGACACCGTTGATACGCCGAATCATGACATTATCTGCGCTGATGTCACGCTGAAGGATACCGGAGGTCTCGTACACCCAGTGATGCGCTATGATAGAAGTCAATGATCATCCTCGCACAACACAAGCTGAGGTTACCCACCTTTTACCGCGTCGAGGAAGCAAGTCTTGAAATCCTCGACACTTTGTACCATTTCCAGTGAGGCGTATCGCTCCAACAGCTGAACCCGAAGCACGCGCTGTTCTTCCAGTATGAACATATCCGCCCGCGGTAGCTCCATCTGTTCCATGTTCAGGGTGACCGAGGCCTTCAATTCGGTGACATGGGCAAGCATATCCGGTCGTGATTCACGTAGCCGCCTCCGAACAAGTCTCACAGTCGTGTCCTCAATCGGAGCTGTCACGGCCGCCCAAGCCAACTTCAACACGGATGTCTTCCGCGCCCCGAAACGTTTCTCCGCCTCAGTGCAAGCTGCACCGCACGGCACCACCACTGTGCCCCGGCCGACCAACTGCGAAGGTGCAACGTCTGGCATCTTCCAGTTGGAGTGCCCGAAGAAAAGCACCTCGTCTTCGTCCAGCACTTCTCCAGAATCGAGTATTGGGCGTGGCAATCCGATGTATGAGTACCGAAAGTCCATGTCCGTCTCGACGATTCGTTCCCTGTCACCACTTGTGTGTATCATGAACGACGCAAGCAAAGAGATGCCCAGGCTGTGACGTGACGACGATCCGATGGCGAGCCCCGCGAGGTATAGGAGGTTCGGCTGCTCGATACAGTCGAACCGCGATGAAACGATGACCCCCATACGATCCGCATACCAGAAGGACACCTGCGTGCCCTGAACCAGAATCCCCGTAACCCACGACCGCAAGTTCGAGTTGAAGAGGAACATGAGACGCGTAGCGAAGTCATTCTCGTCGTTCGCTATTTTACGGCGAGCTTGCGACGAAGACTCCTGGTTGAATGTGAGTCAAGTTAGTCGGACAAGTTAACAAATGTCACTCACGGCGTCGTTCTCGTCTGCCTCCCGTGGCCCTTCCTTTTTGATTTGTATGATACAGAGGACACTCTGCCACTTCACCTGATCGTCCTCAAACCTCGTCACATCCTCCCATTTCCCCGAAGTATGCTGCATAAGGCCGAAAGTCCCCGCGTCAACCCCCTCCAATGCAAACTGCGCAGCTGCCACTGCGAGTCTGCTTGGTGGAAGGCCATTGTGAATGTCCTCTCGCCGTAAGGTCTCCTGCTTGAACCTCAGAAGGACTCCTGAATGGTATGTCAGTGCTATTCTTGACTGAGGAAGCTGGCGGCCAATACTCACTACGAACCGGCCGCGGTAGATTCAACTTCCTATCCTCAGGCAGGTCATCAGTGTCGAGCTTCCAGACCTGCCTGAGGAAGTCGACGACGGAATAGTTGCGGGAGATGTGTCTCCCAACGTTGCGCTGAACAGTGGAGGGCATGGTCGAGAAAGGCCGTAACCAGAATTTTATAGCGTAGAAGAGGAACAAAGAACTGCTTATAGGCCTTTGTATCGCTGGCGTGTCGTGATAGACACAAAGCAATGGCAGCTGACAACCGATAGAGTTGAGGAAGAAGTGGAACAAACGGTAGCGGCCGAAGATTGAGAGCAGCAGACTGGGCCTGAGCCTCCGCCAGCGCTTTGTGACCAGACTTCATCAAAAGGCCAAAAGATACCTTCCCCAAAGGGCAGGTACTTCGGCCAGACGAATCTGGAGATCTTCCGTACACCGCGCCGGGCATTGCGAGCTCGTCGTCGGCCACTCCCTTGCACCATGTCGTTTATTGCCCACCACCATCGACGTTATTCACGAACCTGCCAAAAAATACGAAGATCAGCTAGCGACAAGTATACATTGCGATGAAGGATGTGAAGAAAGCGCTGGAAAAGCTCGAGCGGCCAATCTTGTCGTGCCTTTACCAATAACGTTGGGCTTCAGAAGCTTTTGGTTTTCGCTACCAAACTCCAACCTGTAAGTCCTTGGTTTATGTAGGGTAAATGCGTCTAAAGTGTGTATTGTCTGACACAGCAACGAGATAGTGGAAAGTACGCGATTATTCGAGCTTGTATCCTACAAGATTCCGTCGTCCAATAATCTCTCCAATCTGTGAAGTTGTATGTCAGTAAATATGCCGGTTTATGGGTAAACGTATGGGTGAGGAAGGATGCGGAGTAACAATATACTCGAGGAGGATACGGTACGCCGTGTAATTGAGTGATAGCTGAATACTCACCTTAAAGATACCATATGCCTCAACAGCGTAGACTCCTACTTTGAGGTATGCTCCAGAACTGACAAGCTCCCTGATGTATGCGGGAGAGGTAGCGTTGGCCCACAGGCTCTTGTATACGCTCTGCACAGTAGACAATGAGGGTGGCTGGAGGCGCTCAGCGACATAGATCTGCTTGAGGAATTCGCGAGCGACCTGGTAGTTGTACACTATTGGTTGCCGGTAAGCTGTAATATT
This sequence comes from Irpex sp. Y119-03, assembly GCA_037042295.1. Taxonomy (NCBI): domain Eukaryota; kingdom Fungi; phylum Basidiomycota; class Agaricomycetes; order Polyporales; family Irpicaceae; genus Irpex; species Irpex sp. Y119-03. The sequence goes on along the minus strand of JAXQKB010000953.1, from coordinate 328,668 downwards.
TTATGAAAGTGGCATATGCATGAATTAACGAGGTGGCCGTCAGCATACGTTCCCGTACACATTGATGGGGAAGACGTACCACCAAGGAAGCCTGCTGCCCTCTCACCCACTGGCCCAAGGAATTTCTGTGCAGTTTCCGCAGCCTGGCCAGCGTACTTTTGTGCAGAAGCGAGCGCGTCCTGGGCTTTCTTTTGAGCAGCCTCCGTGCTGGGGTTGGTGGATGCGAACCGAACCTGACGAGGGTGCGACTGGGGCGCACGACGGGGACGCAGAGACTGGGAAAGACGAATGGTGGGTCTGACCATAGCTGACAACCGACTCAAGTCGAAAAAGAGTGTAGAGTGAGCGGTGTTGGTCGACGTTGTGGATTGTGACGACGAGCTCTCGAAAATGGCGGATTCCGGGTTAGACCGCTCACGTGCACCGCGGGAACTTTAACGCCTCTGGCCCGCTTGCAGATCTCGACTCTCGCGATGACCACCACTTCACACACAGTTTGCCATGGGCACCCACGATATGAAAAACAGGTTTCAGACAGCAAACAAACTCCCGTTCAAACGTGTATATGGTCACAGTGTTCACAATCAATCACAGAATTGCTCTAAGCGTGGTTTACTACCAAGTATCGTAGGCCACTAATCATGAATAGCTAATTTATTCATACAGAATCGAGCATTCAGCGCGGCACACCAGCCAGGTGATTTCTAGTAGTGTGTTTTTGTGCATAGCTGAGCTAATCGTCCAACAGGCATCTGTGCGAATACCTATCACAGATCCTTATTTTTAATTGGTCGCACACTCTTTTCTTTCACTCGAAGCAGCCCACCCCCGGTTTTCCGGTCAACAGACAACTTTATTAGATACGAGGATGGCAGCTCACAACGTACGATGCATTCAAATGCTATGAGATTGGCTTCCAGTTTGAAATGAATACTCTCACTGGGTGCACTTGCGTCTTCCTAAACATGAAATAGGATGCACTACTTATGTACGAGATCAGAATTACTTACTAACTGCGACTAGCTTTTATATAGCCCTCTAGAACCATCTCTAAGAATACTATCGGCCTTCGAAACCCCGGAATCCACTTCACAAGGAGAGAATCGGTTTGTACGGTACGAGCACGACGGCTCTAGTCCGGTCCCAATCATCCCCAAACAAAGGGATCTGGTGTCTGCAAGGAACCTCAGGCTCACGACAGAACAATCACGAGTCCAAACCCCTAGCTTTTGCTCCATCTCATCCCTTCTAGCCCTTGATGGCTGTGAAACATACACGCTGTTCGCGATATAGGACGAAAGGTATATTTCACACGTACACCAATGCTCCAGAATCTATACATAACGGTCGATATACAGGTACACTTCAATACGCTTGAACGCGCGAGAGAGCATCCCATGATGCGTAAATTACGCCAGTACTCCAGACCAAACATACAATCCTTTCTCTTCGTCTGTTCCAAGTTCTTATCATCCCTGCCGAGTCCAGAGCGCCATCCCGAGAAGGTTAAGCCTGCCATCTGTCGGGTGTCGGACGGCATCGCTCGGCCACCCAAACACCTGGGTTCCAGACTGGGGGCGAACACCTTCTGAAGGAAAACCCACGGGCCCTCCACCTCCACCTCCACACTGTTGGGCATGCCGCATCTCGAACAAACAAATCACGAAGAACTCCACATATCTACGTAATCTTGAACAAAATATGCAAATGGGCTCCTCCTTCTTGTGGTCTGGCCATCATGAATCGTGTTTTGGGGCTCGCGGCCGCGGTGGGCACTGAGATGATGCGGCGCGTCCGCAGAGTACAACACGGACCCATTCCGCGTACACAACCTCCGACGCCGACGTATTCCCCTAAAAGGCAGTCATATTTGGAGTGGAAGGAAGAAGCGATATCATTACAATCAATGCGGTGTATACGCTACTTGTGAAACAGGAATAATTTAAGTAACTGATGAATTATTCGCCTTTCTCCCGCCTCTTCTGGTCAGGGAGTATCTGTATATGCAAGTGCGATTTAGCGTACACTACGTTCGGGAAGATGAAAGATTTGCTAGAAGTACAATGGTGAGGACGTATGAAAAACTTCTCTTTCTTATGAAAGTGGAGAAATAAAGCGAAATACAAAAGAAACTGTATGATTACTATGTGCGAAGAGTATAGAGGATCGCAGTGGTGAGACTGTACGTGGCCGTGGAAAAGGTCCGTGTCGCCCACTACGTTCTACAAAGTTGCGCAAAGGGGCTCGCAGAGAATATCCTTTATGCGCGTGCTTCCGCTTGTTCAGATGCGGTTCGAATAGGTGGTAGAGTCATTCCACCAGCCACGCCGCTTAGGCTGGCGCCGGCTGGCAAGCTATATCTTCGCGACGGGTGGTTGACATCGTGCGCCCCCTCCCCTGCGCGCTGGCCACGATGCTGGTCTTCTTCCTCTTCGTCGAAGGCCTCTTCAGACGTCTCACGGTCATCCCAACCAGCCGGGCCGAGTAGAGCGCGCTTCGTATTCGCTGGTCCCAGGGTTTGGGAAGCAAGTCGCTTGAAGGACGGCCTGTACGACTGTGATGGCGACGACGATAGCCCGCTGTCAGACTCAGCTCCTGCAGATGACTCTCGCTGGCCTGGAGGAGATTCCGAGGAGTGGGAATGGTATGCGTTATGTTGTTGCGGGTAAGCGTGAGAACCGCCAAACGCGTCCGCCAGGCTGCTCGACGAGCTACCAGGTCGCTCAGAAGCGTTAGCGCCCCCTGTGCGATTGAAGGACTCTAGCGACGGGAAAGGAGGCACGGGTGGGTTGGTGGCTTGCGAAAGGCTACCTACGGGACCGCCGACGATAGAGGTCTTGTTCGGTGCGGAGCTTCCGGGAGGCATTGTTCCTCGTCGCTTCGGTATCAGGTTCAAAGTTGTCGGTGCCTTCCTAGCCAGTACAGCCTGCTCATAGCTCTTCAGATCCTCGGCGTCCCCGTGGAGCGTTGTGCGAACACTCGAGTACTGCGGTTTCGCAGCGGGACCATCCCGATCATCTTGCGGCTGAGGGCGGCCCCTCACCTTCGGCTGGGAGCTGAAGCTGAAGTTAGCGTTTGACGGGAAAGAACCAAAGTCCTGCGCCTGTGCGCCAGCACCCAGGTGGCCGTAGTTGCTGGTAAATATTGGAGGGGTCTTCATGCTAGGCAAGCTTGCTACCCGTGAGTGCCGCCGTGATGGACTAGGACGGTTCGTAGGAGACGTCGATCCCAATTGCTGACCGGGGCCTGTGGGCGTTTGAAGAGGGAAAAGGTTATTACCACCTCCCGGACCTGTGAGAGGCGTGCGCATATACTGCTTCCAGAACTCCCGAAGCTCCTTCGAATCCAGTACTTCGCGCCCTCCGGCACTCAGGATGCCACCATTCTTCAGTGATGCAATGAGGTCAGGCGTCGGTGTTGGCAGGCTCAAGCCGCTTTGACCGTGAGAGCTATCGTTGGAGGCATTACCCGCTGAAGAGTTGCTCGTATGAGAGCTGGTCTCGTTCGTGGAGCTCATGGAGGCCTCGGAGAGTGACGTACTGGAGGAGCTCGCGCTATGTTGAGGGTGACCGTGCTGGTTAGAATCTTGGGTGAAATTGCCGGTGTTTAGCACAGAGAAGAAAGGCTCAGAGTCGCTGGCAAGACCGGCCAGGACTGCGGGATCATCGAGGCTCATCAAGCCGAACGCACTCGAGAAACCTCCCTCGCCAAGGTCGTCCTTCCGATGATGCTGACCTTGATATTCGTGAGTAGCATATACTCTGCCTTGGCCATGCTGATCATGCTGGTCTATTGGCAAGCTGACACTACTTGAATTGGCAGAGGAAGGTAAGCTGTGCGAGTCGCTTCCGAAATCATCGCTAAGCTCTTCTGAGCGACGTTGCTGGGTGTGGCCTGCTCCCTGAAGCTGGGGCGGGGAGGATCCGGTGTGAGACTGGGGGAAGGGTATGCCTGCTCCTGAGCCGGCACCATACGGGTGTTGGGACTGAGGTGGTATACCTGCGAAACCGGCAGCGCTTCCGTGGCCTTGAGGATGGGCTGCCAGCGCTGCGCTCCCACCTCCTCCTGGAAAGGACCGGCCGTACTCGTCGACACCGACCCCAGTCGCGTAGCGAGCCATCTGAGAGGGATCAGCGTAGAGCGGTGCGTTGGTCAAGCCTGGGGCGCTGATCGCTCCTTGCGGGAGAACGTTCGCTCTGCTGAGAAGCGCAGCCTGTGCGCGATATCGGGCCATCATATCAGGGGAGGTATCTAAAGTGTCGCGAGGCACCGAAGGGATCGCTAACGGCTGCGTTGAGGGAGATTGTCTGGGATCATACGGGTTGGTGGAGTACAGAGAACCTGCATAGTCCGGAAGATACATCGTTGGCATGACGCCTCCAAGTGCACCAGCTGCTGGGGCAGGGCCAAGTAAAAATTCGTCTGGGACCCGGCCGCCCATGGAAATGGAGGATCGGTGGGGGTGCTGAGGGATAGCATTGGGAGGCGGATGTCCGGGACCGACTGGCGCCGTCTGACGATGGAACTTGACGTACGTGCAGCGACATTTACGCTGGACGCACTTGGCTACAAGGGGATACACGTTGGATCAGCACCGTCGGCTAAAATCTATGAGGTACGTAATATAACTTACAGCAAGGATTACACCCATCGCAAGGGAGACTGGAGGTCACGCATTGATCGCAGGCCTGTTTGGACGTTGTCGCACGGGAAGCAGCCGCTGTACCCTTGCGACGATTATTTGGAGCAGTAGTTGTTGGAGGTTTTTCTGCCGCATGACATTTGTTCACATGCCGGGACAAAAGATCGCTAATATCGCCACTTCGTCAGTAACCACATTATTTCGTGATTATATGCGCCCGGTATGCACTCACCTGCGGGCGAATTGATCACCGCAATGCTGACATTTGTAGGGCCTATCGCCAGTATCTAGCGTCCGAAGGATCAGCCGAAGTTCAAAAATGCTGCTCAACGTCGCTGCCCCCGTGGGAGCCTATGGTCGCGCTATATCGATGATGGTGTATGCGGCTCTACGAGGCGGCTCAGCTGATGAGAACACTTACGTGAACGCATATGCCGTGCGACATGTTGGGGTCTCGTAAATGTTGAGCTACAAACAGGACACTGCGAGTGGGGTGGGTTGGATTCGGTTGCAAGCACGATATACAGTTAGTGGTGTCCTTGGGCGGCTGGAGCGGAAGAGATTACTCACCTTGTGGTCCCCCGCCATCGCGAGATATTTGGAGCTTGGAGTCGGTAGTCGGGGAGTCGGGGACGAGGTAAACGATGTGGAGAGTAGCGAAGACGATGAGCAGAGATGAGGCTGTGTTCCCGTGGGTATGTGGTGGTTCGTAAAAGAGGACGTAGGCAGGCGGTGAGTGCACGACAACCAGGGTGTTGTGGAGTGAGACGAGCACGGAAAGGAAAGACGTCGCCTTGATGAATTCCCCCAGTGGAGCGTACTGTCACGCATCACACTGCAATCTCAGATCTAAACGCGCTGACCATACATGACGTCGCTCTCGCTTTTGTTCTTTTCACATTGCTGGGCCATCCGCAGTCTGTTTTGTTATCGAAGCACACGTTCCAGTGACCCATCGTTATATAAAAGCAAATCCCTACACATGCGAATGTTCGTACCCTTACGGCTGGTGCAAACCTCATAAGCGTGACAATATCGTGACACATGTGTGACCAGAAGTGGAGCCTATGACGCAACGGGGTCTTCACAGCCAAAACACACTATTGACGCGAGATCGTAGCGGAGATCAATCCGCTGTTGAAGATGACATCATTTCAATCAATCACGCGTCCAATAAGGAATTATAGTGCACGACTCACCTTGGCGCAGACACCGGAACGAAAACGTCGGCCTTCGCTCTGGGGAAAATAAACACAAGCCAATCAGCGTCCAGTCCAAGTCGCCTGAAACTCTTCCCCCACGCAACAATCAGAAACAAAAAGGAAGCGAAAGCAAACGACGAATGCAAGTCTCGAAATCGAAAAGAATGCAGAGATGTTGTTGCACTTCCTCCGCGAGCCTTCCGCTCTGTGCCAAACAACCTTCGTTGCGCAGTCTTCGCATGGAGAACTACCGCCGGTTAACCGCGTCATAGACCCCCATCTTTGAGAGGAATTCATGACGGGACCATTCCAAGTCTCAAGACGCACGAATCAATCCGACCAATCACGAGCGTTGCGCTCATCTAACGCCTCCAAGATAACCCGGTGAGACCAGGAACGTCGTTGCATACCCTCGGGGCGACTAGAAGAGCGGCCGACAGTCGGTACAACCACCGACACGACCCGCGCGAATGTCGAGGTGGATTACACCGAAACTTCCCGCGGGAATATAGGCGTGCACATGGTTGGCTATTATTGGTCGCAACCAATCATAATAGCCAATCTTGCGCATCAGTCGCGTCGCGTACGTCAACGCCTGATCTGCACTGTTGGGGATAAACAAAACAGATAACCAAATACGAGGCGAACGGAGGTGCGATGCTGGGCGCGGTGCGCCATATCACTGCATCAGGATTATGGAAAGGCTTGCGTGACACGATGGTGTACCACGTTATCCCAGCAATACAAACAGCGGCTGCAAATGTGTCAAAGCACTTCTGAACCTCAAAATTTAGAGGAAAGATGAGGAGAGTAAACAGACTCCGGCGAAGACCATGCCCGCACTTGCATATAGTCCTTATCAATTTCGGGAGCACCAATGGGAGCACATAATCGCAACCGTGTCTCCGAACCCTTGAGAAAGCCCGTGATGGAACTTCCTCCCATCTGCCAGTTGCTTGACAACATAACGAAAGAGGAATGGTTTAGCAAAAGACAGGAGGACAGAGGTGCTCATGTGAGCCGTGACTCTGTTCTGATTTGCTCTGTCCATAGCGCGGTAATCCGTGATTCGTTACGAAAGTCACGGCAGATTAACGCAGGACAGGAGACAGGGGGCAGGCGTTTGCAAGACGCGTAGCTCCCGGACGACGTCATCCCAGCCAATGAGGCAGAAGGGGTTCTTCCATAGCCATCTCAATGAAATGGCCACGGTCCGAACGAGCACTTCTCTTTGAATGAAGGTAAACAAAGCAAAGATGAGTGCGAACTCCGCAGCAAAACATAGCTACAGAAGTAGCATACGACCTGCGCGCTCCGAGCACAGTTTGGGACAGAACCATGTCGACATGAGAAAGAGGTAAACATGTCGCACACTAAATTGAGGGTAATGATTGGGTCCAACCCGAATCATGCGAACACGTCGCAGGTATACAACGCCACATCCCTCGTTTCCGCTCTTCTAGCGCAGAGAAGAGATAGAAGCACGAGAGCTTGGTGGACGTGTTTGTGCTTCGCATTCGAAACCATGACCAGGAGTAAATAGACATCGCAGTGGTTCACGGAATTATAAGAAGCGGGTGTACCGCATCCCTCGTGCGTAGACGCCGCTCCCGTGATAATCTGCTGTCCTCTGAATCATGTTGAGGAGCAACAAAAGCCTATGCTTGCGGTATGGCTTCAACGAAGAGGCAGTGACATAGTATGACGCCGTCTTCGTTATCGTTGGCTTCCTTGCACCACCACCATACATAACATGGGTATAATGACTGCGAGGCCAGATGACAAATGTCATTTGGGTGGTCATCGGACCTCTGTGACGAGGCACGACCTCGAGACGTAGGCGTAGTAGCCCTGGACGCCACCCAAGCCACTGATCAGGTCGTATGTGTAGTGATGCAAGGAAGTAGGCTCCCCAACACTCCCGAATGAAGTATAACGAAGAAGTAACCGCGGTAAGACACCGCAGTGAAGGAAAAGGGGGAGATGTGTCGTGCGACGGTAATAGCAGATGATGCTGCTTTGAGGGTAACGCAAGGCTTGCGCGGTGGACGAACGCCGAACGAAACGAAGAAATGCAGCCGAAGAGATACCCATTGCGCTGGCAAAGCGTGCGATGACATGTAGTGGGGTGAAGATGAAGAAGCAGAAAAGAAAGCAATGTAACAAGAGAAGAGACACGCACGGTGTGAGATTGTCTATACCGGCATAACGCATATCGACCGGGATGTAGTGCTTGTTCGGGAGAGAGTAGGACACGGTTTGCACGTGCTTGTTCTCTGAGAGGATACGTTCAGCCATCTTGTATAGAGATGCCTATAGAAACGACAGATATGAGATCATTGTAAGTGGAAGCTCATTAGATATGGGACATGAGCCCTAGTATAAACATACCTGAACACTGGCACTCTCATCCACAGCAAAGACTTCGAGGGTGGCCGTCCTTGCTTTAGCGGCTACGGCGTCGCCGTCCCATGCCGTCCCCTCAGAAGAGACATCCTCAGCGAGCTTGAAAGAATCTACAACAGCGTTGGTAGGGACACTGAAAGGTGCATAGGTGTACTTGAGGTCGATAGAGGTGGAGAAGATGCGATCGTTGACCTCTGCCAGGGTCGTGTGCTCGTCGCGAACGAAATTCTCGAATGCAGATCCAGTCGACTTCAGAACTATTCCAAGTTATCAGATACAGATGAGAATGGGGAGATTAGCGTGGAACACGTGTTTATCATCGAGAAAGTTGAAGCGCACCGAGGAGATCTGAGATGCCAGCCGAAACTGTGGCTACGATCTTGTCCTTGCCCTTTGTGGCGTCGACCTGAGATCATCAAATGCAACAAAAATGTGAATATTCTCCACAGAATATTTGGAGAAGGCTATATATACCACGCACCTCGACACTGGCGAAACGCTTCTCATCACCGTCCCTCCAGAAGGAGTGGCTATGCTCTTGCCCGTTCACGTCAATGCGTTTCCAGCGGAGTTGCTCGACAGTCACGAAGGACTTGTGGATATGACTATACTTCGACACCATGTAAGTACCGAGGTGAAGCGCAAAACGCTCGGGATGAAGGATGTGGGGAGATGTTTTGGCAAGGTCTGCGGGTGGTAATTCCTGAGTCCGGTGTCAAGGTGCACATGAAAGGTAACTCTTACGGTAAGTTATGTTCTTCACTACGAAGCGCAGATGTAAGTTAGTACACAGCAGTGGAAGACACAGATAGAAACGCACTCGAATCGGTAGCAACCACAACAGAGTTATCTGCTTTGGTGTAACTGTACGTACGAGGGACTTGAGAATTCTGGCTGACCACTATTGCACTGCTGTACTCACGAGACATCAATATCACCCTCCAAGAGCACAGTAACATTATATTCCACAACGGTGTGCCATTTGTCCTCCTTCACAACACGGAACACCCTGACTGCTTGCTTTCCGTAGCGTGCATGCGAGAGATAAACTGAGCCGGAAGACATCTTCAGTAGTTTGATGAGAAGGATGAGCTAGTTGAGGGGCTGGTTATGTTAGTGAACGATCAGGTCGAGGAAAGGATCGCCTCAACGTAATGAGTCAAGGTTTGTACATATACTTTGGTGGATCGATATGATCGAACGTCGATAAATTTCTTTGCCAGGGGCTGCCGCTGATAACACCGGTTGTGAATTGAACCCAGCCAAAGATTCGGGCACCCGCTGGTAGTTTGCCTCCGTGGCGCGGGGAAAGAAAAGATAAGAGATGGTCGAGACAATATTTCTCATCTAAACCGCAGTCTCGAGCGTGTCTGGACTGGGAAGAGGTGTCGTGTTATCAAACAAACTAGGTCGCGTGAACATAGTAGTCTCGGCTAATAACGATCTCAGCATCCTCACAGTCTTTGAAAAGAAGTAACTTACTGTACCATCGCTACTACAAGCAGTGCTAAAGAACTCGCACTCGTATTTAACAGTGTCTTTATCGACTCAGTCATTTTGGACATGGAGGTTGTGGGAAGAGTTGTAGGCGCTCGCATCGTGAGAGCTGTTGGCTTTGATAAATTGATTTGCAGTCTAATAATCGTCCAATTTCTATAGCGACAAACTCGAACGCAGGATGCGTTCGCAATTGCAACTGATCACACTCACTCATAACATGTCAAGACATGCAGATGAAGACAATGGCTGTCTATAGTACAAAATTGCGGGTAACGAGGGGCAAGAGATATGCGACAAAACGACGTTCAAGAGCCAGAAACACTGCTACGGGAGCCCAATAATTGGAATAAACACAGCAAAGACGACGAACCATAAATACCAATCCCAGACAGAAAGAGGAGTGCATTAAATCAGCGATCTAGTGTTCGTCCATATCAGATACATACTGTACTGCTCAGACGGGAGTGCCTCTGGACTCGAACACCGGCACAGGCAATCCCTTCATCTTCACACCACTATCATGAAAACTTGTGTACGACACCGAGCTCGTGCGATACGTCATCCCTGTGCCGGTGCGAGGGCGTGGGAGGCCACCGCTGGGTGTTCGTTTCTGTCTTAAGGTATGCGGTGCACCAGGCGGAAGTACTCCCGAAGACAGGGAGTTCGATGTTGTAAACACAGGGTTATGCGATGCCGTCGCCGGCAGGATTGGGAGTCGAAGGGAGGTTTGGGGATTCGACAGCGTCCGTTGACGTTGATATTCTGCCCCAACAGCTGTGAAACCAGCACCCTGGGTGTCCTGAGATATTGAACGCGAAGCCGACTTCTTCATAGCGGCAGTCTGAGGAAGTCGAAGTGGGCGGGGAACAGTAGAAGCAGATGACGCTGTTGAAGACGAGTTGTGAGAGTATTGTGAACCTGTCGTCCCATGTGACGTAGTGGTCGTAGTAGACGTTGATGCATTAGACTCGGCTCGCGCCCGTGGAATACGGGGTAAGGACGGGGTAGAAACAGATTTAGACAGAGAGCCATGTGAACCATTTGTATGCGTGGTAGTGGAAGATAAAGCAGTGGATATAGATGAGGTGCTCGCGTTCGATTCTGCTCGTGATCTCGGCAGCTCCGGCGGTGTCTTCGCTATTGGAGTAGGTAAGGTATCCTCAGGCGAAGGTGATGTGATGAAAGGCCGAGTAGAGAAGGAAGACGCCGCGCTTGCAGACGAATCAGCTCTATTGCGCGGCAGACGACTCAAACCCAACGGCGGAGTGGCGATCCTGGAAGACGCGAGGGATGATGATGAGGCACTGGCCGAAAGGGTTCGGTTGATCGGGGTGCGAAGACCAACGCTCGGACTCGGAGACTTTGTAGGGAATGATATTGAGGAAGAGCGGAGATTGGATCGCGACGGTGTTTTCACGAAGTGAGAGGGCGGGGTGGGAGACGTAAACCGGCTAGGGATAGTCTCTGTATATTGGGATGAGGGACGTGAAGGGCCCATGAGTGAGGCTGAACGCTTGCGATCTATAGCAGTACCGATGAGCCGACGTGTTAACGGAGAAGGGGCGTCTTCATCCTCGCTGCAGAGATGGTTACTTTACTGGCTATCATAGGGAGAAGAGGGAACTTGCCTATCACTCCAGCCAAGACCAGTAGTCAGACCCATCCCTGCCCTCAACAAACGGTGGTCCCGATGTCTCACGCGACGACGTACAGTGTCTCGCGGGTCTTTCTGAAGACCGGTCATAGTGGTTCCGGCTTCACAGCACGTAAGCACAAGGGTTTGCATAGCGTGTGGTAACATACCGGTTCCAGTAGATGCAAGACTTAGAGAGCTACCACTTCTGATCCCTGGCTCTTCTTCGTAAGAGTAGAGTGAATGAGTTGTTCCACTGGATTGAGGAAGGAGTTTTGATCGCGGTGATAATAACCCGTCACGAAACATGAGGTGGCTACGAGTGATATTCATTGGTCAGTCGGCCACCTTACACATGAAGACTGAGACATACGGCAGAGGGGTATGAATGTCGAGACTCGAATCGGACTCGCTACCGCCATCTTCATTCTCGAGATCAGAATCGAGTTCTAATAATGTCCCAAACTCGGACGTGAGAGATTCATCAAGGGACTCATCCTTGAGAAGTCTTCCGGGCGATGACGTCTGCGCGTGTGAGGGACGCGAAAGAGGGCGTGCAGCGGAGGTAGAGCTTTTGCGAGGGCGTGGCGTCGTGGCCAGTATGGTATTGATGTCAGGGCTGTCTGGTCGTCGAATGGCCTCAGTCTGCGCTTCTTGCCCTGATGCCTTCTTCGTACTCGAGCGAACACTAGGGTTACGCCATGGTAAAGTCGGTGAATCTCTCCGTGATGAAGCTGCCTTGACTTTGTCGAATGCCCGCTGCCTGGCGCTACCGAACACCGCGTTCGCGAGTTTCGGGCTTTGAGGATCAAGATCAAAGTCCCCGAAGACTTCAAGGTCTTGTGCAGAGTCTTCAAGTTCCAGAATGGTGCTGTCGAGGCGCGACATGGGGATAGTTGAGCTGGAAAAACGGGGATGGTGGAAGATGGAAAAAGACTACACGGCGCCCGGTGTATGTTAGCAAAGAATAAATCAAGTACAAGGACGCTACGCACAACGTCAAATGGCAATTTCTGCGTCAGACCTTTATGCCCCTGCAGAGTGCTGTCCACGACGCACTAGAACTCAGCTCAGTTGGCTGGGGGGAGCGTGGAACTGGAGGTCGCCGCAGAGTAGTATTGATATTGCTTCACAGCAGTAATCTCATCATACGGCATCAAGATGTGATTGTAAGAACATTGACGGGCGTTGCCACGAGCAGTGATGATGTCCTGGATAGACGGGTCACAGAGGTAAATCAGGGTGTGTTTAACGTCGTACTGGCCAACGTCGGCGACGTCGAGGGAACAGCGCAAGAGCAAGACACGTATCGCCGACGGTGTCCAAAAAGGCCCGGAATTTCAGAAATTAAATTACTCAATTGACATCAGCCGTAGACGCCGAGGGACATGGCCTCATGAGCGCTGGCGCCAGTGAGAGGCTCTACCACTGCCACCACGCGACAGATGGCCATGTCATCTTGAGAGCATTGCGCTGACACTGCTTAGCAGATGTATGCCAGGTGATGTCGCTCTTAGGGCGTGAATTCAACGGTGAGAGTCACACATGTGTGTTGTATCATTTGCTTTATCACTGACGAGATTTCTCACAATACTACACAGTCCCCTGAACAAAGCTTGCTCGACAGGCAATACTCCGGTCATCTATTCATGTATTATTGAATATTTCGAATATAATACGCTGCTATATCAGCACCCGAAGTCATCAAGTGACTCAAGATGAGAGGTCTTGAAGGCAATTCTTATGGAACTATACCGACTATTATCCCAACAACCTTCCGTCAGCTCGGTTAGCTCTAGGTCCGGTGATAAACATAGGTATGTTCCCATATCCCCTCTCTTCATCGAATAGAACAGGGCACACAAACTTGATGCTGAATCTCTACTCGTTTAGTTACTATCGTCCTCTTGAATTTGAGACGCGGACAAATTTGCGTGTGACATTCTATCGAAAGAGCTTCTTGCGTCAGGCCTTCGTTTGTCCTATGCAGGCGAGCTCAGATGACCTGCCCCGGAGCGCGTCACCACACGTTGCGCTTGCTATTACTAGTACTTCGCCATTGCCTACGTCCGTCGTAGGATGCGACGATTCTCCAGACGATGCGTATGGCCTGATGGCGTCTTGCAGTAAAGCAATAGAGACATATGCTTTATAAAGTCGCGGCTGGCGTAGAGCATCATTCTGTAAACATCTTGCCAGCTCTCTCTCCGAACACCGCGATGTTGTTTGCTCCACTGATTTTGCTGGCAGCTTCCGTTCAAACATGTTCGGCGACCGCATGGGTGAGACCCATCTCAATGTTGTGCTTTATGGTTCTAACAATAATTTCAGCCGTTTGATGTTACTACTATCTCTGCTCCAGATGGCTCTGTTACCGCAAAGTTCGTGTCGTTCGGGGCCACAATGACTGAGTTATGGGTGAAGGATAAATTTGGAAAAGCACGCGATATCATCTTGGGCTACGACGACAACGTCAGTCAGTCAGCAACAATCCAAAGTTGCGACGATCATAGATGCTGATGATTTGACTTCAAGTCCGAGTTGCTCACTGATCCAAACCATCCGGTATTCAATCCCATTGTCGGTCGGTAAGTAAACCGGACCAGTTATTACTTGCACACACAGCTCAAACATTGTTATAGCTATGCCAATAGAATCAGGAATGGTACGTTCCTTTTGATCTCGGTTTGAAACATACTTACCTACCCTGGGGCAGGCACCTTCTCCATTCCAATCACCAAGCTCCCCCAGCCTGACGGCCCTGACGTATTTCACATTCCAACCAATGATCACGACGGTGTGTATAACTACTAATACACCGCACTGCACAGTTGCTTACCGCACAGATTAGGTCAGGACACTCTACATGGCGGTATATATGGCTGGGATAGACGCAACTGGACGATCGTGTCGAAGACTACAAATAGCGTGACATATCGTCATTTCGATGCAGCAGATGAGGGATTTCCTGGGAATGTGACTGCCTTTGTGAGTCTTTGTACGCCGTTACTAGAATCTTGTTCCTAATAAACCCTCAGGCTACTCATACCGTTGAGAACGGCGGCATATTAAAGACTACTGTTCACGCAACTGCGACGGAGCTGACCCCGATCATGCTGACACAGCACATCTACTGGTACATAAGGATCTTGCATCTACCCATACACAGCACTGATGCCAGGCATCTCCCCTACAGGAATCTTGATGCTTTCCAAGGCAGCGAAAATATCCTCAAACATCGTTTACACGTTGACAGTTCTCGCGTGGTTGCTGTGGACGGAGACGCGATTCCCACAGGCGAATTTATCGATGTCACGAACACACCGTTTGACTTTAGGACGCCTCAAACTATCGACTTTCGCTGGAACGAAACCGTTGGTCTCTGTCTAGGCGGTATGTGTCCTTTTACCGGCGTGTGATTTTCGTTAACAATTTGCCCAAGAATGTAACGGATACGACAACTGTTGGATTTATGACCAACCGCACGAGACAAAGCCAGGTGTTTCACTTTGGAGCGATGTATCCGGTATCAGGTGAACAAGTTCGTAACGAGGGTGAACTTTCTACTGATAGTGTTTCATGTAGATTGGACATCACGACTAGCAACCCGGCTACTCAGGTTTATACGGCATATTGGCTGAACACCCCTCGCAAAGCTGTTCACGGAGGTCCGAATCTCACTTACGATAGTTTTAGCGCAGTGGCTATTGAGCAAGAAGGCTACATCGACGCCATTAATACCCCAGAATGGCACGTGGATCAAATATGTGAGTTAATATCAAGCCTTCTAGCCTCAGCGACAGCCACTAAATCATGTCGCAGATGGTCCGGATCGCGACTTCTCGTGGAGCACAACGTACAAGTTCTCAACTACCAACTAGCTGCGTGAAGGCAAAGAAAGCGATCAAGCTTGTAGATGTTTTCCGGATATTGTTTAATGAGAAAAGGGAATGATTATATGGGTACAGATACAGATGTGGATAGGTTAGAATGAGAACACTGCAGCGTTCTTGCTGCTTCCGAACACATAGACTAGTGCGTGCGATACGAACAAGCCGACAGTGATACCAATGGTGACAGAGACCATTGCGGACCCGATCTGGACTGCACTATCTTGCGCGGTGATACCTCCAGCCTCGGACAGTCCAGACTAGCGAATATATCAGTAGCTGTATACAACAAGCAGAGATATCATTTTACTCACTGGGACCAGAAAGAGAACGCCAGTAACCATCACGGTGAAGGCTGTACCCCGCATCTTCCTTGAATAGATGTTGCCCAGGAGTCCGACGGAGAATGCACCGATCGCAGAGACGACATCAGACCTATTAAATATGAAGTGATCTGCGACCTTGTTTGCTGCGAAGGACACGCAAGAAATGAACACCATCGCGAAGAGGTCCAATGTCACCGGCTGTTCGTTGTTGAACGATGAGATGAAGGAAAATAGCGGGACGATGATGAGCTGGGTCCACCATGGGAAGGGTTGAAGGTACCACGGGAAGTCCGGAGGGCGATAGCAGGCTTTGACTATGTTCTGCCGGGTGAAAGGCGTTATAGGCGTGAAACTGAAGGTGCCCATGTGAGGAATGCGAGGGTTCATGGGGCTGTTGCTATCGGGCATGTATGATCCTGTTACCGTGATTACCGCTGCAGCCCGTGCCGAAAGAGTGTCAAGTGCATGACGAGCGGAAGGATCGAATAGCAGATAGAGGTCGGAGCCGAACTGAAACGCGAAACCCAAGAAGAGAGTGTAGATCAAGGCATATACCAGCTTGATGGAACCACACATGATATTCTTGGTCGCCAAGTCCAACGAGCTGGTCACTACATACACGCAAGGTCAATCGTCAGAAAGCATGAATGAAAAGGAGGTATGCTTACAGATAAGGTATCCTGGAAGCACGATGACTACGCCAGCGGAAGAAATTGCAGCGTAGCAGAAAATCTGGGAGCGGATGGTACTGAGAGCCCGTGCCACAAAGGAGACCGCTATGACCGACAGAATCCTAGAAATTTCAGAGTCAGTGGTGGGGAGGGAGGATATGGCTATACCACTTACTCGTATACGTTGGCATAAATCACGCTCTGTCTTGATGCAATGAACGCCTGTATCAAGAAGAGAAACAAGCAACTGGCCCCTGCTAGCCACATGTCCACGAAAGAGCCTCCAAACGCTAATGGGCAGATGAGCCCTCCGATGCTGTATACAAGGATTGATCGAAGCCATAGTGGGAACATAGGTCCCGTTGCGAGCATGACGTCGAGCATTTCCGTCGCCTCCGTTGCGCTCAGCTCGTCGTGAACAACCTGTCGGTAGATCTTGTGGAGTTTATGGAGCTTTCCGAGCGACACACGACTTCCGCATTTCACAAAGTGCATCTGTGAGCTCTTGCTCTCCTCGTCTCCAAACGAGGCCATGATGAGACCAGGCATGTGTGTAAATTCTGCGTCAACTTCCAAGATCCTAGCGGCTGCTAATAGCTGTGACTCCATACGATGGGATGGCGCCCCAAACGAAAGTAAGGCCTTTGAGAACGTCATCAGGAACTTCTGGCGAAGCTCCATAGCTGATAGATATCCTGCGCATCAGCCGTGATTCGGGATATACGGCGTAAATAGACTTACGGCAGACATTATACTCGATCCTAACTCGTTGCTGCTCTTCCCTCCGTTCTTTGTAGCTCATCTTCCGGCGTGTGTCGTGCTCTATCTCGTCCATGTTGTCCAGACACTTCTTCTTTATCCCAGTAACGAGTGGGTCATCCTGATCTATAAGTTGGTCATCGTCATAAGCTAGTGGGTCAACCAGCCTTGCTCGGTCATTCGCGGCGCGGGTAACGGCTTCCTTCTTGTTCGACACAAAGACATTATCCCCAGGATTGTCGTAGTAGTTGTAAAGGTCGATGAGATGCGCCAGATATCCTCGCCTCCGGCGTGGAACCTGTGCGCCATCTCGTTCGTCCGGTCTTTCTGGATCTGCATCAGAGCCATATATCTGGCCCATACTTCCGAAGGTTGAGAAGGCCCGTCCATGCGCTCTCGGCCATGTTCCAGGAGGCATCTCGAGGTCGTACGTGGGCTTGGAAAAGGACGCCGAAGAGTATTGTGACTTTGCTTCAGTAGGATGTGAATCGTACATCGTATTGCTACTTCCAGACAGTTTGGGAGTACCTGGTGGCACGTAGGTGGGTGGAATAGGCACGGACGGACGAGGCTGGCCGGAAGGTGCAAGGTTGGCCGCAGGGAACTGCCAATTGAACAACGCGCTCGCGGTCATAGGGAGGTCGGTATGAAAGCCACCTGCGAGAGGGTTAGCGTATCCTTGATTTCCATAGGAATACCCGCTGTGAGTATTATGGTTGTCCACATCCTCCTGAAAGGAGCCGGATGTCGGAATGTTGGCGCGGCGTGGGTCAGGAGAGTGATTCGGATCCATCGGTGGCAAAGTAACAGAGCGAGCGAGGAGAGAGATACGGTGTGCAATCTTTACGCGAGCTGCAAGCTACCCGGAGGCTGACACCCAGGACTTCTGCCCCCGCGGGCCTGATTGTCAGCCTCCATTGTGATGCTGACTGGTTTGTCAACGTCCGAGTCGAGTCAAGCATGGGCTCGACTCGGAGTCTTAACTACTTACGCTCTTACCTCTACTTGTGTAAGAGTAAGATCCACATTTGTCACATTGATGGCAAGGACGATTGCGTGTGTTGTGGGTGCCCTCTCAATGGCCAGACGGTGACAGTTTCCTGTTAAGGCAGCAAATGTGGATGAAAACACCTAGCGCTAGTAGGCGCAGCGAGCGTCTATCGACCGTGACGTCTCTTACACGGATCCAGCTTACTGACACGCTATCGTTAGAAACTGCACGATCGTACATGTGAGTAACAAAGCTAATTTGTGAATTATTATATGCAGTAACCCAGTACATGTAGCTTGTAGCTTGCGTCTCCGGGTCCTTGTCTTCAAACTGTCAACGGCCTTCATGGACAAAGACAGTCGAGATGACTTCACTTTCGCGAAGCTGAGCGACCTCAAGTTGCCCGTAACCTTCTGCATGTAAGTTATTCGTTGCTTTGATGCATTCCCTTTCTCACTACACGACAGCTCTCAGCTTGAGGGGACACGAAAGCCGTTCACGTTCACAGATGTACTTGAACGCCCGGAGCTCAGGTTCTATGGTGTACAGCAGTCACCGTGAGCGTACACCGATGTTTCTTCTCCATGTCTACTCTGATCTAATTTGACCAGAGCCCTCTCAGACTTATACGTCACATGTCAGCTGATAGCTGATAACAAGCCACTGACTATCCCTTTCCGCACTGCATACAAGTCGTTCACAAAAGATTATATGTGAGTAATACGTACTTTAAGGAACTGAGTCAAAGAGGGGAGTTTATTCACTACCGCAGCTGGAACGAATGGATAACATTACCGATACGCTACTGTGATCTTCCATTGAACTCACAGCTCACATTCACGGTCTGGGACATTGCCGGACCTCGCCAGGCCATACCAATCGGCGGCTCAACTTTTCGATTGTTTGGAAAGAAATGGTGTGTGAATAGGAGAACTTCCATACAACACACGACCGAGTTTCTCGCACTATAGGGGACTCAGACGGGGGAAACATCGCCTATTGTTGTGGCCAGGCCGTGAGGCTGATGGGTCGAATGACACATCCACGCCCAGCAAAGTATCTCAGCGGGACGAGATGGGTCGCCTTGAGAAGGTCCTTCTATTTGATGCAACGTGAGATAATACGAGCCTTACCTCATTATTTGTCCACAGCTGGTCAAGAAATACGACAGAGGGGACTTGCCAAAATGTGACTGGTTGGATACCATGGCCTTTCGTAAGATGGGAGAAATTCATGCGGTACGGTGGCCCATCATTGCAATCGATAGAGTTCCGCAACTCACTTCACGTTTCACTCAGGCAGAAACAGAGAAATCAGAAAACCTCTTTCTATACATCGACCTCCCTCGTTTCGATTTCCCAGTGATATTCTCCGAAGCGGTTCGTGCCTTGTGTAACCCCATCACAATTGCGTTTTTGACGCACTGAGACTGTAGGACTCGTCCACGGCGCCCACAGTAACAAATGCTGTCGCTCCTCCTCCGGCCGCTGTGGCGGGACCATCAAGTCTGGCTTCAGAAACCCATCTATGGGCGGTTGTTGATCCAGACGTTGCCAAGGAAAATCCCGTTGAAGATAAGCACCGTCGTCTGGTCCGCAGCCATCGTAGTAGTCCCTATGATCGCGAACTCAAACCGAATGCCAAGATCCGGGATGAGCTCGATGTGCGTGAAATGTCACTTTCGTACAGTCTCATATTTAAGCACATTTATTTTATGACAGGATATCCTCAATTACGCCCCAAGTCAACCCTTAACTTCTGAGGAGAAAGACTTGATTTGGAAATTCCGTTTCTATCTCACTCGTGACAAGCGTGGGCTCACCAAATTCCTGAAGTCTGTTACATGGAGGGATCCATCAGAAGTGAAGCAGGCCGTGGAAGAATTGTTACCTCAGTGGACTGAAATTGACATCGACGACGCATTGGAACTTCTCGGCCCTGGTACCGTGGATTCTCGTGTGAGGGCGTATGCCGTCAAGCAGCTGAGCAGGGCAGATGACGAGGTAAGCACCGCCCGCTGTCACACGTAGTTATCGACTAAGATATATCAAGGAATTGCTTCTGTATCTGTTGCAACTCGTGCAAGCTCTCAAATTCGAGAGCACGGCCAGCGACCAGCGATCAGCGAGGTCTACATCGAGCGCAATTTCCTACGACGACAGCGGCCTTGCGGATTTCTTGATTGGACGAGCTGCACGGAACTTAATGCTTGGGAATAGATTCCACTGGTATCTCATGGTCGAAGTGGGTCTGGAGGACAGAATCATGGCGAAGATGTACGGACGAGTGGTGTTCAAATTCATGAATAAGGTTCTCGAGGTACGTACTGTTTACACCATGCATCAATCATCAATTGCATATCTATATCACCTGCATAGCATGAGAATGGCCAGGAACAACGCGATATCATGAGGCGTCAGGGCGAGTTGATAGAAGCTCTTGCAAAGAAAGCAAGAGAGCTCCGGATTTCCAAGGATCCTCGGCCAAAGAAGATTGAGAAGCTTCGTGCGTTTTTGGCAGACTCCAAGAACAACCTGTCATCCATGCCGCCCCTGCCGTTACCTTTGAACGCTCGGATCGAAGTCAACGGGATTATACCAGAGAAATCCTCTGTGTTCAAGTCTAACATGTTTCCGATGCTACTCTATTTCCAGTGCTCCGACGGGTCGGAATACCCCATCATTTTCAAAGATGGAGACGACATGCGGCAAGACCAGCTGGTCATTCAAATCTTTACACTCATGGATCGTCTATTGAGGAAGGAGAACCTGGACCTCAAGGTCAGCCCGTACAATGTCCTGGCTACCGGTCCGTCGCAAGGAATGGCCCAGTTCGTGCCCAGCAAAACTATTGCTGCAATTATCAGCGAGAACGGGACCCTCCTCAATTATTTGCGAGCGAATAATCCGGATGAAGGTAGTGTTGGAACCTATGGAGTGGAGCCCGGTGTGATCGATACTTTCGTGAGGAGTTGCGGTTAGTGCTTTTACTACTGCTCCCTTCACTCCGATCAACTAATCCTCGGACGTTACAGCTGGGTATTGCGTGATGACCTACCTTCTTGGGGTGGGAGACCGACATTTAGATAACCTACTACTTGCACCTGACGGTACGTGTTTGTTGGCGTCTTTTGGAAAGAGTTTCACCGACGATCACATTGCTAGGTCACTTCTTCCACGGTAAGCCAACTACCTATACATAGTCAAGCCTAATCTCATACTTAATTCAACACCTCTTCTAGTTGATTTCGGGTACATCCTGGGACGTGATCCGAAGCCTCTTGCACCGCCCGTGAAAGTATGCAAGGAGATGGTGGACGCCATGGGCGGAGTCCAATCGGTGCACTATACCCGCTTCAAGCAGTTTTGTTTCACAGCTTTCTCCATCCTCCGCAAGAGCGCGAATCTCATTCTCAACTTGGTCACCCTCATGGTGGACGCGAATATCCCCCACATCAAACATCGTGATGTTCACGAGCAGGTGTTGGGCAAGTTTTGCCTGGATTTGACGGAGGAACAGGCTATTGAGCATTTCGAGAAGCTATTGAATGACATCTCGCCATTTACTGTGGTGCTTGATAGAATGCATGACTGGGCTCAGTACTGGAGGAGTTAGAGATCTCGGAAAGTGTTTTCGCCACCTGTAATATTAGTTGTATGCGTATCGATACCCTTCACCTTGATTTTGCGCCATTCCATCCATTGTACGAGCAAATGACGCAGATGCGAATATAAAAATCAACGAAAAACAGCGAGTAGATACAATAAAACCACAGCAATGACGATAGCGTCATCAACAACAAAGCAGAACAGAAACAAGCGGTAGCGAATCGAGCGAAAACAAACAAGTAAACCAACTAATATCGTCCATGAGTACTCCTACTTCGAGTCCGCTGGGAAGACGCCTTCTCATATCCCTCCACGTAGCCTTCTCCCATATACACAGGCGGCCCGCCACCACCACCTCGAGCTAGAAACCCGCGACTTTCCTTGACGCCTCGAGCGTGGAGGACTTCTTCCTCGAGATCATCAACGCTATCATCCTCCCAGAGATGATCGCCTGCCTGGCGCAGCTCGGCATCCAATGTGCGACGCCGTTCAACGTGTGGCGAATTGGGAGTGGGGTCGATAGGCTGGTCGGCGAAGGCATCCTTGGAGTTGGCTCCGGTGGATGCTGATCTACGAGGCGCCTTCTTCTTTGCAGGGATAGCCGTTGTCGGTGGATTCTTAGAGAGAGGTATCGACGACCTCGTTTGGTTCGCTGGAGGTCTCTGTACGGTCGTCGACGTCGGACGTCCTCGAGGCGATGAAGATGGCTCTCCAGAACGCAAACGGTTTCGCGCTGGAGGAGCCGGTTTCTTAGTCGTGATCTTCGGCATGGGAGAAGTGGGTGGTCGCTTGGCAAATATATCCTCAGAGGAGGGTTTGCTCTTCGGTGAGGATTTAGATTTCGCAGGGATGTGTGGTGTTGCCGCTACAGGCGACAAAAAGACGTCGGGTTCAGCATCGACATCTATCACGTCTATGATCTCCGGCAGGCGTTCATCATCAGGCGATTCAACTTCGCGGGCCTCGGACGAATGACGCTTGGAGCGGCGCGGCGGTGTAGGGGGTCGACGAGGAGGGGTTGGAGGAAGGACGTATTCTGGGGCGGCTTCGTCGTTATCATCGGAGCATAGCGAGGGTGTGGTGAGCTCCGTATCGGTGGTTGTGATTGAAGGCCAGCTATGGTCTTGTAGGCCGAACGTGAAGTGCTTTCGAGATGGCACGGTGGAGGAAGTTGACGCGGTACTTGTGGATGAGCTGTTGGAGGCTTCCTTGACAATACGCTTTGTCGGAGATCGTGACATCTCGAGCGAATCGTCATCATCAAGGGCACTTCTCTTACGCTTCTCGCCCGTATTAGCGCTTATTTCAGACATGGACTTCCTCCGCTCGATAGTCCTCAACAACTCCTTTCCTTTCCCTGAGGCACCCAACTCGCGAGCCAACGCAGCCGCTGGAGTTTCTCGAAGGAGAGGCGGAGCCATCGTTCCGTCGACCTTCTTCAGCTTCGCGCTCTTCATCTCCGTGAGGAAAGCATCCATCTTCTCAGATGGGACATTGATGGACGGCCGCCCAGTTCTCTTGGCTCTAGCAGCAGTTTGAGGTACGGGAGGAGCGTTAATAGGATTGATGGGTGCCTCAGAGGGTGTAGGTTGTTTTCGAAGAGCTGCACGCGCTTTCTGCAGGAAGGCATCAGTGGTAGCCGCATTGAATTTGCCCGTTTTGTTGCGTATACTGGCTACAGTGACGGGGAGGCCTATCGTTGGGCGAGAGGTAGACATCGGTGGTGGTGGCGGAGGAGGAGGCGGGGGAGGCGGAGGGGAAGGTATATCCGACACGTCGATCCTGCTACGAGACAGTTGCTCTTCAAGCTGTGGGTATAAACAGTAAGAACGTCGTCCGAAGTATATAAGTAGATATCCTTACCTGGCTCTTCAACCATGCAACCTCTGCTTCAAGCTTACGAATCCTCTCCTTATCGCGGTAATTCTCTTCCATGATGAAGGTCGTTTCGGGATCCATTCCCCTCTCCTGTTCCTTGCGATGTTGCTCTTCCCGTGCATCTCGCAGCTCTCGCTCCTTGCCGCGTACGCGAATAACTCGAGAATCGTCTGCGTCGTCCCATTCAGAGTCATCTCGAGCCCTCTCCTTGCCCTTATGTGATGCAGCGCCAGTCTCCTGGTCATAAAGGCTAGATGACTTCCGCGGACCCTTAGCTGGTGGGGGCACAGCAGGCGAAGGAGAAGACGGAGGCGACGGATTGTAGTCTTCAAGGAACCGTTTCGCATCATCTGTACTCCCGATGACACCTCGCGCGCGAGCAAGGGTGTTGGTGATACCGAGGAATGGGTTGGGGGTTGCAGATGCATGTGTTCCTAGTCGTTCCTTGGATGAGTTAAGGTGATGGGGAGTACGGCTGGGTTTCACTGAAGGCTTGACACGCTCGCGGAGGAGACCATAGTCGGTTGGACCGGGGGTTGGGTCAGGCTCGAGGGATGCCGACCGCGGGAATAGTGATCCAGGCATGGTCGCGGACGCTTTGCGCTTGATGACGTTTGAGAAGGATGGAAGAGGTGGCACGGGAGAAGGTGGTTTCTGAGAAGAATTGTTGAGTTCGGACTGCTGGGCTGGCTTGTCTGTATGCTTGGCCTCAGCGGGCGTAGTACGTGTTATCGGTGAAGAACGTTGTTGAGGGGGTGCAATAGCTTTAGGCCTTCTAGGTAGTTTGTCAAGAGAGTGTACTTTGTCTCCACTGCCCGAAGACCTGGCTTGAGGGGCAGCATCCAGTTTCTTCCTCTGTCTCGCCGTAGTTGCATCCCCCTCTCGCAACGATGACACGGTCCGCTTCCTCACACCACTGCTGCTCTTCTTCTCATGCGGCGCAGCATCCAACTTTACCCTGGATGACGAAGCCTTTGTGACCTAGATAATCAATAGTTGTGCTATTAGAATCCGGATCAGCATAGAACCCAATCTTGCACACCTTCGGCGGCTCCTCTCCTTTCGCAGTTGCCACGAATGACTCAAATTCACGGTGCACAAACGTAAACACACTTGAAAGTATGCTTGACGACGAAGTATCAGGATCCAGTTCTTGGCTGGTGGCCATGGCAGACAAGAGGGCAGTGGAAGCACAAGTGTGAGATATTCCAGTTCAGGAGAGCACCTGTTGCCTCGAGCGCCGTGAGAACAAAAAGTCCCAAAGGGGCAGTTTTAGGCGGCCTGTCGTCTAGCGCTGGACCGCGTCGCGACGCGTCGACAAACTCCCACGGTTCAACCAACTACTTATGAAAGTCTTTGCTACAAATTGTCGGTTGTTAACTTATGCAAGTACATAGAATGAGACAAGAATAAGTCCATAGGAGTCGTAAAGCGGATAAGATCGAGTCGTCACAAAGCGAAATAACCACCAATAACATCCCAGTACATGGTTAATGTGGAATTTATTGGTATCCGCCACCGTGGCCGTAGGAATAGCTTGGCGGGTTCGGAGGAGGGCTCGTAGCTCCTTGAACTACAGCATTCCGTACGGCAGCATATGGGTCAGCATATTGCATGGTGCGACTGAGGCCAGGGTTTTCCGATGTGGGACTGGCAGCGAATCCAGTAGGAGCAGGGTCTGAGAAGGCTCCGTATGCGTCGATGCTTGGCCTAGGGAGTTGTGGTGCAGAGCTGAAAGTAGTCGTGGATTCGGCAGCTGAGTAGCGGTTGCGGTCATCAAAGGGAGAGTCTGAGCCAGGGGCATCGTATGTAGATTTGCGGCTGGCGGGGTGCTCGAGCATAGATTCTTCATCGTCCAAATCGGTAGGCTCTTCAGGATGGGTGAAGGGAGGGTCACGAGCACGCGTTGTCTTGCCATTGCGGAAGTCCAAGAAGACCAGAACAAGGCTGGCCAGCCAGAATACTGCACAGAATAGTCAACGTCCGATCCACGGTTCAATGCATACAATCACTCACCAAATGCAAGCCAGAAAAAGACCGAGCCTGCTTTCTTTGTGCTACACCATCCTGGCAAGCCCTTGACAAAAGAATCACCTCCCTCCTTAGCATGGGGGTCCTTGGAGGCGTCTTTGCAACCTGGCTCAGTCCAGGCAGATATCGTGGTGATGAAGCTGAATGCAGCGTCATATAAACTGCCGCATATAACGATACATAGCACTCACGAGATAAGGAGGCTGACCGCCGTCCCTGTTCCAGCCAAGATGAACGCAACACGGGTCTCCTTCAGAGCCCTCGCCAACCGCGCGCCTTTGTCATACTTCTCGTAGATGACCGGTACCAGGAGGACGAAGAGAGAGTAGAAGATGCCAAGGACGGAGATAAAGATGGCAAAGGCGCTCAAACCAGCTGCGCGTCGGGTTAGCAGGGGCTCAACAACTCTGGTAGTGAGGCACACTTACAAGGCCCGACTTTGTGTTGCGCTTGGAAGGAGGCGACGCTCGCGAAGCAGCACATCGCGAGGAAGTTGAAGAAGACTTGAGAGGTGTGGAATATAATAGCGGGTTTTGAAACAATCATCTACAGAAACGCGTCAACATCGTGTTAGCAGAGACGAGATCGGATTATGAACCCATAGCCATAATATGAATAAACAGCAGATAATAGAGAGCGCAATGAGAGAACCGAGCGTAGAATCCATGAGAGAGGCATGGTTCAGCGGGAACAGGATACGAACATGCATTACGTAAGCAGTTCAGTTAGAATAGGACAAGTTCGAGAAGGCATGGCAGCGGGCAATAGTCCCCACGGTGGCGAATAATCCGATGGCATATGGGACCGCACAAAGAACGAGAGTGATAGAAATAAGCATACTCACCTCGTCGTCAAATGGAACATGTCCACCACTCCCGATGCCCGTTGAAGACGGCTGCAAGGGAAGAGATGTTCTCTTTTCGGGCAGCACTTTATTCGTTAGGCTCTGCACATAGTCCGATATCGCCATCGCTCAAAAGACTGTCTTGATACGTAGAACGATTGGTTGGTGTATCCTTCCGATCGCGTCGAAGGTCGTGTCTAGTCGTTAATTGTGGTTGTTGTCGTATAGCGCGTTAAATGAGGTAAATCGCAGAGCAAGAGTCGAAGCCTGATAAACGGTGCGAGTTTGTGTGAGCTGAAGCAGCGAGGTAGTTGTACAGAGCAGAAGGGAAGCACAAACACGGAGATGAGTGTTATGAACAACGAGAGCAACGACTGCGCCGCGCGCTATGCGGTGCACCTGATTACACACTTTGATGACTTCACCGCCCGCACACGTTCCCACGCCACGAACCTCTGAAACGTCCGCTGAGTCTGCCAGTGAACAAACCTTACCTCGACCTCCAGCGGTGTATGTAGGGTCAGTGACAGCTAGCTGCTTCCTGATACTGTAGACAGCGCAGAAGGTTACATAAATAACAGAGCATATCCAGATAGTAGATAGAAGTACAGCACAAGACAAGACAAGGAAAGAACTCGGGGTAAGAAAATAAAACAGCCACGCCGCAGCACGAATTTCACTGCAGGCAGTGTCATGCTCTGCCAACGATAGCTTCTTGCGCGGGTTGTCCCAACGCGCTTTCGGCCTTTGGCACATCCACCACACTTGATGCCTCGGCCGCTCGGATGATTTCGTGGATGGAGGTCAGCTGGCCCGGTGCGAAGCGAACGTAAGATGGTGGGCGGTCGTACGCGATCACGGCGGCCTCGATCTACGATGGTATGAGCAGTGAGTACTAGTACAAGACAGATGCAGCACTGGATGAAGACTCGCCAGAATTTCTGCGGTCAGGCCTTTGACGGGTGAGGCGGTAGAACGGAAGCGGTGCATTCGGTATCCAGAGTTTCTGAGCCACGGAACCACATTGTCTGTAAAGTTCTGCGATGGACATCAGCATAGTTGCAAGCCACACTTGTGTATAAGAGACATACGTGGAACTCCGCATCCGAGGGCCAATGTTCGCTCTGAATGGGGACGAGGTTCTCACTCGCGCTGAGCGTAGGATCAAGAACGGCCTCGAGAGGATGATCGAAGATGACGTCGACTTCGCCTTCCGAAGGTGTCAAGTTGTCAAGAATGCTAAGGTCAGTTAGTAGAGCTACAACGGGCGTTACAACTAGTTTCCAAGCTGAGACGAATTGCCTTAGCAGGCAGAGTGTGTGTATATGTGGTGAGTCTATAGGTAGCCCGACTTCTTCAAGGGCTTCTCGGTACTAGACATGAATTAGCTATAAGCAAAGTAAGACAAAGAAAGGAATTTACCGCAGTATGTACTACATCCTTGTCCGTATCGTCTACTTTACCGCCTGGAAGGGCAGTTTGACCTGGGTGTGCCCGCAATGTCTTGGAACGGGTGGTCAACAACACGCGAAGGTTGCCATCCTTTTCGTACAACAGAACAAGCACTGCAGCTTGTTTCTTATAATGTATACGTGCCCTATTATGATAACATTTAAATTGATATTGGCGTAATTGGTAGAATACGAAAGCACCTACAAGTCTACTGACTCAGCCTTGTGAGCCAGCAATCGTTCGATACATCGCCTGGATTTCTTGGAGAGCAGTGACAAGTCGAGTGCGGGCGGTGTTGCTGGGTTCTGTAAGATAGCCATATTCTGTCGTTGCAGAGAGCTCGACGATACCGCGTCGTGCTGTGATGAATCCATTTCGCTGTGATCGTGGCAGCTATAAAGCAGGACGGAACGGAATCTCAGACGGACTCGGGTTATCGGAGCGCCCGTTAATCATGACCAAGAAAGGCAGGTGTATATGAAACTACGTCGGTCGCCTGGTCATGGGATGCACGAACTGAGTTTCACAGTGGGCGCAACGTCATTGAAAATCTTTCGTGTTGCAACTCATGGAGTGTGGCTGGAGCTAGAATTGTGTGGTGTATTACAGGTTGTGATATATAGAGTCTTTGCCATCAATTGTGGCCACCCGGGGTCAGTCAGGAGGGGAACAGTAGATTGTGGAGTCGCCGATCGTATGTTCTCGTATAAAGTGCCTTGAAATATCTTCAAGATATGCGTGACCGTGACTTAGTAAAACCTGTAAGGTCATCAACGGTGCACGAAGGTTATCATAGTAAAGAGTGAGAAGAGCGGTGTACCTGGTTCTTTGAAATGTGTGTGACGGACATGTATTGGCTAGGAAGACAGCGCGCTGAAACATAAGAACATGTGTGACTACGGTTGTAAGGCTAGAAGACCCATTGCCCACTTCCTGCATCACGCTGGCTGATGGCTCCATTTGAATCAGAGCGTGGAAACGAGTCTCGTGAAGACGAGGATCGTCAGCGCAGCGCAGGCGTGCGGCCCCCGTCGTGGTTAAAATACGACGAATACACAAAGCACAATGCTGAACTCGGCCCGCAGAATTAACGTTGTTCTCACTGTCGAATGCTGGCTGTGGATGGACGCTGCGGACAAGAGGACAGGAATGGGGCGCCTATCGTGAGAAGCTGTATTGTTGGGCTGAGAGACGCCGGGCGGAAGCACTGCATCACTGCCTTGCACCAACCAGCCTGGGTTGTCTTTGCGTTGTTTCCTCCGCCACCCACTCACATCGCTTGCCGGGCCAAACGCAAGATAACCACGTAACACTCCCCGCTGCTCTTTCGCTTTGACAGTCATCTTCTTATCCTTCTCACACTTCTGTATTATTCGCGACCGCTCCCGGTCGGTCGTAATTCTCCGCTACCACCTCCCTCGCATATAACTACTCCTTCTCTTTCGAAATATGGCCCAGAGTTCCACGTATCAGGCATACGGTGGCCGACACCCAAACAACTACCCTTATTCCGGTTCTTACGATCCCTACGCGCCGTATCCAATGCAAGGTTCAGTGGATAGCGACATCAGCCAAACAGCTACGGTGCCCGTTCTCAAGAAGCCCACTGCTTCCAACGATGCTGTGGTCGAAATCCGTGAACTAAGTAGAACGCCTAGTCCGACGCCGAGTGAGCAGGCGGAGCTCAAGAAGAATGGGCTGTTTGACTGGAGAGCCATGGCGAGTTGGAGGTATTGGATTCGAAGGGAATGGTTATGTGCGTAAATCTTCGTTCTTTGTTGCGGTCAACCCCCTGATTTGCTATCTTACAGGGTACTACGTTGGATTCATAATCATTGGTACCATTACCATCTTGTTCACTGTCTATCATAAGCAAATCGTTAAGGCGTTACAACCTACCGCCAACAAGCTTAAGGAGTGAGTACTATCTTCGAGTCTTGGTCAAATAGCCCCTCCCTCGCACCAACTCTTGCGGCGTACCATACTTCAGTATCTCTCACGCAACGGATACTGAAGTAGGGTGCTGGAAGAGGGCAAATAGTCGGCAAGGCGCGTCGATCGCACGTCGGTTAGATCAACCATGTTTCATGTGGCGTATCTATCAGGTCGTCGGCTTTGCTGGCTTTATGCCTCGCCTTTACCTACACAAGTCATTTATCCGTCTCACACTTGTACCTCCATGCTAATGCGATGGTTATAGCTTGCCAGGTGGTTGGCTTATTCCTATAGCCATCTTTGTGGTTATTTCTTTCCCTCCAGTACGCAGCCGTCTCCCTACAAATTTGTTATGCATCACTGATGGTCCAATGCCCTTAGTTGTTCGGTCACGAGATTCTCGCCATTTTGTGCGGGTTGGTATGGGGATTGGGCATTGGCTTTGCCATCGTCGCTGCGGGGACATTCATCGGTGAAGTTGCTAACTTCTAGTAAGCGCCATCTACCCCTCATGACACCGCCTCGCTTATGTTGCGTCATAGTGCGTTCCGATACTGCTGTTCTGCGCGTGGTGAGAAGCTGGAAAAGCAGAAATTACAGTATGCTTGCCTTGCCAGGGTTATACGGGAGGGCGGTTTCAAGATCGCTTTGATTGCCCGTTTCAGTGCGATTCCTGGACATTGTAAGTGATGCTTACACATTGTTGCCCGAGTAAGCTGACACGGTATGATTTAGTCACCACCGCGGTCTTCTCTACGTGTGGTATGAGCATCTGGACGTTCTCTATCGCTGCGTTCCTGTCTCTGCCGAAACAGTTCTTGACTGTGTATCTCGGTGTTGCTCTGGAGCAATCAGAAACAGGTATGTCAACTACAACTACACTCAATTGAACTGCGCTCATTGCGATACACGCACCGCCTTCCGCAGGCACTTCCAGTACTTCAGACACAATTATTCGTGATACTGTCATTGGTCTCACGACCGTGGTTACATTCGTCGCAATGTGGTATATCTATCACCTCATGAACAAGGCCAAGCCCCAAGTCATCTACCAGAGACGTAAAGAAAGGTGAGTTTTCAGTCAAATCACGGGGATCATTCAGCGCTGAGACTTCTGTTGCACTTTCAGGCAAGCCAAGTTGCAGGCGCTCGGCCCAACCGCATATAGCAGCTCTGGTGTCGCGGATGCCAGTGGTTCCGTGGCGTACGAAGGTCGCAAGTCAGAATCCGAACTCCCTCTCACCGCCAGCTTCCAAACTCAAGGCTTCCAGCAATGGGACAGTCAAGGTCGCGCAGTCGGGTACGCACCGGATCCTACACTCTATGCCCCGCAGCCAAAACGTCCTCTGAACATCACTTCCCAACCTCCCGTCAGCAGTCAAAGTTCAAGTCCTGCGATGGCCGAGCGGTTAGATGGTCGTGCGCCTCCGCTGCGGTCGAACACTGGTGGCTCAAATTCATCATGGGACGTCCAAGCTCAAGTGGGCCCCAACTCGTATCAGATGTCTCAGCCCCAGGCGCAACCCCCACGCCATGACCCGTCTCCCCTGCCGCCTAGAATACCCCCGCCTACCTCAAGCCCTAGAACCGCTCCCAGTAACCTTCAGTCCGCCGCCGATCAGACGCCTACGCAGGCTGAATTCCCGTACCCAGGTGACCCCGCTCGCATAGGATCACCACGTACTGCGCCTGCTCCTGCGTACGCGTACGCGCCGCCTCCCGGTCCCCCGCCGTCTCAGCCGTACCCACCCGGTCCACCCGGTGTTGTCGTGAATCCGCCTCCATTGCCTTCCGACGCTCACCGTTTCGCGACCGGTTCAGGTCCCGCAGGGCATTTCGCGGCGCCGACCGATTCGACATATTACAGCACGCAGAGCAGTCACCAGCAACAACCTTCATCGGACGATCCTTACACTGCGTATAGACCATAAGGCGTGGTACGACTTCTCGTTTTAGATTTGGACTGGATCCGTGAGTACGTTTGGCTCGTACATAGTGTATTGTTTGCGCGGAGACGGTATCAGCATGGACTTTTTGTGTCGTTACAGTTATTTATCATTGGGGGTCGACTTGCAGAGGCGAGGTAGAACGAGCGTCCTCGGTCCCGGTAGATTCTTCCCCTGCGACAGCGTATACTAGTAGTCATAGGCAAGCAGGGGATAGTGAACCTGGAACGCCTCTTCATGACCGATCTCTTGCATTGCGTCGAGCCGTCTCCGTCTTGTGTACATCCGCGTACTTCACGTTTCTTGCCCTTCCATTCCCTACCTTATTCTCGTGGTGTTCCTTCTTCTTGTGTAGTCTCCCTATTCCATCCATCCTCCGCATAGCAGTATCGGATACCTCCTCCCGCAAATTACATACGCCTTGTTGACATCATTTTTATTCATTCCCGCACGGTCTGTTTTGTATTGTAAAAACAGTACAGTAGTATTGCATGTATGTACGGACAGTTCCTTCGCAACAACAGATTAGTCACTATCGAATATCGAGGCGGTGCAAGTATTTCCGTCTTGCGATGTTCCGGAGGAGACGTATTTATTGGATGCCCTCGAATTTGGAGGGTGGCGTTGTGCAATAATTGGCAGTTTTGATCGACGATCGGATAAGATGGTATGTAGAGTTTAAACTCGAAAAAGACATAGTCTCCGGGTCAGTTTTCTGCTGTCGAAGAGACGGACGTACCTTGTGCACTTACTTACCGGGCGCTGATCATGAACTGGAATAAAAACAACAGCTTCGGCCTGCGGCGGTTGCGAGGATCTAGGCATGGTTATTCATGTGGGTTTTGTTACTTCTGGAAATGTGGATGAACGCTACGCAGAGCAGAATAGTTGCCGCAGTCAGCATGAACAAAGGTCGGCTGGAGGAGAGGATGCCCGTCTGTCGAATCATGAAGGCTTCCAAGTATCGTAATACCGGTACTCGCAGTAAGCCTTTGTATAAGGCGTTCGCCTAAGCTAGGTTCTTGTTGCGCCCTCTTGAGCGTGCACGTCATATTGTACGTACCACAGCAGGCTTTGCAGAAAATGGTGCCCATGGTCTTGCAGAATGAGGCGGCAAGGGTCCCATCTCTGCCTGATGCTGCGAGCCAAGTACACGAGGTACAGTATTTATACTGAACAGCTATAGGCAGGGCTGTCAGTGATGGAGAAGCCAGAAATATCAATGCATACATATGTACTGCCTGAAAGCGGGGAGACTCGTTCGTATTAGTTCCACCGTGATATGGATTGTGCAACGAGTATTCAATGGTTACGGCATGGAAGGTGTGAAGACCCCCGTGTGGCCGGGACGGTGAATTGAGTTTAGGAGGTGATGGCCAGTGTGAAATGTTGAAATCTGGCGGTGAATCTTGGGGAGACAAGGTTCGGAACCATTCCTGGACTCCTGCCTTCCTCGTCGCGTTGGCTGATGGCAGAGGCGCCGAACCGCATGATCTGTCTCTGGCCGTTTTGGGGAGAGTGACAAGTCCGTGGCTCTGGGTCCGAGATTACGATCGTACCTAACCCCCATTGCGCTCCCACTGCACTCTGTGTTCGGTGTTTACGAGCAACGAGAAGGTGTTGACGAGTGCCGCTCTGTACGCCGTTGGAGGGTACTTTGAAGTGAAGGAGAATATGCTGGCGGGCGGAGACAGAAAGAGCCCGCCCTAAAGTTGCCACGTGACGCTGTTGAGTGATGGAAGGGGCCACGCAAGCGAGCGAGAAACAACGCCTCCTTCGCCGTCGACACGAGAAGAGTTCTGCACCTCGGAATCCTCCCAGGGTCATCGACCGGACATCATCGATACACAGCTAACGTTTACAAACGTTGAATAAACGTAGAATATTGAGCGTAGCACGAGCTAGCAGCGATCGTCCTGTGGATCGGCCCCAGCAGCAGCAGCAGACGACAGCTCCTCGCCCAGCCAACTCTCCGCCACCGCTGATTCCACTTTGTCCCCTTTTAGTGCTTCCGTCTCAACCCTCTTTCCTTGTATGTCGCTCCTATTCCGGTAACAAATCAATCTCACATCCTCCTCCCCAGCCACAAGTCTCCCATCGCCCGGCACACAGCCGCCATGACACTTGTCGTCCCTTCCCATATTAGTATCCCGACCCTCCCGACACAACAGCTCGATATAGCATACAATTCCGCCTCCGTGTCTTCAGATCCAGCGACCCCGAGGGCCATCCTGACCCATGCCGCCCTCGACATCGTCGCCGCAGCAGTCACTCTTGCTCCCGCCCTCGCGCCTGCTCTCCCGGCCGAAAATCCCGAATATTGTCTCTCGTCCAAGAGGAAGTCTATCGATGACGATCCTCTCGACATACCCCGCATCTCGAAGCGACTGAGGTCAGAGGACGATACATTGTTCGGCTCGCTGGCCGACACTCCTCGTCAGTCTTCGTTCATTTCTATCTTTCTTCATTTCATTCCTGATAGACACCCCAATACAGTCCAAGAAGTATCTCCTGATGTAGACCCTGTGCAAGCCACAATCATCGAGCAGGCTCTCGCCGCCATTTTCTCTTGTCCTTCTCCTCAAGCTGTCGAGCCGTCGCCCGTGACTGACCTGCCCGCACCCCAACCAGAACCATGCCTCGCGTCCACCAGCAGGATAACGCACTCACCCCTCGCGATATCAATAACAGCGTCTAGCATTGACTCCTTAGAAGCACCTACACCGGTCGCTCGTCCAATGATTCGTGAGCCCTCGCCGCCGCGAAATAGAATTGTTGAGCCCCCGCTGTGGAAGATGGCATGTCGAATGCGTGTTGATCAAGTGTAAGCTCAAGCTCATACTTCTCTTTCTCATTCTTGCCCGGGGAAATGAAACGGTTGAGAAGATGGAGGTCTCGTACCGTGCGATGTGGGCAGATGTTTGATATATAGAGCGTATGGTTAAGCGCTCAAGTGCCAGGGAATGGGAGCAGTTGAATTGCTGGGTGCTTCCCGGATGGTGAACGGCATCGACCAAAGGGCATCAATTGAATACCCCCACATCGTGATTCTTCTAGCAGGGGACTCCCTGGTGCGCCGTAGACATGATTCCCAAACGTTTCTTCCTTTTCGAGTCTTTCATCTCATCATTTCAAACCGGTGACTAACAATGTGTTGTTCAGGATATCAATGCATGGAGGTCATGCCATCCGTGCAACTGTCGCGCAGGAATACCGACAACTGTCTCCTTCCGTTTATGCCGTCGGTGGGAGGAGTTTGACACGCCGGCCCTCGCCGACGATTGTTGATCCTTCGGAAAGCGAGCTCGAGCTAGAAATAATTACTCCAGTTTCATATCCACAGTCGCCGGACCATTCTGACAAAGAAGAGGCGAGCATATCCGACGCGGAGAGTGACATCGACATGTCCTTTGATCTGGACGATGACTCAGACACCGATTCTGATAGTGAGGAAGACGCCGACATCGATGTTCTTAGTGTACACGAATCTATCCTCGACGTTCCGGTCGCTGAGTGCGGTACGGCAGAAGTCGAGGACAGTGATCATCCACTGTCGCCCGAGAGCGAGATGCAGCCTAATGCGATATCACTTCTACCACCACCCATCACTCTTCCATTGCCCATCGCGATGCCCCCGTCACCTCCGAGCTGGCCACCGCGTCTCCCCCGCCTGTCTAGCATCCGCGCGTATTGCCTGCGCGAGTATCCGCAGATGCCGAGTCGGGGTACCCCTGCCCAGAACTCTCCATTCGCTCGAGGCACCCTCCTTCCACAATGTTGCCAATTTGCGTTATCACGGCCATCAGACAATATGTCCCTGGTGCTATGAACCCGATCGCCTGTCACTTTCCTCATCTTTAATCCCGCCCCGGGCAAAACTTGCATCTATCCATCCATCTGGTCGCTCTCGTGCTCGCCGCCCTTTGTGCCGGTCGGTGGCGCGGATCTCTGGACATCTACGCTCGATCCCTCCTATCACTCGCATGCTCATGTCAATCTAAACCGATTGACTTGGATCGCATTCGTCGCTCATGCTCGCCCTGGTTCCTGCTCCACATACCCATACCACCTGCAATAAGTGTCTTTTCTTGCTCGGATATTATCACATCGCCCTCCAATCAATCAGTCGTCGACATGCACATCTCCTCCTTTTCCCTATAGGTCTTCACTCGCATCATGGTCTCTCCTGGTTCTTCTTTTGCAAATTTCGGAACAAGCAATTCAAGTTTTGTACCATGAGCTTCTCCCCTTCTTGCTCATGTTACTTATTATCTGTTGTCATCTCCTTCCTCTTCCTCTTCCTTATCCTCCGCCTCCCGTCCTCGGCCCATCACAATTGTATCTATACCACGCACGCTCAACCCAGTCTCCCCATCGTACTCTCGTATACACATACATACATCATCTTCCTCTTTTACCCCCGCCGTCTTCCCTGTCTCTTCTCATCTTTTGTCTCTCCCCAAAAACTCATCTGACTTATTACAACTCACATATGCATCCCCGTGTTGAATGTTATCTCTTGCATGCCTCATTCTCCTTTTCTACTTCCTCCTTTTGCCTCTTTACCATCATTTCTCTCTCACTGGTTCTCTGTTCTTCGCCTACTTACACTTTCTCCGGCCCCCATCGCGCAGTCAAACCCATCGCAGCTTCCTTCTCTCCTCTTTGTTCCTCTTGCGTCATTTCTCATATACATAGTAGTCATCTAGAAACGATTGACTCATCTGTACATACGCAGTACTCGTAGGTCCTGTTCAATAATTGAATAGGAGCGTTTAGATTAAACTGCGTGGTTGCCTATGTTCAGGCTGCAGTGCGTAGTACTGCGGTCGGGAATAAATTCATTCCGAGTCAAAAGTTATAGGTGTAGTGTAGTCGATGACTCGTCGAAGGCCACCTTTTCATCGTCAACGTATATGCGCACATTCAGTTAGGGCCTTCCAGTCTTACTCGCGGCCGCACTATACACTTAGCCTGCTAATTAGTACTCATGAGATATCGGCAATAATTGGGCACGACGCACGTCCTTTATATTTCACCGGTACATACCTTGATCATGAGCAACCATGACACTCCTTAGTACTGGTCACAGCTCAGGCTCCTCATTCACAAACCATTGGGGAAACACTGCCCAGCTGCGCGTTTCGCAATGATTCGGGAGAAATGGCTCATACACGCCGGTCATCTTACTCTAGGCGATAACGCTATAGGTACACGATGCTGGAAAGCGATGCCTGTATAAAGCCTCGAGGACTCTCATGAACTACACGTGAAAATGACTCACAGGTCAGGCTTTGTGGCTATGTTCTCGAATGTCCAGAAGGTTGTAACCTGTAAGCTTGCAAAGAAACTCAGATTTCTCAGCATTCTGCAGCTGGCATTGGCCGAGCTCGGAAGGGGATACTTGCGGTCGATCTGGACGCCGCGTTCAGACGTCTGAAAGTAAGCTTCAAGCCCCGTGAAGGTGGTGTCTGGGAAGCCTAGATTCCCGGAAACCTCTTCTCTTGCGTGCAGGCTGTTCCGGTTGGATCTGCCAGATATCACTGTTCTCAGCCGTTTGGAACGCACACAGAGCAGATTAATCTGTAGGCTATCGCCGGATTTTGACTGACATGACTAAACTTCCTCCGTTCCGAGGAACAAAGAACCAACTTGAGGCCTGAGTAGGCACCACTTGCAGATGCTTGTGCGTCAGCATGTCAGTGGCAACCAATAGTGACAGAATTAGGCATCCCTGGCGGTTATTCATCTATGAATGGCTTTCTACGCCGCCTGTCGAGGGATAGAGTGCTTTTGACAGGGTGAAAGGGGGGAGGTGTGGTAACGATAACGGTGATTGTGAGTTGTAAAAGTAGGAAGTACATGAGTGACAATACAGCAAGAGATGCGCATATGCTACGACGGCGAGTACACGACAAAGTACAGAGGCGGAACAGGAGAAGAAAGAAGTCCCTAGGAGCCATATGTGTGGGTGGGTCTGCGAGCGTTCCCAAATCCAGAAGAGGAACCAGGCACGAACGCTTGGGAAGGTGTGGGAATCAGAGGAGGGTATGGAGCGCGAGAGACGTGTATGTGTGAGAGAGGGACTGGGGTGTTACAACTAAAAGAGTACGTATGGTTTTCTGGAACTCTGGGTACCGGAGTCATGGAAAGGTGGGTCATGAGGAGTCATCCGTCAGATGATGATACAAGACGAGCACAATAAGATGGTGTTTGGTATCCGTGGTATGGAGGTATGCTTGCGTATAACGGGGAAGTTGAAAGAGAAAGGTAAGAGATGGCAGATGTGAGAGAAAAACAAAAACGTGGACAACCCGTGATGAAGTCGATTTGAAGATCATCGAACGCGTGTCGTTCCGAAGACGTCAGCCGATAAGGCTTCAGGACTGCGTGCCTCAACTTGCATGATTAAGTGGAGGAAGTTGATGGCGTTCAGGGCAACGTGTAAAGGGCGTGGGTGGTACTTCGATGTCATATCCTTCAGAGCATGAGCTGCAGACTATGTGACTGGGCAAAGCCACTCGTCATGTCGGGAGCCCACGGCCAACTCTACAGCGTGGCGAAAAACGTGTATCAATGATGACGAGCCATGAGGCAAATGCATGTTTCGAAAACTCACCCTGTGCGATGGGTCGTCGCGC
Source organism: Irpex sp. Y119-03 (assembly GCA_037042295.1). Taxonomy (NCBI): domain Eukaryota; kingdom Fungi; phylum Basidiomycota; class Agaricomycetes; order Polyporales; family Irpicaceae; genus Irpex; species Irpex sp. Y119-03. The sequence goes on along the minus strand of JAXQKB010000953.1, from coordinate 290,313 downwards.
TGCTTGTGTCCCATCCAACTCTCACGACGAGTCGATATAACCGGCAGATAGCCCGCCGCGTCAGTGTCCTCTTTGCTCTTCAGTGCCACACTGACACGCCTTGCATGTCCCGCACGTTGACCTGGTGCTGGGTGGTACGGGAATTCATCGCCTTCAGGCTGTTCCTCTGCCTTTTCCGGCTCTTGCGTCTGTGGCACGTCCACATCCACTGGCTCCGGAATGGGCGGTAGAACGGACATTGGTTGGCCTGTGACGCTGTGTACCTCGTCGAAGACTGGCGCGCTGAATACACGAGGGACCGCTGCAGCCGGCAGACCAGACATCGTCTCGTAATACGGAGATTGGAAAGTGACCGATTCTGGAGAGTATGGGGAGTACCCAGAGGCCACGCTGGCTACGAGAGGTGAGTTGCTCGGATAGCTCCATGTGTAATGGGGGCTTGATACGTCGGACTGTGGGGGCGGTGGCGGCGGAGGGGCAGAGGCATACGTCGAACCTGTCACAGGGGCGAGTGCTGGTGCGCGTTGCGCGACATACTGCGGAGCTTGTTGACGTCCGGATGGATGTACTGGAGCTGGAGCCTGGCTCGAACCGTAGGGGAAGTAAGTGGTTCCGTGAAAATGCACGGTGCCCGATGGGATGACCTGAATGGGCGAGAGCTGGACAGGAGATTGAGGCTGAATATGTGTAGAAGGCGGAATGGGAGCAGGACGTAGTTCGGAGACCTTCGGGATTAAAGGCTCCGGGTGCTTGTACGCACAAAGCGGACCTCTCGTACAGTTCGGCCATGCCAAACAAGGAGTATGAGGGATGACTGTGCATCAGACATCAGTGGCGTTGATGTGGTGAGGAAAATAAAAATGGTACGCACACAGATGAATGGCTTCCGGATGCAGGTATGGGCAGTCTTTGACGCGGCACAGGCCCTGAACGTAGGCCCAGCAATGGCTATGCTTTGAGGCCGCTTTGCCTCTATCTTTGCCGGGCGCGTCGCCCTGGCCAACAGTAAGGTCGTTGGGAAATCGCACGTCTCTCGTCGCATGCGCCGCTAAGGCCATGTCGTGTATGCTGCACATTACAGAACAAAATCGTCAATAATCGGCAGACAGCCAAAGACGAATACGTACTATCCGCAGTCGTCGCCGAGGGGGCACCAGCCTTGGTTCTTGACGAAATGTCTACACAGTGTGGTGCGCCAGGATAAAGGCCGGAACTGAGGGGGCTGCGAGGGGGTAGGAGGGGAGGGAACTCTGGGTTGCATTTGTGGGTACATCCAGTTGAATCCGGCCATGTCTGAGGTTGCCAGCGGCGGAGACATCGTAGGCCATATGAAGTTCGGCGCAGCGGTTGGAACTGGAAAAGAAAATTGCGGGTTGAATCCATGGACATTTCTCTATCCACGCAATGTCTTGTGAGTCTTGCAGAAAATCCGGCAGATCAAACACGTACCATGAGATGAACCATCGGCGGAGCCATCGGGTACGATGTTGAGTTGGGTATGTCGTGCGAATGAAGATATTTACACTGATCCCCTTGAGGACAATGTCCAAGCGCAAAATTTCTACAAAGCTTGGCTGGTATATGAATGTCAGCGAGAGTGTCTCCCGAGGTGTCGTGCTAGGGAACACGTACATCTGAAGCGCCCCGACGCCATAGTCAGACTTGGAAGTGAAAGTAGGCCGAAAGGGCTAATTAGCGCAAAAAGTCGTCTTGCACGTCGTACGTTGAGACCTAGGGAAGAAGTGACGGAGGGGTACGAGCGAGTCCTACTGCCAGATTCTTATATCGTAGTAGCGGATAGGTGGATGTGACTGTCCAAGTACGAACTCGGTAGTAGCCTGAGCGCACGTGAGAAGCACGCGGAATAGGACGCTCCAAAGTTACAGGCCTTGACCGTCACGAGAAAAGCAGTCATCCCCACGTAGGACCCGTCGCCATTCTTATGAGAGCTTCCGGGCCAAACAATAAGTTCTGGCCGAAATTAAAAGTCAGAGAGGCGGTGGTCGAAGCCCTTGAGTCAAAGCCGCAAGGTATATCCAGTGCAGTCGGTGGAAAAATGTGCCTCGTCGATGAGAGCATAGTGAACAGCCTCTGGTCAAGAGTAAGGAGAGTATTTTTGCCTTGGGGCGAACTCTCAAATGCACAGCTCCCACCACGAACACGCTGCAGACACGCTGCCTTGGCCGCCTGCAGGACAGTCGGACCTAAACTGGCGATCAGTTGAGCTTACATAATCTCTGCCGGAGGGCGCCGGGCTCCGTGCCTCATGCCTGCATTTGGCAGCGGGTGTGCTCTGTAGCCGACATTACAGAGCAAACCGTGGCCTACCATGGCCTGGCTGGTGCTTTCACAGCCAATATAAGCCCACGCATGCATGGTAAGAAAACGAGGACTACTTACCCTGCCACAAATGACCTATCTCCGGGGCCAAGGCCACGTGTCTGCCAAAGTTTTGTCCACCCACGATGCAACTGAAAGGCCGGACATTGCGATTCCGAACGGCGGCCAATGCGGCGCAGCTTTCGGGCTGACAGTATTCGTTGAGGGTGTCGGGGCCCTCAAAAGTCTTCAGCAAGGCCATCGTTGGCGTTGTGGTCCAGTCAAAGGCCGTGGCGTGTCACCCCGACAACGGTGCAGGACTAGCCGTCCCATCGGAGCGTGTATGCTTTTTGTAGCAATTGAAGACTGCCGGAAAGTCTGTGGTGTCTTCCCAACTCACTTCGACGCATGTGATGGTAAAGACGGTCGTAGAATGAGTGATAGTCTTGTTCGAAGGACGAACATAGTACGAAGAACACCGACGTAAGAGACCAATTCTCTGTCAAAAGCACACGATCTCAGATCCTCGATTGCTCAAGTTCGATCACTAGTGACATTAACCCTACAGGCCCTGCTACTTCGATCGCCTCAAACGAACCAGCTCTGGACCCTGTTGTTACAGTACTTAGTGGTACAAACGAGAAGTCAACAGTCGCGCAAATCTAGTGGCGGTACTTAGATTTGAGTTGTGATAGTAAGTGCTTTGCGGTGCCGCTCACAACACAGCCAGCTCGCCATTTTCCATGAACTGCGTAGGAGTAAATATCTTTTCGGACACTTTGCATAGAGTCCATCGTGGCCATACAGTACTGTAGTACATGATTTGAATACATCAGCGCTAAACAATTCCCTTGTGGGTCTAAAACGAAACCAGCATGCCCGCGAGCCCAGTTGTGCACACGACAAGCCGTTGAAGTACTACCGCCTGGCTGTTATGGAGAACATCCATACATTGCAAGACAGTGAGACTACGAAAATAATAATAGGGAATAAATAATCGTTAAAACGTGCAAACCTCCATAGCGCGAGTACTATTAGTGCGAATCGGTATGGTATGTATAGGATGTAGTGGGTCTTGACGAGTCGCTCGGTGAGGGTGCTAGTCATACCTGGCCAGCGAGAGCTTGAGCAGCCGAGAACGGATGACGCATGTCCGATTCTTCAAGCTGGTATCGTTTACGCGGCGGCATGGAGAAGTCCTGACGAGAGGGTAGAAACTAACTTTAAGGTTTGTCGTGCATCGGAAAATACATGGTACTAGATACCTCGATCTCTCCTTGGCCTGGAAGCCGCGAAGTCAGCAATGGACTATTGAAGACACGGTTCGGTGTCATACCATGGGCCAGGTCCCAACTTCGTGAGTGCTTGCGACCTGCGAGGTCCTGGACATCCATCTGCATCTCAGGCTGTGGCTGATTTGCTGCAGCATATGCCTACAAAAAGCGGTCAGAAATGTGACAGGCTCAGGGCGATAGAGTATGTCACCTGTCCAAGTGTCGCCACGGCGGGAGCTGCCATGCCGCTCACGTCGTGCGGACTCCACTGCATTTCGCGTAGCGCTCTCCAACCACCAACTGGATCTTGCATTGGCACGCCGTTTGGTTTGCTAATTCCGCAGTCAGAAGCTACTCTAAAGTATTGTGAATTGTTCTTACTAAGTATTCGACACTTGGTCATGATTCTGCTTAGGACTCGATCGTGGGTCCAGATGAGCGTTCAGCGGTTCCTCCTGCGCGAAGGAGTGCCGAGAGGATGATGCTGATGCTTCGACGGTCTGAGATACGATTGAAAGTACAGCAAGAAATCTACTCACCTTCACTGCCTTCCGTACGATAAGCTTCGACGAGGGAAGCCACTGGGCCACATTCAATAAACACTCAAGTCAGTGAACAGCCATCAACTCACTGAGTGCATCCCTACGTTCTTCTGCTGTGTTCACCTGCTGCAAAGCCTGTGCCTCCACATCTAGACATGTTTTGTATCTTTTGAACGCCTCCTGTGTATCCCTCTGCGCACGACTCAAGGCGGCACGGGCACTTCTCAATGTGCGCCCTGGAACAAGCAACGAGTTAGTGAGGTTGTGGCCATCACTTAAAGAAATGGCTTACGGTTATTTTCGACCTCGCCGACAACTCCTTGCAAGTTCTCAGGGAACGCGACGCCCGTCGGAGAAGGGACAAAGCCCTGACTCTGGTCTGAGGCATGATTTGTTGAGTTTACGGCATAAAGCGCGGCGATGCGGCGGACCCCCGTACCTCTGTCATCCAAAGTATCCCAGCTCATCGACGGCGACGTATTGGCCTCCTCTGACAGTTTCGCATTGATGTATTGTTGGACGGATCGCGGCGATCGAGTTGCGGTCTGCCCGTTACGCAGCCGAGGATTGTGAGGGATGCCAGCGGCTTGTCGTTCGATGAATTTTTTGAGGAAGGTGAGTTCGAGGTGGTCGGGCATAACATACGGTGGGCCTTGTATTTCACCCTTCTGCATGAGTAGTTCGAGATGCGACATGACTTTATCTTTGAGTTGCTGAAGCCACTCATGCAACTCCATGTGGTCTTGATCGGCGCGAGCATCATAATCCTGCCGGCGCCTAGCCTTGCGCCAGTACGTCTTCGTCAACTTGAGAGCTCGGTTGACTTCGGAGTCGAGTACGCGATACCATTCGGTGGCTTGTCGGTTGAGTCGAACGGGCAGAACACCAGGCTGCACCCGTAGCTGTATAATGGAGCGGCCCTCATTGTCGGGTGGGCTGAGGGTGCCCTTCTGGCCTTGATTGCCGCGAGTAGCACCACGGGAGACGTTCCCAAGCTCTGGCCAGGGCAGGTCGTCGGTGAGCATAGCGGTCGCGCTGGATGGTGCGAAGTAAATGAGTCGACTGGGGCGTTGAAGATGAGAAATAATGTTACTCTAGTCCTCTGAGAGGGCCTTTTGTGTCTGGAAGTGTGGGAGTGTCCATTTGAGTTATGAATGGTTCGAATGATGGGTGCGCTGCGAGGAGGTTGCTGCTGTTGAATGCACCGCCCGGGCACATGAGCAAATGCTCAGGTCAGAATAGGGTGTCATCACCTGCGAAGCGTCCATAAAGGGTGGGTTTGCGGATTGATAGAGCTATTCCGAAGGAAACTCTGGCGAACTCTGGCCACCCGTGTCGTGCGGACTGTATGGCATCTCCAGCGTCATCAAAAGCTGATATTCTGGTCCCATCAACAAGATGCCTTTTCAGGGACAATTGGCAACCGCGAAAGCTGCGAATGAGCAAAAGATAGAAGCTAGAGCCCGATTTTCGTGACAGATTCTAGTGCCAGCTGGGGCTGCCAACTGATCCGAGTGCCATGGTTGTGCTGTAAGTTGTCGAGATCCAACAGTCCCCGGTAGCCAACGAAACAGCGGCGGAACGTCAATGAGGACTGATTTCGCGGGACATCTCCAGTCCACAAACCAAACCCAGCGCAAATTCAAGCGAGCCGCTGCCGCCGACAGCTGTGGGTCCAGCGCCCATCTGATGCCCGAGGGGAGGCGGGTCGTAGTGAGGAGACGCAGATACATGACCTTCAGTATCCAGGCGCCGCAACCGTGCGCACTGCATCGCGAGCATATCCAGCGACCATGGATGGCATACGGGCTGGGTCACCCAGTCCGTCCAGTAGCGCATCCGACCATCAACACGCTTGACACGGCATCACTGCGCTTCAATAGCGGCCCTCCCCACTTACCCAATCGGTAGATCGACTGCAGGTACTAGGCTGTGCACCAGTCCGTTTCTAATCAGCTCATACGACGCTCGACCTCTACGTCAACCTTGCTCGCATCCGAGCCACCATCGCTGCCTCTCTTTGCCTCGCAGGCGTACCGAATTACCTCTACTGCCATTCCGTAGAGCGCCGATGCAACTCGCGTCTACGCTGCACTCTCGCCTGTGGTCCTTCCTTACTTACTAATCTATTTTCTAACGTTACGCCCATATATTCGTTTCTGTGCACCACTCGTGTCGTACCCACGTTACCTTCTCGCTGATGAGACGAAGCTCCTGTCAATCTCCGGTTGTTGTCAATGCGGCAGCTTCGAAGAAGGTCGTGCCTCGCCAGTCCTATTCATCGTATTGGGATCACGAACTCCAATACGCCCATCATGATTTTCGGATACTCATCGCACCTGAAACTTCTTTCAGCATACACGGCTCGTTCCCATGAACCATACCTTCCAGCATGAGCGCTCTCGTTTACGAGGGGGCACCATCAGCAGTCACCTCTTAAAATTCAACACATAGCGTCACTGAGCAGATGCCAACAGGCAGCGAGGTACGGATTCTATCCAAAGCGGTACGTTCCATACCTTGCTATGGTTAGCAAATGCTTTTACGGCACCTGCCATCAGCCCCCACTTCTTTGCATCAACGTAAGCCGTGAGCACCGGGTAAAATGTATAGATACACGTCAGAGGGCTTCCACGTGCTGTGAATAAAGCCCATGCTCGGAATCTCAAACGCTCTGTTTTTGCTGGCTGAATGCGATATTTTTGTGAGGTTGCGGTCTGCTGTCCCATAACCCTAGATTTTTCCTAGTTAGTGCGATTCCCTATTGGTTATCGATGCATCGTGTATACACAGCCGCTGCCTTCCCTATTCTGTATCGTCTCCTTGAAAAGTTCATGAGCAGTATAAGATGCCCGGAGCCAAGTTACAGGCTCGAGGGGCCAGCACAATCATCTTGGGAAGCTGTGAGTCAGCGACAAGAGCACAGCCATAGCCTAATGCTGGAGACTTACCTGCGACAGCATATGTACTTCCCAAAGGCTATCACAAGAGAGTACGTCGTTGACAGAATGCATCAGCTCCAAGTGTAAGCAGCGAAGGATGTCCCATCAGCATTCCGAGATGGCCATTCAGGAAGCACAGCGGAAATGCCGTCGTTACCGTAACTTGAAAGCGCAGTATCCTAGCAATTCATCGACCGCAAGTGCATACACACGGGTTGCGGGTCCGGGAACACTTGTGAATGTTTGCTTGGTTCAGCGCACTTGATACGCCATGTCAACTGAGGGTAGACTCAGCCGGCGGTAGCAGAACCGAGCAGCAGAACCGTCTTGACCATGCGTGCATGAAGTCTGTCGATGATCATACAGATATATGTTGCATGATGAAAGGCCACAACTGAAAACATACCAGATGGTACCTGAAAATGGTATTACATCCCGCGAAGCGCGCCTCAATCATTAATCTGTGGGGTAACATACACATCCTGCAGAGCGGGGATTGGCTTAGCGACCTCTACAGACCTCTAATGCTGAAGGACATCCATGGGCGTGCCGATTGCGGCAAATACGCCACAATCCTCCAACAAGTAAAGTTTGTCAAGACTATATTGAACTCTCATCACCGCTGTAATGGAACGGCGAGCCACTGTAATGGTATAACGAGTACATCAGCAACGGCAAAGATATATGAGTCGCTGAGATTACAGCTTACGAACGCAAACGCAAACACCAAAATTTCATCACAGGAACACCGCTATTCGGACGGGGCCGCATTCACCACGATGGAGGGCTCAGGGTCGAGGAGAACAAATTCGGTACCAATGTTGCACTCACCTGGCCACAACTTGAACCTGTGAGCGAGATGATATCCCCGTGGACCGCCGGTTGAGACAAAAAGGTGAGAGATAAAGAGCCACACGGGGCCCTTGTCCGGGTTGTCAAGATCCACGGTCTAAGATACCGTTCCGTAACTCTGGCCTAGAATTGTCTTCAGCCTTTAGAAGTCGCAAGAAGGGTGCGTAAAACTCCTTTGAGCCTGCATAAGGGCCATAGTTGAGCAAGATGTACAGTCCAGTATGTGCTCGAAGTGACCCAATCAGTTGCCATGGTTCACCTGAGAATATGGTAGCAATTGGAGGAAGTCAGCCTACCACGTTTCCACGAGCATTATCACAAAAAGGCGACTTACTTTGTCCCCCCGGGATATATGCGGCACCCATTCGGGGTACTATGGGAGAACAGGAACGCTTGACTGACGACGGGCTGCTCTCTACAACAAGAGGGATTATCTGCTTTGCGTATGCTGTATATAGCCCGCGTTTTGCGACTTTCAGCTTGGACCCACAAAGCTGACGTTCAGCAGAGAACTTCTACTGCTCCCAGTTTCAGAGCACCCACTTGGACCACGCCTGTGCCATAAGCTTCTCGCAGAATGCAAAGCTAAGTCACAAGGGAATGCTCGAACTGCAGCGAGAGAAGCCGACAAGACGCCATGTGCACAACTTGAAGAAGACTGGAGCGGAAATGAATAGTACAGTGCTTACTCGGTATCGTGCTTTATTAGCATTGCGACTATGCAGAGCAATTGTTTTGTAGAAATATTCCAGGTCGTACAAAGATCGTTGTGTTCGTCAACGGTGGCGGTTACAATATTCATACCTCAAAAGCACCATCTGAATTTCGAGCTCGCCTTTTGAAATTGTGCCCACGCTGTCAAGCGCTGTCTGAGTTTGTAATGTGTCATACTAGAATTGGATCTCCGCGTGCGCCTCGTGCGTGTGACGTATTTCCAAGATGACTTTGATCACTATACGTACTACTAGCCTCATGCTACTAGTTGACGGCAGGGGTCAAACTGCACGTATTCCCCACTGCTTTGTGATTTATGCAACTAAACCTGAGGTACGAGTACCCAATATACTGTGTTATGTATCCAGATGCCAACACGACTCACATCTCAGCGTTGATAACCCGTGCTGCAAAACATACCGAAGATCTCTTCTACTGACGGAACAAGCAACTAGTCACCTATCGCACGAATGGATCCTCTGCCACCGCCCACAACGACATATCCAGGGCCTGTGAGAGGACATCACAGCCGCCCTTCGACCCGTGGAAACTCTCCCCGAGATGTTGTGGATTTATATCATGCAACACCACCCTCGTCCCAATCTCTCACAGAGGAAGGGTTGTCTATGGCATCTATAGAGCCGTACTCCGAGAATACCAATGGACATACGGCTGTCAATGAAGTAGTTGAACTCACGGACGTCGCAGACGCATTCGTCGTAGTAGAAGAAGAAACTCTTAAGAAGAGGAAGAGGAAGAGTGGCACTCCATCATCATCAAACTCTTCCCCCCGACTGGATGGCTTTTGGGTTCGCGAAACTGATGAAGAGCTGCACACAACTCATACGAGTACTGCGGTAGCTCGTGCCAATTCTATACGCGAAATCATGGACCTTGATGCTCCACTGAGCACTGCATCTACATCCCAGCAAGAGCACCTAGATTCCGAAGATGACCTAGCTTTTGGATCTCCGACCTCACCTATCTTAGTTGCATCCTGCGCTCGGACACTTCCATCAACAGACACACCGGCGGTTCCTCGACCGAAAGCTGAACCTCTTTCTTCGTACAACTGCCCCATCTGCTTCTCCCCGCCAACTTTTGCGACTTTAACCCCTTGCGGGCATATTTGTTGCGCTGAATGCTTATTCTCCGCAGTCAGGAGTACCATCGAACGTGCAGCGCTACTTGGCCCCGCCGCCCAACAGGCCAGGTGAGTGTGACTTTCCTCCTGATGCTGGTATGCCGATGACTTCGGCACCCCACTTTCCCTCCAATTTCCACGTTCGCAATCGGAGGGATAGAGTTATGTGATGCAAATAAGCTTAACCTTCGTTGCTGTTCTAACCGATTATTCTCGCGACAGATGCCCCGTGTGCAGAGCACCTATTCCAAGCTGGGACGGTAAGGGCGGAGGGGTGATTGCACTACGGGCGCGGGTCTTACAGCCAGGCGAAAACAGGTGATGTGCAAAGGATGAAAAAAAATAAGAGAAATATGCTGGGCGGATGACGTTGTGTCGAAGCTGGGGCTAGCAAACCTGTACTGTATGGGAATTCTTGTGCAAATGTAAGTGCGCGTAGTCATAGAGCGGGTTTGATTTGACTGTAGGGAGGAGGGGGAGGGGTAGAATGGTGCCAGATCGAAGTCATCGGTGATTATCATTACGGAGTTTATGTTACTACGTACCTAAACCACCAACACACAGTCAGTAATTCACCAATAGCGTGCAAAGAGAACTAGAGAAATATAATTCGACTGTTCATCACTCATGCGAGTAGCGTATGAGTTTGCCGGAGTATAACACGACGTGTGGTCGATCTGGGGGTGCTTGCACTACGTCTATCTTGACACACTGTGACATTTTGGCCCGGAGGTACCTGATGCCGAGGAAGGTAGTTCGAGCTCATACACGATGCAAGAGTCCACTGCTCCGGGCTGATGAAGTAGGTATCCGCCCATCTTCAACTTGAGCACGCTCTTCATGCAGTTGACCGTGTTCCTGTGACTGAAAATTCTAACACTATAGTTTCCGTCCAAACGTTGTGACACGTAATGAGTATGCACGTACATTCATTCATAAACGGCGAAACTCGTATTCCTCTACTGGAATCAATGTCTCCGCTGGACATCACTAGCTTACTATGCATTACTATGCATAGGCGCCTCGTTATACTGAACTGTAAAACGGGGACATCATCATTTTAGACCGGACCTTCACCAGCCTATCTTTCACACTATATACTTCGTGTTACAATCACTGTTAACAGATGCTTACACATTCACCCAGAGGACGATTCCACGCCGGACTCAAGAAATCCGATATTCCACATAAATACCATATAGAAGTACACGCACGATCCCAATGCCAGAAGCTCAAAACGGTCATAAACATACCATCTACTCATCTCGAGCTTCATGGTCATCCGATCCTTCCTATCAATCAATCATCCTTCTTTGAACTCCCCGGCAGCGATCCGCTGCTGTTCTGGTGGTGCCCATTGGCCCTAGGAGGCGCGGGGAAACCTGGTGATCCGGGGATCGGTGAATGTGGGAATCCACTACCGCTGCCGTTTAGAGGGTTGGGAGTTGGCGGGAAATGCGCGTACAGGCTCGCAGTTTGTGGAGGCGATGTAGCTATACTGGCGGATGGAAGATATGGAGATGAAACATTGGAGTATGGTGAACCAAGCGTTGCCGCGGTAGGGAAATTACTGGCCGGTGACCTGGGCGAAGCAGAAGGCCCAAACGACGGAGAGTGCACACCAAGTCCAGCCGGAGTGGTGTTTCCGTTACCACCGAGGTATGGTGAGCCAGGGGCGGAGAACCCACCACCAGACGCAGGGGTTCCTGGATAACTGCCGTAAGGACTGCCCCCGTCAACTGTCCATCCGTTGCCCTGTCGGACAACACGAGGGCGCAGCTCTCCACCCTGCCATTTGCGACGGCCTACTCCCGACGCTTCGGCAGCAACGATGCCAGGCGTCTTATCGGCTCCAGTAACGACGTCTATCGCATGACTGCCAATACGCACTGCATATCCCATGCAAACGAAGACACCGCCAACAACGCCCACACAACTACAGGGGAGATGAGATGTATGATCATCTTAAGGCGCAACAACATTCTAGACATACCGTATGAAGAGTTGTAATAAACTTGTGGTTCGCTGATGTATCGTCAAGCTGAGTGGCTCCAGATCAAACTTGAAGAAGATTCCAGGGACACCATTACCGTGGGACAGTGTACGCGTATAGTGTGTTACGCTGTATTGGTGCGTGCTCAACGGCTTGGAGCGTGGTGCGATATACGTCGTCGGAACGACGTGCATATGATATTGATACGAAATAAAGGCTGGTGGTGACGCTGTTGATTAGCCACGGCTGAGCGGCGAGCAAGAAGATGACTCACGTTCATCGGTCAACTCGAAGGAGTTATCCAATGGTTGTACTATGTCAGGGAAGTAGGGTCCAAAGGAGAACTCGGTGATGACATGCGACAGGTTCATCACTGCCAAAGGCATACATCAAGTTGTATTCAAGGATATTCTATTGAATCATCACTCACTCTTATGATCCACGTGCGTACGACTTGCATAACCATGGCCTGCCGTAGTAATATGCAGGTTGGCTTGAAAGGTACAATTAGCACCGGATGCACAGGTATATCATCCAAACGGCGCACCGGTAACTTTTTTCACTTGGACTGTGCCATAAACTCTGCACGCAGAACCTGATGGTTTATAATTGTAGGTAGGCCGATATCCCGAGCTGGACCGGCTGAACAGAGTGGCGAAGAGTCCTCGTGACTTCCGTGACTGGGATACTGCTTGACGGGCGGATAGAGCTGCGGCGTGCTCCTTCAGTGCAGTTGCCTGTCCAATATCGAATAGAGTGCCGTCTCGGCGGAAACCTTCGCTGAGCATAAGCCTGTCACCAACAGCATCTCGTAAGTCCACGCTGAGGTCTGGAGGAAGATGAATCAGTATTCAAATGCCAGCACCAAAAGCGAGTGTCAGCGCCGTAGCTATCACAGTATACCGTCCCAAACGGACCGTCAGTTGCTCGGCAACAGGATTGATAGCAACAGCACGGACAGATGTGATGGATGCTGAATTGCTTGAGGCCAGACACAAAAGCAGAGGCCGAGTTTACTTACATTGGCAAGGCATATTGACTACCAGGTCGACATTCACGTCCATTGCGTTTGCGGATTCCTGGTCTACGCTGAACTCGTAATCCGGCCAACCCCAGATATACTCTCCAAGGTCATTGACCACAAGAAGAAAGGCCAGAAGTGTAACAAATATGGTTAGAAAGCCTCGAGACTCTGAGCGAGCTTTGTATGTCGAGGGTAGTTTTGGGAAAGCATCGAACCGCTCTAATGGAGTGTGCGTTATTTCGTCGAGCTTGTGAAACAGCGACGGCGACGGCGAGCGATCTGGCTTGTTCAAGTCAGCCATGCTTGAGGTTTCCCAGGCAGGAGATGGACGTTGAGGACAAGGAGTGAGTCCGAGATTTTGAACGTTGTCCAGCCAGCCAGCACAACGAGCGAGACAATTCTGAAGAGGTGTAGTTCCATTAGCGCCTGACGTGTCCTAACGATGTAGGCGCCACGTGAACAGGCCATATGCTGATTGCGCGGGTGGCTCGCTCACAGTTGCTCAAGTTCTTCCTGAAAATCCCCGAAATTCATGCATATTCATGCTCGCTGCACTGGGCAATGTCAAACGTACGCCCAGTGTTTTATTCAGCTCGTTGATAGTAACTAGAGAATGGTTGCGAGATATCACGCACACGTGACATGACATCAAAAGAGTCACGTCGCCATTCGCGTGCATTTGGTCACGCTGGCCAATAGTCCTTCCACCAACTTCGTTTTCACACTCGTCATCGCTCTCGTCTTACCAAGTGGTAGTGTAGTGTTGAAGTTTCTTAGAACTTTTGAAGAGCGAACAAGCTCTCACACCTGCAATAATGCGTTTTCGAGCGGCGATTGAGAGCGTGGACACATTCTACAGTTGGTGTAGGTTCTTATCCCCCAGTTGACCTACTCTAAAGCACTATAGAAATCATCCAGGCCGTAGAGAAACTTCAAAAACGCTGTGTCATAAAGTTCACCGAAACAGATATGCATATAATTTGCGCGAGCGACGTTAACGAAGGGGGGATACAAGTTTGGTCGTAGGTAACTCAGTTGATGGCCCATTATTTCTGACTCAATGCCGCAGACAAATCAAGATGCCGTCTTTATTCAATGACTTGCGCATACAATCGAACGCGAAAAACCAGATATCTATGTTGCTATCTCCAGAAGCCCTCCTATCCGCCTTGCGCTCAGCGGCAGCTCCGTCCACTACGAGCAACAGCGCTGCACTTCATCATGTCGAAGCAGTGATGAGGTAAACGTTCAATTTTGTTGATTCTCTGCAGACTGACCTATCACTGAACTAATCAGGCTCGCAAAAAAGAATGATCAAGCTGTTCTCAGTTTTGAGATTAATGGGCTATCGCGGAACGCCAGTCGCTACGTACGCGTGAGCCACGACGTCCGAATCGAGATCATGAAGCCGCAGGACGTCCAACGGCTCTCAGAGCCTATGTGTCCTGAACCTGATGTACGGGTGAATGCTTCATCATAACGTGTTCATTTCTAATAGGAAGCAGGTGCATGTTCTCTTACCTCAACTCACGAAGCTACGGGCGGTCGTGGAACGAATGCGCTCGCTATCGGACACAATTGCAATCAGGGCGAACAGATCTGGTCGGCTCGAATTCTCGGTCAGGACAGACTCTGTGAAGACCGACGTGGCTTGGACTGGCCTGAGTAATCCTACCATGGGTGTGTGCCTTTAAACAGAGACGGAACAAAGCGTGCTGATTTATGAACCGGTAGAAAAAGAAGGAGGCAGTCAAGAGCCAACCCAGGCCTCTCAGCGCAACGCAGAAGAGATGTTCGGCGTTTTGATTTCAGTCAAAAGTTTTCTTCAGTTCCTAAATAGCCACGTAGTGTCGACCACCACGATTGCATGTGAGTGTCCGAACTTCCGAACCTGATTAATGCTAAACAAGGAACGAAAGGCATATGCCAGAATCACTGCATGATTCTTTACGTTTATATTGGAGAAGTCACCGATGCTGGCGGTGTACTTACGTATTACATCCCTGCTATGGTGGATGATACTACATGAATCTTGCGGGCTTCAAGGTCATAATATACCCATATACATCCATCCTATACCCCATGTAATGTATGTATGCAATCTTTTCATCGTCCTGTGCGTTCTACTGATTGATTATTCTGCAGGGTCGTTTGCGTTCGCAGACCTATAGTGCCTCAAAGAACATGCTTCTTGTGTTTCACCGTTGACTATTCGTGATATCGAGGATGAGTCTTCTCAATTGAGAAACCGGACGCATCAGAGCTGCGCCTTCCCGTGAGATATCGGTGGCACAAGGCGCACCGCACAGTGATAAATTTGCTCTTCACGGAACCAGCCTTGCAACCCGGGTTATGGTGCGTAGCCTAACTACGTCTGCGACAATAGCGACGAATGCCAGATTGCGCAGGTGGATTACACTGCACCTACCACGCCGACATATCGAGCTGTCATGCAACAAGGTGCGACTACTACCAGGCGCGTGGCTGTATCGTTTGATCAAGCGCATCGTGAGAGTTCATAATTTGCTAGGATGTCCACATTCATTTATGTATAGCAGCACTGCATCAATTAGATATGAAAGAGATTAGATAGGCTCAATGACCATGGCAACGTTCGTAAGCATTCGTATGTTTGCTTCATTCCATGTTTCAACTGAGTGATCGATGAACATCCCAGCTTTTAGACAATACAGGGGACGCCACAACGCCAATCCTCGAGCCTGTGCGTCTGGACAGCTTCTTCTGACAGATTTCCTGGTGCACCAGAGGATGTCATCTGATCAGTGGGTACGATGGTGAGTTTCCATCATTGTTGATCTATGCCTGTCGTGCGAATGATGCGGTTCATTGCAGAGGTTGAACGCTGAGTCTTTGCCTTCTACAATTTGGTGCAAAGCATTACGATGTACTATCGATGATATCGAAGGGCTACAAGGGGCCCGACTGTGGTTGCTATGTGGCTCGTGTAGCTAACACGGCACGCCGCCCAATGTACTAGGAGCCTCGGCCGCTTGCAGCGGTCATACTGCCAGAAGTTAGAACACAGAACAATGAAGCCGTTGCAATGTATTCCGAGTTGACCATCTGCTATCGCCCGCTAACTATCCAGCGACACTGACGGAACATTAGACACACCGAGCAGACAACGGACATCTGTTGATGTTTCAGCAAGAGTCAGCTTGTTATACTTGCCATGCCATGAAACATTAGGAGGTACGCTGACTTATACCAGAACTGTTTAGTGTTCACCTGATAAGGTTATACTGACTTTGTCAGATAGGCATCAAAAAATTCGATTGCGTCACTTCTCAAGCGCGCCGAACACCGTAGCACTATCCTTGTGTCTCTGCTAAGAGTGGTAGTATGAGTCCCACTACCCAGACTCGGTGTGTCAGCCGTATGGTCACGAGATGAATGTACAACATATCCGCGCCGACGAAGAGTCGAGGCACATGGGTAACTGCCAACATCTGCATACCTTCCCATAGCGGTATATCACACGCCGGTCTTCCTTAGCATCATGTCTGTCATACAGGACAATGATCAACCGCCGGGCCTACATCCTCATGCATTCAGTTCCAGTCCGTGGAGGTCGCGTTCACGAGGGAGACCCATGCAGTCTCAAGCCTGGAAATTCAATCAGTCGATAGGACAATGCACAAATGAGAAAAGACGATGATAAAGATGGAAGCGAGGTCTCATCGCTGGAAGCCTGTCATAGGCAGGCTTAAGGATGCGCGAGATACCTAGGTACATGTGGCAAGCTGCAGATCGTGCTGAAAGGGAAAGCCTGGGACATTGCGCAGTCGACGTGCATCTTTCTTTAATACGGAATTTGTTAGAATCCTATTGATATGTCGCACGACGGCTGTTACACTCGCAATCCATAATCCGGCCGTTCGCGCTGAACCCAGAGCCATTGGCATATCCCAATGAAGGTTGCCAGTCCCAAAGATGGCTCTGCCGCTGGACCGCTTCTTTAACATATAATTAACGACACTTTGCGGTGCGTATAATACAGCCCTATACGGGTGTGTTTCTATATGCATCGGATTGCGCCGTACGTATTCCACATAGAGATGGTTCTGTTGTCGAAGGCGGGTTACTTAGAGCCCTGAGCGCACTAAGTCTATCTGTGCACCGGTGGCTACATAACATCATAAAACAGACGGGAAATATGGGCAACGCCAATGGAGCAGCGATATGACTGAGGTGTGGTGGCAGGACTGAATGATACTATTCAACTATAAATACAAAGATGCTACACTACAGCAGATAGGGGCACAAAGCTGTTCCGAGATTCTCGATAGTTTACACAGCGGTAGCGGCACCCGTTGTGTTACCGACGGTGGTAACAGACGGGACAGTTTGCGCACCAGTGGCGGGAACATTCTGTGTTCCAACGATGCCAGGACTGCCAGTATGCATCGGCAAGACGCCGGCATTCCTCTCTGCGACCGCGGGACCCATAGCACCCGGGACAACTGCGCTATCGCTGTACTTCCACGACTGCAGCCCAAATGCTGCATAGTCGACGTTCCTCAGGCCGAACAGGAAGTACATCAAGAACACAGGACCGAGGAGCAAGTCAAGGATTCCGTACCAGACCGCCTCGGAGGTAGGCGAGATGACGTTGGCACCCTCGGAGCAGGCCCAGCAAATGGGATAGAGGAGAAGGAGGAAGGAGACAAAGCCCGAGCCGCGAATGTATCCACTGCGAAGGCCAGGTCCTGCGCTGAAGTTGGAACGAGGCCCATGCCCGAGTAGAGTAGTCCTACGTAGCCGTATGCATTAATTGTAATCCGTGCGGTATCAAAAAAGCGGTATTTACCAGACATGGATCATAGCAATCAACCCAAAGACGTAGAATCCCCACTTGTACGAAGATTGAACAAGCGCGCCGACGAGCCCGGTGATGACGACAACCCATGCGAAGAATGCCGTCGTCAGGACGTCAGACAACGCCAAACCGGTTGCGAACAGGAGGGTAACGAGGAGCAACGGGAAGTTGATGAACCATTGGATGTACCGGACGTACTGATGTGTGAATTGGGTGCGCATGCATGGTCAGTTTTCTGTGGCGTAGTGAGGCGCTGATAAACGACATACCCAAATCTGCCGTGTACCAAAGGCGCGGAACTCGGTTGTGATGGGTGTGGCACCGAGGTCGGAGGCCATGGCGAAGTAGGCGATGGCGGAAGTGGTGAGGATGATCAGGGCAATGTTATGGAAGAACCGTGTTCCTTTGGGCCTCTACGAGATGGCAGAAGTGAGAACATGCAATACGAATAAACAAGTGACATGTGTACGCACCATGAATGACCACAAGAACATGCCTAACATGGACGCCGTCATCACCGCGAATACTGCCCATAGCCAGTCGGTGCCGTGATTGCTTATGTGTATTGTTGCATTTGGAGGATTAGTGTCTACGGAGCCCATGACTGTAGGATACGTGGAGGATAATGACTTGGAAAGTCAGTGGGGATGGGAGAGTGAGGAAGATGGGTTGACGAATTGCCTAGCGCATTTATAGCAAAGCGAACGGAGACTCTGAGCTTGTCAGCATGACGGTCGCGGCTGGCGGGACGTCCAAGTCCTTGCCAGCCTCGATTCTAACTTGATCATGGCTGACAAGCTATGCTACAGACCCACCTGAACGTTTGAGCCCGCAGAGAACGCACCGATGAGCTCATAAAATAGGCATTAGTAGCAAAGCCGCGGTTCAACAGGGCCTTACTCGCCGTGATCGAAGCAAATCCTAAGAGTATCTTGGTGCTTCCGCTCTATATTCCGTGTTTGCTCATGGATTCCAAGTAGGCGCAGATTTGATTCCGACGCTACAACCCGGGAGCGTTGAATAGGGCCGAAGGTCTGGTTTAAAACTGGGCCGATTGTGGAAGGACGACCGAATTGGGTTATACCGAACGGTGAGTCCATTTCAACGGTCGCAGACCGAGACAAGCTATATGCAGTAACATACAATGGGACGTATCGTCGATTCCACTACACTGCGAGGAAGTCGTCTTCTTCTTCGCAGAGTGCTTCTAATAATTTGAGGAACGACGCAGCGGGAAAGCCAACAACGTTGTGATAATCACCGTCGACTTTGCGTACCAATGCGCCGCCAAGGCCCTGAACAGTATACTCAGTTTGTGATCGCTGTACTACGTATCTGGCTGATAGGAGCTGACCTGTACTGCGAAGCCTCCAGCCCGATCGATACCCTCTCCACTCTCCACATACGCCTCCAGTAGCTCGTGGGAATTATCTGCAAAGTATACCAATGTACGTTCGTCGATAGACCTGTCGAGGACAAAAACCACAAAAATTCAACGGGATAGCCCTATTTCTAGAATATTTATTACAAACTTGATGTTATAGCCAGGGGCCTCAAGCACGGGGTATACTTGGCCAAGTCAGTTCATTAGAAAGGGAAAATATTCCAAGAATTACATACCTAAAGATACACCCGTCACGACTTCACACACTCCCCCATTCATATCCAACAGCATGCGCAAGTTGTCGTCCTTAGAGCTTGGCTTCTCCAGTATGTCTTGACGTACGGCTGGCACGTCCTCGTACGAGATAGAAGATATCCCAGGCTGTTGATGGGTCAGCACGACAGTATCGGCTGCGCACGAGCAGACTCAGTTAAAAGCCTCATTGACACTACGAAGAGGCACGGACCTGCAATGACAAGGTCAGGAGCATCGTCCGGATCAGCACGCTGTACGAGTACAATTAGGGCTCGACGAGACCCACTGAATGTCAGCACTCACGAGAAGCCTCTGATACACTTCTACTGCTTTGTGGGTGGCAGTCGCGACGGGGTATTCGTGTACATCCTCGAAATCGGTGTGTGGTAGATCCTCCTCAAACGTCGACGGTACAATTTCGGGAGTTAGCCCCTGCGCGATACAGCAGGTTAGCACGCTGTAGTAGATCACGGCAATATTAGGAGCTTCGCACAAAAGTCTGCAGTATCTCCCGTCGTCTTGGGCTATTCGAGGCGAGCACCACGCGTTTCCCGACCAACTTCTTCAGAGAGGCGACCTTGAGGGCATGGGGCTGCACACAGTTGTACTTTGGCAAAGTGATGGGCTGCTTTGTCTTGAAGAAATTCATCGGAATCTATGTGATAAGAAATGCTCCCAGTGCCAGCTGTAGCTGTCGTTGTCGTCGTTGTGGTTGTCGTAAAGAAGCCAAAGCCACACTGCGTGAGGGCTGCTTCATTGGGCGCCTCTTGTGTTGGTGACTGCATCACTCGAATTGGCCAGGGCTTCTGCCTGCGGTCTTGCCACCACCTGCCTGGCCTCCCCCCTCTATCATAATACTCACAGCGCGGGGCACACGCCTTTTGCGTTCCAACAAGACGGCGAGTCGAGAAGTTCAAAGTTCATCACAGAATATTGATTCCTTGCTGCACACTGCAGGTATCATAAACCGCTCAACACGTCCGGCTCGGTGGCTGCACCAGAGCAGATACCCTTGAGACCTCTTGGTCGCTCTGTTCCCCCACAGCCTAACCTTAGTTCATTTGCTATGAAGTTCAGGTACGTTCAAGAGGCCCAGCGGCCTTATCACTACGTGCTGACGATCTTGCACACAGTTCATCTCTGAAATTTAATGCCGTCTCCGAATGGTGGGACGAGTATATTGCGTGAGTGTTTTTTGGGTTGGCGACTGTCTGTCCTCGCTTAGTATACCACTATAGCTACGACGCGCTAAAGAAGTATGTGTATCAGTTGGAGAAACAGCAAGTGGGATACAGAGATGCCGTGCATGATCTTGAAGCAAACGAGAGTACCTCCTTGATGCAAGGAACCGACGATCACGTTTCCACCGATGCATTATTCATCCCTCTCCTGGATAGAGAGTTGAAGAAGATCACATTGTTCTACGAAGCCCAGGAGAAGGAGCTACTGGAGGAGGTTCATGGGCTTGAGACGATGGTACAGCAACAGGAGGCAGACGGTCCGGACATTGGACATCAGTATGACCGTCAGGAAGATGATGACGACGACGACGAAGACGATGATGACTTCAACCAGGCCCTACTGAACTCAGAGATTACATTTTCCCGTTCTCCCGTTGGCCGTCGCAGGAGGTCGTTATCGGCCGGAAACCGTGGAAGTGCGTCAGTTCCATTCCTCTTTTTATCTCAATTGATGTTATGTAGGTAGCAGTGCTCGCCGCTCTGAATGGTCAAATCGTCGCTATAGCTTGTCTTCGAATGAGGACCATGGAGACTTGGAAGCCAGTATCGCTTCGCTACGATCTGCTGCCCAAGCAGATCCGTCTGCCTCTCAGACCTTCAGCGGAGGTCACGGAAGAGGTGTAACCGACAGTCCTATGCGTACGGCCAAGAATATTGCCAACAAGATCTTCTCCAAGGACAACAATAGTCCAGTAACAGTTTGGAATGCGAAGAATAACTATGCCATGGATATTCAGCTACTTTTCAAGCGACGGATTACCAACGTTTATCTGTCACTAGTGTCTTTGCGATCATACGTCGAACTCAACCTAACTGGATTCCGCAAAATCCTGAAGAAGTGAGTGTTGAGTTGTATCGACTTTTGCGTAGTCTTACTTTGGCGATTAGGTACGACAAGGTTACAGATAGTAACGTATGCCATTTCTCATCTTTACAATGGATTACTCTATACTAATCTGCCATGTACTCTCCAGCTTCGCGATCGTTACCTTCACGAAGTTGTAGAACATGCACCTCCCTTCACCACCGCCTCCAAAGACAAACTCAACCGTCACATCGACAGCCTCATCGAATTGTATGCCCGTTGCGTCACACGGGGCGACACCAGCTTCGCAAAGCGTCAACTCAAGATGCACCAACGAGAACACATTGCCTGGGAGCGCGACACTGTCTGGCGACAAATGATTGGACATGAACGTCGCGGCTCAGCAGCAGACGGCGGCTCCCCGGGTACTCTACGAACACTTGGCGGTACGCTCGTCGTCGAACCCGAAAAGGGCGTGCTCGATGTACAAACGCCTGCGGGTCGGTTCAAGCTCACGTTGAAGCAGATTTTCCTGCTCATCAGTGTTATTGTGCTCGTGGTGCTGCTAAACGTCTCGGTCGTTGACGGCGTGGAGGCCAATCGGTGTTTGGCAGTTTTGGTGTTTGCGACGGTGATGTGGGCGACTGAGGCCATTCCGTTGTTTGTGACCTCCATCTTCATTCCCCTGCTTCTTGTCACTCTACGAGTGATTCGGGACGCCGATGATAACCGGTTGTCTGCTCCTGATGCTACCAAGTGAGTATATCATTGCACGCGTTTTGGGACGACATTCATCACTCCAATATTACAGGTGGATATTCTCGGTTATGTTCTCACCGACCATCATGTTACTCATAGGTGGTTTCACGATTGCGGCTGCTTTGAGCAAAACCAACATCGACCGCGTCTTGATCACTCGGGTGTTGAGTCTGGCAGGGACTCGGCCAAGTATAGTTCTTCTCGCTTTCATGGGCGTCGCATGCTTCGCCAGCATGTGGATCAGGTGCGTCAACTCGAATCGATCGGTATTCTTCCATTGCTGACAACATCGCAGTAATGTTGCAGCACCTACTTTATGCTTCACGTTAATCAAGGTGTGTTTTGTACTACAGCAATACCATACGTTGTCCTGATCATTCTTTCCAGCCCATTCTACGAACCCTCCCTCCGAAATCTAAATTTGCCCCATGTCTAATCGTAAGCACACTCAACTCGTTTCGCCTTCCACCTTGCCTCAACTTACACCGCTCCCAATTACAGCTCGGCATAGCCCTGGCAGCCAACATCGGTGGACAAAGCTCTCCCATTTCCTCTCCTCAGAACCTCATCGCCCTGCACGAGATGGACCCACAACTCGACTGGGGAAAGTG
Organism: Irpex sp. Y119-03; assembly: GCA_037042295.1. NCBI lineage: Eukaryota > Fungi > Basidiomycota > Agaricomycetes > Polyporales > Irpicaceae > Irpex > Irpex sp. Y119-03. The sequence goes on along the minus strand of JAXQKB010000953.1, from coordinate 267,614 downwards.
GTTCGCCGTCGCACTCCCAGTATCCGGCATCTCCATTGTACTCATATGGCTTCTCCTCCTCGTGAGCTACAAACCTGCACGATCACCCGATGGCGAAGGCGAACTTGAAATCAAGCCGATCAGGCCGACTAGGGAACCGTTCACCGCTAAGCAGTACTGGGTGTGTTTTGTGTGTGTGGCGACAATTGCGCTGTGGTGTGTAGAGCATGCGATCGAGCCGGTGGTAGGTGATATGGGTATTATCGCCATCATCCCCATAGTGGCATTCTTCTCTACCGGTATACTCAAGAAGGTAAGTCAAGTCATATATCGCGAATGTTTCCGTTCGTAAATGAGAATTAAACTTCTTTTCCCCAATACGCATAGGACGACTTCGACCAATTCTTGTGGACAGTCGTATTTCTCGCTATGGGCGGTATCGCGCTGGGCAAGGGCGTGACATCCAGCGGTCTACTCGAGGTCCTGGACGACGTTATTAGAGATATCATCGACGGAAAGTCACTCTACACTGTCGTGATGGTTTTATCGGCCATCGTACTAGTGCGTATAACTTCCTATGCTACCTCCGTACTAGTGATAACCCCTTCTTAGGTCGTCTCCACATTCATCAGCCACACCATCGCCAGTGTACTCCTTGTACCAATCGCTAAGGAAGTCGGTAGCAAGATGCCAGGGAACCCCGAGACGCTGCTCATCTTCTTGACCGCCCTGATTTGCTCGACTGGTATGGGTATGCCGGTGTCTGGTTTCCCCAATCAACAAGCGTATGTTTTTGTCGACATCTCACGTTAAGCTTATTATTCACGTTATGATTGCATAGTGCCACTCAAGAAGACGATATGGGTCAATTGTACCTTTCCAATATCGACTTCTTGAAAAATGGTGTCCCGGCTAGTATTATCGCGACCATGGTGAGCTCTGGGTTGACGTTGATGAATGATATACTGAGATTTGGTTTAGGTGGTCTCCACTGTGGGATTCCTTCTCATGAAAGTCATGTAAGTCAAATTCATCGACAAATATTGCCATGTACTCACAGAAACCCATGCAGCATCTAGAATACCCGCAGTATCTTCCGTTATAGAGCCTCGATTGTGCTTTATCTTTGGTTAATTCTATATCAGTCACAAATTGTCAAGAACTACATCAATTTCATTCACTGCGACAACCGAAGATAAAAATCACAACAACAGCAAAATTAAGTAATAGCGACAACAGGGAGACTAGATGGTGTAGGTACATTCTCATAAATCATCAGCGCGTCGTGAACGTCGTGACGGTCATGTTAGAGTCGTTAGAGTCATAAAATGGGAAACAGGATGGGTGAGAGACAAGGAATTAGCTTCAAGCGATCAAAACTAAAGGAAATCAGAGCCGCCAACCGCGACCACCAGCCCTCTTCAGAATCACTCGTAGGACGACCGCGCAGACTCCGAGGCCGACGAGTAGAACATAGTGAGGTATTTCCGCAACCGAAGCCGGCTCGGGATCGTCGTGCGCGTCTGCAGTACATGGTTCCTCGGCCGACTTCTTTTCCGGAGTCAGCATGACCTGCGGCGGAGGGGAAAAGTGCATACTGCGAATCTCCATGAGCTCCTCGTCCGCATCGACCAGCGTGGACGAGGATAAATCCGAGTCAAAGCTGGCGGATGAATCAGGTTCGACGTCAGGGAGCATATCGACACGGTCCTCAGCTGCCTGAGTCGTTGTGACCACCGAAATTAGCTTTTCACGTGCTGCTTCGTTCCGGCTAACTTCAACCTCTAAATCGGCGACCTTACGTTCAACTTCTTCCAGGCGTGCTCTGAATGCGTGGACCAATGCGCGGGTTTCAGCTAGTTCAGCTTCTAAATCGAGCTCACGCTGCGTCGCAGCTACTCGTTCTTCGATAGTGTCCGCTGGCGATAAAGTGGGACGCATGACGTGCACGTTGTCGGCCTGGTTGGACGTCCCCGACTCCACAACGGAGCCAGGATCTGGACCCCCTGCAGTCTCGTTCACGGGGGGAGTGAAGATAGCCGTGATCACTCGACGATCTTGCTTTCCTTTCGAAAGTCGAATGCTCTTGGCCGTCCCTGCGCCACTAAAGGCAGCCATGGATTGCAGCCGTGAGACAGTATCCGCACTGATGTTAGATGCCATTGCAGCGGGTTCTTCCACTCTCTTGACGGTAACACCCGGAGCCGCATCCAATTCCTCCCATGCCCTTGCGCCCCACGTACCAGAAGGTTCCGATTCTGCCAAGAGTGCTTCCACAGTAGGCTCTTCCACCGCAGGCTCCTGCATCGCGGGCAGGGGAGGAGATGAAGATGGCAAAGAGGATGAGTCGCTGACAGGGCTCATAAGAACTGCCCCTTCGCTAGTTATGTTATCCTTCAGCCACCTCCCATGGTGGTATCTCTCCTGCGACTCGTCCCGTTCCAGACTGCTTTCGGAACTGAAGCTTCCACTGCGCTCAAAGCTCTGAACCATGCCATGAACACGACCGCGATTACGACGGGTTTTCCTATAGCTTTCTCGAACATCGTCTGCCAGGTCCACAGAGCTCGAAGATGAATTGTAGAGAGCACTGGAGAATGGATGAGAAGGGAGGGAACACGAGGAGGATTCGAGTCCATCGGAATCACCGCCCCAGATACGGCCTTTGATGACATTCTGCCGAAGATTTCGAGATGCGGCTAGCAGTGCATCGCGCCACAAGGGACTAATACCATATCTACAACCACATTAGTGTAAGATCGCGAGACATACGAGAATGAGCGTACTTGTCAAGGTCATCTTCTATTAGTCGTAAAAAGATACGACCATTGATATTAGCCTCTTTGGTGAATGCTATGATTTCTCCGGCGTCCTGAGTAGGAAGACTGGTCGCAGTGGAATCGTCTGTAAGCACCCGCAGAGCAGTAGCGAGGTAAGTTGCCAACTGCGACGCGGTCCATAATTTGGGGTTGGAAGGCAAATCTTCTAAAGTTGCAGCGCTGAGGAACACACTATCTTGAACAAACCGATTATGACGTATTGAGCCAGTCCAACCAGACCGATTCGAGCCTCCATTGCCAGTGAACGTCTCGGGAACTGGAAGTGGTCGAGGCGCACCAAGTTCGCACATTGCTTCATGAGTTAAGGACTTTGTGTATCTGTGGCGTTTCCTTGTCTCCCTGGTTGCAGGGCTGAGGGGAACATAGTGATGTCGGCTCGCAGCGACGTTATGACCTGACGAGTTGGAACGGGTCAGTATACCAGTGGAGGTCGTTCGGATAGCATATGGATGGGGGTTGGGCTTCACGACAGATTCCTTGGGTGTTGTTGGCACATGGATGAACGTAGACGACGTAGGAGATGCCGAAGGGGCGTGAGAAGTAGACATATCGTCGACACAATCACACAGGGTTGAATCGGAAGTTTCCAAGCCCGCTTGGTGGAACCGCAGTCGCTACGTAGGAGAAACTACAACTTAGCTCATCATTGAAAAGGTAACAACAAGCTAGAAACGTAGTACTCACCTGATAATGAGCGGACGCTACGTCTTAGATTCACTGCCCACAGCTGACCCGATTCGCTGCACTCTTCACTCAGCTTGGCATTACACGCTATGTGTGGAGACTTACTGGTCTTCAAGATGTCTGAGAGATGACCGAGACCGTCACCGTCACCGTCGTGGTCAAAGTCACCGATGTGCAATCACCTCCGTGGGACCCAGCGCTTACCGGCCTTGAGGCATGTAATAGCCTAAACAGGCAATGCAACGTGCTTTATAAATTGCCAGTACTCCGAGTCTCCAAGCCGCAGCCTGCCAACTGGTAATTCCATTTCGGAAAGCTATCATAGCTACCTCTACTACAGCCGCTTGCCAGCTCTGCGATAGGGCCTCAACCGGGCCATATTATTAGAATAAGAAAGTCCTGCGGCTTTCACTGGCAGTATGTGTATCTCCGTTGCATCAGTGCCAGTGCGTGAGACCATATACTTCAAATCACCCATACACGATGATTCCATCCGCCCAACTTACTACTACTAATATATTTCAGGTAATTATCCAAGAAGAGGAGGGTTCGGGATGCTCACAGCGTTGTAGCGTAGCTCATAGCAGGTGATAGCAGGGCGATACTAGTAACCTCGTCCGAGGTATGTCATGTGTAGCTTATCGAACGTTGGAATATTCTAGCTCGGGGCCCGAGCTACCATTGAAGCTCGTCTATGGTACTACGGTAAGTCTTTTGTACACTCGTTATACTCATTGACTTATGATCTCCACGTCACTTACACTTTATCTCTCACCATAGAATCCTTTATGTAATACTCATCTCCAACCTGCTGGGCCATAAGCACCGAAAAGGTGAGTACTGTTGTGAACAATGAATCGGTCCGTAACTGTAGTTCCTTCTTGACAAAACCGATTCTTAAGGACGTGTGAGCAGATAGCTCGGCATATTGCATACACCTACACTTCGAGGCAGTCATGAGATACATGGTCAATCTTTTACCAGGCTGCACCCGGCGAACCTTCGTGGGGGATTGTGAGAAGTTTGCCTTTACGCCATTCCGTGAGTCACTTGGCTTCCGTCCTTCTTCCCTGTTAGTGGCATTGTGGTAACATGTTGAGAATAGCTTCGCCTTGTGTGGTAATTTTAGGACGGACTGGCCCATCTCATTCGCAACTATACTTCCTCGAAAAGGTGGAGAAGTTCACAGCGTGATGACAGAAGCACTAGCATACTCGCAGGTCACTGTCAAATAGACGGGAGAAGGTATGAGCCAGGTCATTGAATAGACGATCGTCTTCGAGCAATGAATGGCTTGGTCAGGTACGACATACAATCATTACCCTCAAACTTGCGAAGCGTGGTTCTTGCTTTACCATTGGACGAAGCATCTATGAGAGCCAATCCTCGCACAGCACAGTAAGCTCTGGTCACCTCCGGGCTCCGTGATGGGACAACCGTAGGACATTTATCGATTACCACACGTTCTAGTCTGTGTGAGCATCTTCGCAAATGGAGCAGTAACTGGTAAGCTGAGCTTCCCAACTTATACCATGCTTCTGAGGGCTAATAAAGTGTCGTCGCGGCGGAGCTAGTGACCGTGACCTCTTGATTACTGAATGAGACTCAGGACTCCTAGTCATGACACGACATGGAAGTCTTGGTTTGTCCGCGCATGGGCGTCATAGGCCGCAAGTTACCATGATGAGCCATCCGATCTTCTTACTCTCGCCTAGGCCAGAACCTATGGGCTTCGCTCGATATCAAGCAGGTCAGCTTGTACATGATCAGCTGAAGTATACATTGTCCTCACGGTTGAATGTCAGTCGCTTATTGGTTGACGCTGTTCCAAAAAAATTAAACTGTATGGCCGATACCAGCCTAATATTAGCTCCAAGAGGTACTCAGCATACCGGTTCTTTTCACATATGACGGCAAAGAGAACGGTACGTACTTAGTACCTTCTTGCTCGGTTCCGCTTACAACGTTCCCATGCAGACCGCTAGTTCTCGGTCAGCTATGATTGGAAGATGGGTGTTGTGTTAGAGACATTAGAGACATCAGCTCAGTACTCTTCGTTGATTATGCTGTTCCTAAGGTGCCAGACTAATGGCTACCGGCACAAACATGGACTTGACACAGTATGAGCTCATCACTGCCGCTGCTTCAGCCAGCCGTTCACTGTTTATCCAGCACAAGTTGTACGGCACCAGATGGTCACTCTGTAAGGCCATACGTGTTTTGGCAGTCGATCGAGAACATGGTGGACTCAAACACATACCTACCCGCCGGCGGTTGACAGCTCCACTCATTGCCCACAAACTCAAGTTGCGTGCAGTCGATCGACGAGACTAAATCTACGATAAACACGCGAAAGTAGATCTTGGGCCCCCCGCGTTGCAATTGGCCTTGTCGGCTCCCCGTCACGTCAGTGGCGGGTTAGACCGGTCAACCTCCATGCCCTGATCATGACCGAAGCGCAAAGTCGATCGAAAGGCTTGAATTCGAAATTGAGGCGAACCTGATCATATGGTCGTTGGGTTCAGTGGGCAGGCGTTGCAGAGAGGATTGCAATTCCCGGGGAAGCTACGGTAATAAGTATGTCGCTGGAGGCTGCTAATAGCGAACTTGTCTGGAGCTTAAGGCACGGAACATGAGCCGTGGTCGGATACTGCAGTAGCGTGGTGTAATAAGATAAGCCGTTGTTTCGAGCCTCGACGGAGCTGTTTCTGGGTCTAGATGGGCGTTGAATGAACTCATGATTTCCCGATGCGGAGTCGGCATGATCTACATGACTCTCAGCAGGGCCGGCGTCGGCTTTGACGGTCCATGGATATACTCGAAGTTATTCCTAGCACCCCAAAACGGACTGGGCTTTCCGAGCATGACGTGAACTCTCATCTAACCCTCGACATTCCGTAGCTATGTGCTACAGCGGACGTTGATCAGAGCGTCGGATGGAAGGAGGCAGACGGAATGTGCACCCGTCAGGAACCCTTGGTAGGCACATACAAGCGGGTTTCCATGAGGGAGGATTGTCGGTATTAAATTCAATCCCGTAAGTCTAAGAGCCGGACCCTGGCTTGCTACAATAATGAAGCTTTGAAGTTCGGGTGACGGACTCCATTCGCGCCTCACGACCAACAACACATCCCAGGAGATGCGAGATACTCGCAGAATTCATGCGTATACTTGGTTACCGATGAACAAAGCAATATCGTACAATGGCAAAGCAGATAGAGATACAGTTCACGTACATTACGAAACGGGGCTAGACTTGGAAGGGAGGCGAAATCGAAGTATTAATGAAAGATGTCGAGGTGGCATGATAACGAGAATTGAATAGGTTAAAGATGTGACAGCATGGTTATGAGGTGGCAAACGAGGACAGCGGGTGGCATGACCGCTGAAGGGTCCGGTGTACGTGGTCGAGCCCCGGCCTTCCTCTCTTGATCGAAGTCGAACAGAGTCTACTTGACGGAACTCCATTATAGGGCGGGCGGCGCAAAAACACGCGCACGCCCGATGGTGGTGGTTGTGTCCTCGGTAACGTCGGGAGTATAGACAGATGCCGGTTTGCACGCCATCTCAGTCCATGCGCTTGACTGGGAATTCGGACATAAACGTCAGCGGTCGCTGGTCTGTGATTAACAGAGGCGAATAATGACCCAGGCGAGCTTCGTCGAGGGCAACTCGGGCGGAAAGAGGGGTAGCGACGCTAGCAGACGACGGGCTGTTGATGATGCTCCCACCCTGATATAAACTAGAAGTGGTAGGCGATAGGCACGGCGATGATGCGGGTGAGTCGAACGCCTGGTGGTCAACTCCAGATGAGGAGAGTGCGGAAGCTGAACCTATGGAGGGCAGCCGTGTGGTAGCATTACTGTATTATGAGGATGATACATATAAGACGATGGGGGCGAGACAGGTCAAAGAAACCTACGGGTAGTAAGAGCGAGAGGGAGGAAGACCGAGAGTGTGCTGGTGAGCGGTGTCTCGGGAGTGCGGGGATAGCTCAGGGTGAGTGCATTGATCGTCCGGTGTCTGCAGGCGTCTTAGGACAGCAGCCGAGTCGCCACACGAGCCCTGACGGAAACCGTCGAGGGTAGAGATGGGTGGGAGCTTCACGGCACTGTTACGACGTTCGTTACGGCTATCATCAAGTTCTCGTATAGGTGCTAGGCGGATGTTCTGGCCTTCATCAAAGTCAGACTGCGCTGCAGGGTGCGCCGCAGGGACAGGTGGAGCGTGTATTGGACTCTCGTACGGAGAATACCGATGTCTCGCATTAGATGGAGGGGATGGCTGAGAGAGTCGGGATGGGCCAGCAACGTATTGAGAAGGGGGAGCCAGCACAAAGGGCGATTGTTGGCTGGAGTAAGGCATGTGAAGTTGCACCGGGGCCTCGTTAGCCTGGGGAACAGTGAACTCCTGTATATGCATAGACGGTCGGCGAGATTGAAATGAGGGGGAAGGGCCAGAGACGTTCAAAAAGTGGTTCACGGGTGGCCGTGGAGCTACTGCAGATGGAGAGACCGCCCACTCGTGTCGAGGTTCTGTCACGGCGTGCGAGATGTATGTTCTGCGTGCCCTTCGCCTGCCGGTGCCAGGGTTTACCACTTGTCCATAGCCTGGTTGGTCAGGCGACAGACACGAGTCTGGAAATGTAGGCCTAAAAACGCGGGTTACGGTCTACCACTAACTGTGAAAGTAAACAGACTCGTACCCGAATAGAGGGATAAGCTCGTTTCGGATGGGCCAGGCAACTCTGTCGACATGGTTTCATTAGCGGATGGCTTGAATCGAAGGAACAAGATGTACCTTCTGGCTAGGCGCAGGGCAATCTCGTACGGCATCCATGTACCTTGTATCTTCAGATACCCACCACGTACTCTGCGAAGCTTTGAGGCCAAATCGGGTTGAGACTCAATCATTTTAACGATGTCCGCTGCGTATCATCATCAGCTGTACTGCAACATCGGTCGACGGAATTCCGGCCTACCCTTGGAGTTGCCCAGAGCTGAGAGAGTGCGGTCAATGAGCGATGCAAGGCTATGTGTCCACTTCGTACGTACCTTTCCAGATGCCTGTCCATAGGACGTAGCCATCATCCATATCCAACATGATCCATTGACCATTGAGTGGATACTCATATACTGGTCTATACTTGCAATCGTCAGTCGGCTGACTTCTAGATACACCTCTCACTCACATATAACCTCGAGGATCGTTGCTTGTGATGTATCGGCCTTTGGTAACGTGCTGATTGGGAGTGGAATAAGGTCGAAAGCGAGGGCCTCCATTCGGCGACTCGGATTCAGAGGAAGACGGTACAGGATCCTTCGTGTGGCCCTGCGTGTTAAGCAACTACTGCTGTGCTGAAAATGTAAAGGTACTTACTTGAAGTAGACCCGTAGACATGTCCACAGTCTGGTTGGGGAGAAATGTCATCGACAGGTAGTGAAAAAGCGGTTCAGGACGAATTGTGCCAAATCGAAAGGTACGAGTCAGGTACTTGAAGGAGAAACGCTTGTCTCAGTACCACGTTTGGGGTTTTCTTGGCAAGATAGTGGGACACTTACGGCGAAACTGGTGCAAGTCTGATGCCACACCGGACGTATTGTATCCGGAGGAACACCTGGTAGCAGGTCTTTGAATGGATTAGCAGAGAGGGTTGAGAGCAGTCTGTGGCCAGTGGCGCTCTGATCGCAGTGGAGGGTAATAAGGGGAGGTAAAAGGTCAAACTGATTCGCTTGATGGAGCTTCTAATATCGAGAGGAGCTGACGGTGCATTGGTAACTTCGGGTACACATAATACAACAAGAAGCCGCAACACTTCCGCGAGAAACCGGACGGGCACACGAATGCCAGATGGTACCTCCCAACGGGGAGGAAACTTGTATTAGAATGCTCGGTGGAACATTTACTCGTTAAGGACCCATATTTGTGAGGGAGGGCGGTTTGGGATAAGTCACGGCTCCTCGGCAAGACCTTCCAGTTAGGGGATCCCAATCGCAAGATGGCGCTTCTCGCATGTCCGATGAATATTGCATACGGCCGCGGACTTGAGAGAGGGAAGGGGATGGTGAATTATTCCACCATGCATTCTCCCACTGAATGGGAGAAAGGAAGCCGCGCAGGTACAGAGCGCCCCTCTCTGATCGGGCATTGACTGTCACGAACGCGTGCTGATTTAGGCTACCTAGAGGTCCGACGACTCGACAGAACTTACGATCGACAGCCAGAGGGCCTCGAGAGTTTGCGGAAGGTTGAGAGCACCCTCGTTGGGCGCCATGAGCCCGAGAGATGTGATATGGCAGGATGGGGTAGCCAGGGGCTCCGTTGGCCTCCCGTCTGGCTCTGTTTCTCCATAGAGGATATGTCGAACTCTGCATAGAACGAGAGGCTGGTGCTACCACGCGCAGCTGCATCAGGGCATGGCCGCAACGCGCGGGTAGCGAGTGAGATGAGGACGTTGACGTGTGGGAGATCAGAACGGGAACCGCCAGCAATTATTTTCCGAGATTCTGTTGGTTGTGCTGATTGTCAGTTGCGGAATATTGGCGTGTATGAAATCGAACGGAAACTAACTAATTTTCGTTGGGAGGATGAAAGGAACCAGGGATCTCGAGTTGTTGAACGGAGTGGGTGATCCGGGCAGCGGTCCGGGGAGTTCATCCGTGGCCCCCTTGAGTCCTCGATCAAAGTCAGATCTCCATCCTCGACCCCGAAGCCCACCAGAGTACGTCACGAGGAGCAGAGTCCTGAGCGGCCCCTCGCGCGAGTCTGCTGCCTTGTAAGGAAACTCTTGGGTCGACCACGCGACGCCACAATTTGACTGCTTATGGCAGCACTTGCCATTGTCCTCTCACACTGGGGGACCCGTGACTGCTCGTAGACACCGTTGGTGCACTCCCACCGAGAGTGCAGTCACGTAAGTGCGCGGTGTCGAGTGGGTCAACCGCCAGCCGCACGCAACTCTCCCACCGCAACGACGGCCTCGGCCGCCTGGGCTCGTAACGAGGTCCCCACGAAGATAAACATCGTGGAGTAGCCGGGCGGTCGATCATTCAGCACAATTGATGGCGACCTGAACTCTGTCGGTACCGAACACGGGACCGAAACCCGATTTCCATATCTAGGCGATGTCCTATCTCGAAGCTAAAAGCGAGATTCAAAGACAGCAACGGAGGTCGCACACATCGCCATCGCTGCAATAACCATCTCCAACATTGTCGCTCCCAGGAACAAAACACACGCTCCTATTCAATTATACTACATAGGTACCTGGCCATACCACGCGGTGGCATCACTTCCAACTGGGCACCTCCTTCCCACCTCAAGCCTTGCCAGATAGCAGTGCCTCTCGCACCTCTGCACTCCCAAATCCGCCGCCAGTAGTATAGATCACGTTGCTGAGCTGAAAGCCGTTGAACTGCGATGCAGCGCAGATCGTGTAAGCTCCCATGTTCTCGAAGGCGAGCCAATCCCCGACCGAGAGGGAACGGGGTAGTTGTGCAACCGGGCACACCACGTCAATCGAATCGCATGTCGGGCCCCAAACGCTGCATGCGCAGAGCGGTTCGGATGCTGGGACGTGGAAGGAACCCTTGAGGGATAGCACGTAGGGTTGCGGAGACTGATGATCGAACATGATGCAATTGAACGCTCCGTACACACCGTCGTTGATGTAGTCTAAGGTTTGACAGCTTAGTTCAGAAATGGTACACCGCGCAGAAAAACTGTAACGTACACATCACGCTCGGTTGCCCAGGATCGATGTCTAAGTCGTTGGAGCTACCCTCGGCGGACGGAGGTGCCCTTCGAGCGATGACATTCACAGCCAGATTGAAAGCACGCGAAACATAGTAGCGTCCCGGTTCGGCGATGATTCTGATACCATCCCGCACAGGGAAATGCGTCTGAATGGAATCCTTCAGGATGGCAGCGGCCCGCTCGAAAGTCGCGTCCTCGAAACCTCCTCCGATGTCGAGAAGACTGAAATCGTAACCAGCTGCCTTGCCCATATCGAAAGCCGCGCGAGCACGAGAGATGGCATCTGAGTAAGAGGTGGAGTCGAAGCAACCGCTGCCCACATGGAAGCTGACGCCGATGACGTTGAGGTTCAATTCCTTTGCCTTGGCCAAAAGGGCAGGAACCGTGACGAGCGGGGCACCATACTTGAGCCCCAGTCTGCACAAAGACTTGGAGTCATCCGTAAGAATGCGCACAACCAACTTCGCCTTGGGATGCACACGCGCTACTTTGTATAGCTCGTCGGTATTGTCGAAGGTCATCATCTCCACACCGGCCTTGGCGGCTTGACGAACAAACGACGAAGGTTTGCAGGGGTTAGCGAATATAATCCGAGACGGATCCACCCCAAGGGATAACGCTTGGGAAATTTCTCCGTTCGAGGCACAGTCGAACCCAGTTCCCAGCGCTGCCAAAAGACGCAGAACGTAAGGGTCTGGATTGCACTTCACAGCTGGAAACGCAAACATAATCAGACTATTGGACATAGACTGCTGCGAGAACAACTTACCGTAGAAAGGCTCAACCTCCGGCAAAAACGTTTTCCACCTGATATGTTGACGGTACACGTAACTGAGATCAGCTACGAAGAAGGCCTTCTCTGCATCGGGTTCCCCGTCTGCTGCCATCTCGGCGGCACTCATAACGCCGTTCCGAAGATGAACCTCTGAGTGGCCGTGGTGCACGGGAGGAAGTCCAGGAAGAGCGAAATCCTCGACAGCATCGCCGGAAGCGGCCGAAGGTGGAACTGTGCTGTTCACAAGCCCATTGTTCGTGGTGGGGGTATCGTATGAAGTCGAGTGAGAGGAAGGAAGAACAAATTGGGAGTCAAAGTTGACCGGGTTTTGGGAAGTGAGAATCTCAACGGTGGACATCGAAGTCGCGGGATCTGTAGAGAATTCGAGCTCTAGTTCCAAGTCGTGGTAAGGCGGGGTTCCTACGGAAGGAACTTTTGATTTCGTGTATCTGGAGTGAAGTGGTGCTGCCAGTGCAAATGTCGCGGTTATGGTGTATTTGGATTATAAACCCTAAATTACCGCGCCTACCGCCGCGGTCGGTGAACGAGCCGGGCGGGTTAGGGTACGGTAAATGTGGAGGGCTGTTTCAGTCGATGCGGGTTTCCTCGCTCCCTGTGCAGCGAGGAAAGTGCTTGAAGGGCGAAGGGTGGCCTGTAGTAAAGAAGGAGACGCGAAGGGAAAAGTAGGAAGTTGTTACTGTTGATCAGTAACGGATATCAGTTGGTCCTGTCAGGGAGGTTCGCCTGAATAGAAGATTTCAGTGAGAGGCCAGCCCAGCACGGCTGAGGAGTAGCACGAACCTCGAACTGATGACCACCTATAATGTGGACGAAACGTCAGTATCCTTTCTAACTTCGCGACGCGACTGACAACTCACTCGAGGGTCAACAAACGTAAGTCGCCGTTTCGAGCCTGGTCAGAAATTGTGGCACAGAGCTGTCTCTGCTGTCGAACACTCGAGTTGCGACAACAGAGGGTACACTGGGTATGGTGGTAGCACGGGAAAGAGTTCCTTGTCTTGAACGATGGAGGGGACGACGAGGTATTGTCGAGGAACCGCCGCTCGAAATTTTGCTTTCAGTTACATCGATGGTGTCCACGTGGCAAACTCATTATGTCACAGCGCAGTCCAGACGCACTGCCCGCCCACGGGTCTTGTAGACGCCCGAATATCATTGGTGGGTTGGCAGCGCCTCGTTGATAGAAGCTCACAGCGAAGTGGAGGCGGTGTGCGACATGCGCACACATTACAACACAAAAAATACATGTTCTCCGTAGTTGTACATCGTCCTGCGTAAGTGGGTAGGATACAGCATTATTTATCAGTCAGCCATGACCCGAAGAGCGCTGTGGCGTATTTGATGTTGTGGGTCCAGAAGTCGACGATGGGTTGCCTGGAGTTAAACTGGAAGTACGAAGGCTACTGTTGGCAAGTGGACCAAGTGGCAACTTATTCGTGGTAATTGAACTGGTACTTCTCCAGGACTGCGAGTTAGGTGGCCGAGAGTGCGTGTACGAGTGTCCAGCTGAGGTCTGATGCGAGGAGGCGGCTGGAGAGCCCGCCCATGGCGCAGCAGCTGCCGGTAAAGAGCCAAGCAATGCAGCACTGAGGGGAGCTGTGGCGGTGTTAGACATAGCCCAAGGCGCTGTAGTTCCCGAAGACAAAGGAACACTCTGTGGTGACGCGTGGGTAGGTTGCCTAACGGCGCGAGCGGGTGAGGGATCCCAAGCTAATAAACCGCCTAAAGGGATGTGCTGCACCACCACTCGTTTTCCGAGAACCTCGGCCTGCGAGGATCGCTTAGTTTCACAAGAATACGAGCCATACAGCTACTCACATCGTACATCTTGAAGAGTCCTGAGTTCACTTTCGACCAATGTTGTACTCCCGTCGCGATGCTGTATAATTGGGAAGAATGCTCGAAGAAGGGACCCTGCTTTACTTCGAGTATCCGCGATATTGAGAGGAAGTAAAGATTCGTCGGAGGTAATGGCGGGTGGATTATGGCAGAAACGGGGATCTCCGTTTGGCCTTGTGCGAAGGTCAGACAGCGCACCATTACACTATGGTCGATTAAGTGTACTGACCTCGGAGTTGTGCACTACCAAAAATGTATCCCAGGAAGCTATAGTCGTCGAGCCCCCAGACACCATGGCTGCCGGCTGGCTCCAGCTTATAAACATCCTGAAGTCGCCAGCAAAGCCTGAGGTAACGGACAAATACAATCAGTACGACTTCACGTTCTACCTTAGGCTCGGGCTCAAAGAACCGGATGAGAGTGAGACACAACAGGAACAGCGCAAACGAAGTCTCATGGCCAGTCCCGTAATCCATGCGGGTGAAAGACCCGAAGGATGTGAGTAAATATGGCGCCAAGTGGGGTACCACTGGATGCATGTGGCCAGGCAACAGGTTGATCAGGAGTCTGTTATGTTCCTAATGAAGTTTGGTTGGTTCAACACGTGCACGAGATCTCCTCCAGTTCACTTACGTCTTCCAGTCGCTTCCCCCATGTTCGAAAGGCTAAGTTTCCGAATCGTTGCGGAGTTGATTGCGGTGGGGTTTCATCGATCCACTTGTCCAGTTCATCAAGTAGCGACAGGGTAGCCACGGTGGCCTGTAGGTGTGTTCAGTCCCTCATTCCGGCGTAATTAGCGGTTACCCTAACCTCGCTTTGGGACGGGGGAGACCATGGTAGGGTGTATCCCACAACAGATTCGCTTAATCGTCGCAGGAATACGGAGAAGTCTCTATATCCTGTGGTAGTTCGCCATAAATCGAGATCTTCGTCTGTTCTGATCTTCTGAGTAGGAGTTGAACGTAACTGCGCAACAGCATCGATGGAGATGTGTCTCAGCGACTGGTGACCCGCTTCAGTAGCCGCCATCTGTTTCCACATGTAGCGGAAGTATTTAGGAAGTTCGATGTTCTGGAACGAAGTTGAGTAATTTACCTGTAGATGTGCCTCAGAGATGTGCGAGTTGCGGGACCGAGACAAAAGAGATAAGGCTGTTATAAGGCACAAACTAAATGTATGAAGCGTGAGTGAAAGTGGTAATTGCTGACATGTGGATAAGCCTTACTGCAACTCGATAGCAGCACTGGCAGTTATTGGCGTTATTGGCGTGCCAACAAGGAAATCATCGAGTACAAGAAGTGTACTTAGCGCCCATAAGTCCCAATCAGGTAAGTTGACTCACGTGTCGGACGCGACGTGACAGACGCGTCTCAGCAGCCTGAGCAACTTGAAGTCGGACTCGGACGTTGTGGATATTTTTCTCCGAGTCGTTACCCAATCTTCCAAGTAACAGGAAGTACCGATAAACCTCGTACATTCTATCATGGCGCCTTACGACGACTGGAACAAGCTCGATGAGGACGACGAGGACGAGCTTCAGGACTTTTCGGTAATATTACTATACTCAGGTCTCGCGTTTTCTCCTGTTAACCAATCTATCTCTCCCAGGCTTTTGAAGGGAAAAAAGATGTTATTCTCTTTGCTATTGACTGCACCGATACGATGTTTGAACTACGTGATGATCCAAACTATGAGGACGTGAAGACCTCCAACATCATGGTTGCACTCCATGCTGCCATGCAGATACAGAAGAAGAAAGTTGTTGTCGGGCCAAACGATTCAGTTGGAGTAATGTTCTTTAACACAGTAAAACTCTTAGCTCGTTTATCAACATTGAACGCCATTCACTCCATGATTTGTATCGTTCACAGAGCCGAAGTGGTGACGGGTCGGACCAAGGTTCTGAGGTCAAACGCGGGAATTTTGTTTTTCAGTCCATATCCCCCATTAGTGCACCGAAAGTTCAAGAACTTATCAAATT
This sequence comes from Irpex sp. Y119-03, assembly GCA_037042295.1. Classification (NCBI taxonomy): domain Eukaryota; kingdom Fungi; phylum Basidiomycota; class Agaricomycetes; order Polyporales; family Irpicaceae; genus Irpex; species Irpex sp. Y119-03. The sequence continues at coordinate 251,740 of JAXQKB010000953.1, read as the reverse complement.
GCTGGACGGTGAATGGGAAACATATCCAACCGTTATCCCCCACAATACTGACAATTTAGCTGCCCAGATGCGCGAGATGACCCCAACTTGCTCCGAGAGACATTTCCGCCCCTCCATGGGAACCGTGTCCCAATGGGAGATGTGTTTACGAGCTGTAATTGGATTATGCGCGATGGGTAATGAGACATTCCTTGGATTGCATGGTCGCCAAACTAACAAGTGCATAGTGCTCCCAAAACGGCCACGAAGCGCATATTCCTGATTACGGATGAGGACGATCCTAACCCCGGGGCTGGTAGCGAACGCCTCCTTACGTCCGCAAAGACCACATTGATTGTAAGTTCCGAGAAAAGATTGTAGACACAGCTCCTACTGATGATTTCCTTCAGGATCTCACCCAGGCAGGGATAACTATTGAGCCTTTCTTCATCAGCACAGACGAGAAGCCATTCGATGTTACGAAGTTCTACTCCGTATGGCAATGTTCCCTTACTTTACCCCGCAGGTACTCACAACTTTCCTTAGGATGTCCTTATTCAGACTGACATGTCTGAGGATGAAGATAGCCCCCCGGGATTCCTCCCAGAATCGGTGGCTATTACCCGAATCGACGACCTCTTAGCACAAATGCGTTTCCATGAGGTACCCAAACGCGCATTATTCAGTATACCATTTCATCTGGCAGAAGGGTTCACGATAGGCGTCAAAGGGTATGCGCTCGGAAGCATGCACTCATTAGCCAAGTATAACATTAAGATTTGTTTCAGATACGGTCTGGTGACTGAACAGCGTAAAGGTACTTACAAGTACTTCGTGGACCGTGGAGACGGGATGGAAGTGGTGAACACCCGGACCGATTATGTTGACAAGGTCTAAGGTCTCCCTTTGTTCCTCGGCCTCTTCTCTGATATCTTCGCATCCTCAGACATCCACGTTACCCGCGAAAAGGGAGGAAATCTTGTATGGGATGAGCTTAGGGGACACTGTGAAAGCTGAGACGGTAGACGACGATGACGATGACGGCGACGGCCTTCAAGAAGGCAGCATAGCTCGTGCGGTACCGCTTAATGCCAAGGTGAGGTCTTCGACTCGGTTTATTCGCATCGGCATTGATTATCACGTAGGTTTTCTACACGGCGGAGGAGATCAAGTCTTTCCGCACGCTGGGACTTGAACCACGTACGTACGGGCGCCGATCATTTATTTCATGAAGTTTAACTAGCTGTCGGATGCAGAGATCAAGCTCTTGGGGTTCAAGTCCCGTAAATCACTACGCGCTGAGGATAACGTTAAGCATTCTATCTTCATCTATCCTGACGAAATGGTGTGTATCAACCAGTCCCCGCTCGATCATGGTCGGCTGACTCTCTCAATCTTACAACCGGAAGTCCTACTCCGGGAGCAGGCGTACGTTCAGTGCTCTGGTGACAACGATGATCAAGAAGAAGAGAATTGGCCTAGTCCTCGCTCTGACACGACGGAACGCTACTCCCACGTTCTGTGCAATGGTCCCTCAGGTACGGTCACACAAACCCCTCGAAGTCTCTCCCACAGTTGCATGTCCGCTCACGGCACATGGTCGCCACCGAACTGATCATTATCCCTATTGACATTTCAATCTTCTAGGCAGAGAAACTTGAGGAAGGTGGCTGGATCGAGCCAGCTGGGTTCCATCTTATTATCCTGCCATTTGCCGACGATATTCGGGCCGCACCTGAACAAGTACTCTCTGGAGCACGAGGTAAGCTCACATTCTGATGGAATTCTGTCCTAAGGAACCCGCTCTGAAAGCCTATCCCATCTCCGCTCATGCCTAGCGTCAGATGAACTGAAGGATAAGGCGTTTGCGTGGCTGAAAAAGCTGCAATCGAAAGGGGGAAAGTATCCACCAGACTCGTACCCCAACCCTGGTACGCTAACTGTCAGCTTTACTCTGTTTGTCGGATAATGACGGTTGCCGTTCGACATATCTCCGTAGCCCTAGCCTACCACAATGCTCAACTGGAGGCAAGCGCATTCCGCGAAGAATTCGATCCCGAATCGTTTGTGGATTTGACACAACCAAACTATGAAATTATCCAACAGGTGGGTCTTGTACTCACGGCTGTTTGATCTTATTCAGTTACTGATATTACCTCTTGCATACGTTGTCACCTGTCATTGCCTCACTGCTGCTGTTATTACAATCTGATACCCATAGCGAGTTGGTCATCTGATCAAAGAGTGGAAAGAAGCGCTTAGAGACGATGAAGCAGCAAATACTGTAGTGCTTCCTTCGGGACCGACGAAAAGGAAAGCGGTGAGCATCTCACTACCTCGGTCCTTCGGGGATGTTATCATTAGCAGACCCTTTGGTACCAAAGCAACGGATTATTGACCACACTTCTCATCTTCCTGCCATTGCTGATTCCAGGACTCAACTGTCGACGAAGCAGATCTGCGGAGCAAGTATGAGAATGGAGAACTACCGAAGGTAAGAATGGAACAGGCACATCAGTAGGCTGGAGCAGCCCGCTATCCCGGTTGCCCTCAATTTTCAATGTTCCTTTGCTGACTTCATTCTTTCTACATGTGCTCTCCAGCTCCGCGTTGATCAGCTCAAGGTGAGTTCTGTCGTCATTGTTACTGTTCGTGGTCTTGTGTCTAGAGCGTGACATCGTGGGGTATACGGTTGCTCAGGGGAGAGAGGGGAGACAATGCGCGTGCGATTGCAGCTGGGAGCAAAAGGCAAATAGACGAGTATACTAACAGCTGTTTGTCTTCGCACAGGAATTCTTAAAAAGTACAGGAATGCCTGTGTCGGGGAAGAAGTCCCAACTCATCGAACGCGTTGAAGAATATTTCGACGCACATCCTAAGCCTGCAGCTTAATCACTATATCTCCATCTCCGCTTTCCGCCTCCTTTCCAGTGGAACTCGTGGCTACTGAAAAACTATATTGCGACTCGCTTCAGGTGCTCTATGATTGTCTGAGCTGCAAATACGTCCAATACAGAAGTCCTGGGCTCGCACGAACATACGGACGACTTCAAGACCACGCTTCACACGCATACAAGTCCACCGTGATCTCGAGGACGGCAGAAACGTATATGCTCGGTGCCGAGTGAAGTTTAGCTTGTAACTGTCTGTGTATATCTTCTCTTCTCGTCGTTGCTCCCATTCCATTGGTGTATTCCCACGCACCCATCTCCCGAGCACTGTAACCTTGACTGCATGAGCAATCATTACCCCATTGGATATTGTCGCTTGTTACTGACGTATTACATTGGGCTATATCAGGTGCTAGGTGAAACTGGTTACTAAGTTCTCTAGATTTATGAGTTGATATACTTATCGGCTATTAGCGCAAGGAAGTACCAGGCTTCAGGCTGCCGCAGTCGGCTGACTTCAGTCCATGTAAATTGAATATCGCACTCAATGAGCACTCTATTCATAGTATTATTCCTCTCAGGCCAATATCAGCATGTTGCGCTAGTCTTACCGTTTAAACCGGCATCCTGTATTTGATGCGTATGCGTGGCCACATTCCCGCCATCAGTCGGTACGGTAATGCTCCTTTTCTCGCGGTGCAGGATTAGCGCTGTAAAATTATCAGATAACGGGTTCACCCGAATTGCGCGATGTGGGATGATCAATTCGGGTATTACGAGTCGACCACCTTAGTCAGTTGCCCGACTCTCGCTCAAGCTACCATCTGCGCTGTCTCATCGCATACAACCCCACATCCCACTTCGTTAACGATGTCGAACCCTCCAAATGCCGTCGCGGCCACTTCGCCCGAACATTTCCAGAGTATCCTGTCTCAAGACTTGCAAAAGGTGTCGCTCATCAACTTCTGGGCACCTTGGGCCGCACCATGTGCGCAGATGAATGAGGTTGTGCTAGAGCTTGCGAAGAGGTACCCTCAGCTGTTGGTCGTTTCGGTAAGGTGCTCCGTGGATGCTGGGAGCTTGACTAACTCTTGCATGACAAGGTGGACGCAGAGCAGCAGGAGGATATTTCGGAGTCATTCAATGTCGAGTCAGTACCGACCTTCGTCATCCTCCAAGTGCGTACGGGTCGTATTCTGCGTGATTAATCTCAACTAACACACTATATCAATTAGGGACACACTCTCCTCGGCAGAATAGCTGGTGCAGATGCTGCTGCATTGACTGATGCTATCGCGAAACACACAACCACACCTTCTTCCGTCAATCCACAATCTCACACCGAGAAGGCTCCAGCAGCACCAATAGACACCTCGGCAGAGAAGGCTGAGTCCGAGGCACAACTCGATGATCGCTGTCGCAGCATCATGGCTCAGAGCCGAGTCGTCTTATTCATGAAAGGGGAGCCGGATGCACCTCGATGTGGATTCTCTCGCAAGATTGTAGCTCTGCTTCGAGACCAGGGTGTAGAATTCACCCATTTTGACATTCTGGGGGACGAGAGCGTTCGAGCTCGTCTGAAGACTTTGAACGACTGGCCGACCTTCCCACAACTTATCGTCAACGGAGAGTTCGTAGGCGGATTGGATATCGTGCAGGAGATGGTCGAAAATGGCGAGTTCGATGATGTTGTGAAAGTGCATGCTTAGTCTGTGCGTCCGTGTTTGTCTTTGCTCTGCTATCCCGGTTCTACTTGTTTTAGATGTCTCTGTTCCGAACCTTCTAATTTTGTTGTCATAACTGGAATCATTTTTTCACTGGTATGCTGCTGCGGTAATGGCCAATTGACTCTTACATAGTCGATTTAAGTCTTGAACGCTGAATCGTGACGTGGCCCACGTCGTGTACACGAGGATGAACTCTGGACGATAATGGCGCTCACGCCACCAAGTCCCGACGCTCTGTATATGGAAATACCGCCGCGGGCGGTGATATATATATCCCGGCGCCCTTTGTGTGCTACCCAGCACAATTCAAACCAGCCATGTATGGATTCCCATAACTTCAGAGAACATATTCTGTGCGCGCATGCCTTTCAGTATGTACCAGAAGTACTGATATTACGTCATTCATACGCGTTGCTAAGCAAAGTTAGTGAAAATAACAAGAATCTTCTTGGGCATGCACGACAATGCCTCGCGTAGTTCACGAGGTACCATACATGTTCGCTTTCATTGGGCGGTAATTCAGGCTTACTTCTTGCTCTTGTCTTGTTCAGACGCATTGTGATCTTGCCCAACAGGAGTCCATACTTGACCATCATGAACAGTGACCAGCTGGAGCGTCTGCTTGCTGAAAGACTTGGAGGCGGCCTTGGTAGGTAAGTACGAAAATCACGCCTACCTTCGAGTCATACAAGCCCTTTGTCTGACACTGTACGACGCGTAGACCGATTGAGGAGCTTCTCAAAACGTACGCGAAATCGCGGTAAACTCATTATCATCAATACGTACTGAAGGATATCAAATAGCGACGAACCTCTCAAAGGTGTCGAGTCTCAGAGGCTTAGAACGTACTTCACCTCAAACCAAATGATTCCCGCGCGCGATCTTGATGAATATGGCCGACTGATATTCATGGGCGACCTGGACGGCGTGAAGAGGGCCTGCGCAAGACGCGTTGCGACTTTGGAGGAAGGTGGAATGTCCGAGGAAGATGCCATCATCAGAGCAGGCAGGGAACAGGCAGACCTACGTTGGGGCCCGACCAGGGTCCCCATCTTCGACCTTATCCTTCTGGCACGAGTGTTAGTACCAGACAGGCGCGATGATATCCTGAAAGTTGCTAGGTACCTCATCGACGAAGCCAAAGTCCCAGTAGGAAGCAGAGACTTGTCGGGATCCATGACTCTCTTGCATGCCATTGGCACCAAACCGACTTTCGATCCCGAGCTCGCGCAAATTCTGTATGACGCTGGAGAAGATGTCAACGCCCGAAATCGGTACGGGTGCACTGCTGCCCATGATATTTGCATGGTACAGACGGGAGATGCCAGTGCAGTGCAACCAGCATTGCGATGGTTCCTCGCCCATGGAGGGAATGCCGACGTCCAGGAGAACGACGGTATTAGTCCTCGTCAAGTGTTGAAGAATTTGGCGAATGTCAATCGTTCTAACGCTATCGGCCGCGTAGCTCGTAGCCTGTTGGGTCTCATAGAGGACGAAGACAAAAGACGAGCCGGTCTTGGTAACAAATGCTGTACTTTCTGTGGGAAAGGGAAGGGGGAGGGGTCGCAGAAGCTGATGGCATGCTCGAGATGTAAGAAGGCAAGGTATTGTGCACCCACATCTCTCAGAAACTGTCAAAAGGGAGACTGGCCTGTGCACAAGAAGAATTGCATACCTGTATCGTAGGTGGTGAGTGTTGAATATCTTGTCCTTTCCAAACATCAGATTTTGCAGTAAGGCTAAAAAGGGGACCCAGGCTGCCTCTGTTTTGTGAAGACCACGGATACGTACAATTTCGGGAGAGGCGACATGGAGGAAATACGTCACTTTAGCACAAGTTAGTAGCAGTAGTACTTAGTGTAGCCTTCCAAGCCACGACGGTCGCGTAGTGGCTCCATCATCTCCACCTCCCCACCAATGATGGAGCAGGAGATAACGGCCCATACGTACTATGTGTGCTACAATCCAACCACACCAGTCATTTCGCTGGAACTGCCAGTGAGAATGAAGATGTTACGTGTCTGGAGCGCGGCACTATCTGAACCCGACGCTAGTAGAGGATTGGCGGCGGACCATGACTTCATCCATGAGAGGATGCCTGGACAATTAAGATGAGGAAATATCACTCACCACTATAAATGCAGGCGATACCATTTCTCGCCATGCAGATGACCTACCTCACTTGCTCTCTCCGTAATCTACATATACTACTGGTGAATCCATGTCGGTATGTGTTCGATATCGCTCCCATGTCATGCAAGGGCCGATGATGGAGTACATTGTAGAACGTGACGGGGAAAGACGGCGAGCCTATCGAAGTCGGCGAAGAAGTGTGGACACGCTTTAGGGGTGGCAAGCATCAAGGAAAGGTGAGTGAAAATATGTGTGGGTTTCGCAACCTCAGGACGGCTGTCGTCGCTGACTATCATTGTACCCGACAGGCGGAAGTAGTGATCAAGAATCAAGAAGATCTTGAGAGCGCGGGTGACCTGGGTGTAAACGTAAGGAACCCTCCAAAGGTAAGTAGCCTGCCATAGTTCGTAAGCGAGCACGGATTGCCCAACAAATGTTGATATTGGTTCTTCGGTGTAGGTTGTGTTCACCGACCAGGTATGTATCATTACCATGTAAGACACGCAGTCGTTTATGACATGCTATAGCACGGACACAAGGTGGCACATAATCCAGCGACACTCCAGCACACGCGATAGCCATGTACCATAAACGCGGGCGACGAGTGCCAGTGGTAGCAGTGCTACTACATGTCCAGCGGTATGGCAGCGACTGCCAGTGCGACTGGGATTCCGACTCTGAGTCGTTAAATTTCTCGTAGGAAAGCATGTATCATAGTTCTTCCACATACCCTTCGATCCATTTTACCCGGGATTTGTATAACATGTTACTCAGTGAATTGCATGATTAAAGTCGACAGAAGTCAATAGCCAAAGTCCAGCTTGATTATTGTGAAGTAGTATGTGTGATATCGGCGTTGCTATTGGCTGCTGCATAGCGTGACGTCACATACTGTCACGGTCAGAACCAATCACGTGTAATTATAAGTGACGAGTGTTACGGCCGACGCCGTTACCCGCTCTACACCGTTCTGTCTCTTCCGTCGCGTCCGACGAGCTCACTTTCCCTCTTACAATAACCACCATGATGTCCACACGCGCTGTTGGCCTGAGGGCAGCATTTAAACAAGCCGCTTTGGCTTCAAAGTCTTGTAGGTACTTCCATTCAAAGATAACTGTGCGTCTCATTGAAGAATACTATCACAGCCAGGGGTCAAGCCCTGCGAACTACCCTTGGGAGGCGGTAAGAATCTCGTTCCTAATTCTTAGTGGTAACAGAGGTAGTGAAACTGGGAGCTGCTGCTTTGTTCTCATAGATCTGTCCAAACCCAGTCGTTGCCCCCAAGCGCCGCCGAGAACATCCTCAACCAGCAGCGACTCAAGCGACCCAGTAGCCCTCACTTCACCATTTACCAGCCCCAGCTAACATGGATTGGGTCGATTGCTAATCGAGTCACTGGCGTTGGGCTCAGTGTTTGTATGTTGCTCTACTTACCACTCTCGATGCCCACTCTAATACCCTCTCGAAGTGCTCTACGGCTACGCCCTCGCGTACCTTGTCGCGCCCGAGACGTTCACTTCCGCAAACGTTATTGAACTCGTTCACGGTCTTCCTGAAGCTGTCAAGTACGCAGGAAAGACTATCCTCGCTGCTCCCTTTGCATTCCACTCTCTCAACGGCCTGCGGCACTTGGCATGGGACTCTGGCCGCTGTACGTCGGTCTTACTCGGACTGCATGTGACTTCGCTGATGAAATTTCCTCTATGTAGTCCTGACCTTGAAGGGAGCCTACTCTTCGGGTTACGCTGTACTGGGCGCGACCGCTATCACAACTATAGGCCTCGTCTTGTGGTGAACGACTTGAGCGGCTTAGAGCCGTTACATCCGCTCTTGTTCCGCGCTTACTGCAGATCGTTGTAGATTCTTCATTCGTGTAACATCGTCAGTCATACCAAGCTGCATTTTCCTGGAATTACTTGATCACAACCAGCACATAACGTTGTATCGTGGCTATTTGAGTTGGTTTGCTTGAGGGACCAGGTAGGGCCTTAGGATTAACAATGTTGATTATCTGTTTTCAGTCAGGCCCGCAAATCCGGTGCAGGTGCAGCTCGCAAAGAAGGGGCTACAACTCCAGACAGGATTTGTTCCGTGCTTGTCCTCATGAAATAACGCACCTATGCTGTGTCATAGAGCACTCTCACTTGTGGTAGGGGAAAAACAAGCAAGTGTTGTACGCCCCCGTCACATAGTCTCGTCTATCAACCAGTGCTTAGTGTATAAATCTCGAGCTAGCGAACAACATAATGCTTGAAGCTTGAGCGTCGTCTTGCTTCGTTCACCTGACTCGCGGCAGCGCTGCTCACGGCGCTCATACATGACAGATACGCAGGTCACCGAAGAACATTGACACCGCCTTGAATACAGAATTATCACATCTATCAAGGTCGGTGAATTCAATGACGGAGCTCACAATGTCACTAAGTTATTGTCTTAGGTAAAGACGATGGGAAGGGGCAGTGCCAGGGTGCTAGGTAGGCGCCGTGTTCCTCGGTGCCTAGGTCAATGTTCTGATATATAACTGCCAAGAACATCCAACAATCGTCCTGTCCCGGCTTTGCAGTCCTCTCACTACTCACAGGACAACTCGTAGGCGGGAAAATGGGTAATCGCATTTCCATCGCCCAAGAAGAAAGAGATGAAGCCGAGTTTCAGCATCTCGTGAACGAGGTCGCTCGAACTCGAGGCCAGTACCTAGGCGTCAACGACCTTGAATCAGGTTACCGAACAAACCGTTTTGACAATGGAAGGATTGTTGAAGACAGCAATACGCGATTCTACACACCGTATGACCGCAGTACACCATATCTTCCCTATGGTGAGTTACGAATCCGTCTTGAGATTATCAAACAAAACGCTGGTTAACATCTTGCTCGTGCTGCTTCAGGAGCAGATACTCTGCCACGTCCCGGGTATTTACAACATCCCCCGCTCTTGCCTGCAACGGCAGCGCCAGCGGCATATATACCACCTATAGCCCCGACTACAATCCCAGTTATTCCCTACTCTCAGCAGGCCCCGACCCCTTCAACCCCAGACAAACGAGACTCCTTGTCGACAATCTCTGAGCGCACGTCGCAATCTTCTCGACGTATAGAGTCTCATCAAACGCTCATACGCCCATCCGCTGAGACTCCTTCGTCACCGTTGGTGCCACCAAGTAGCTCTGCCTCGTTGGCTAGTTCCTACGGCAAACTCGAGAGCCAAGCACAGGATGTTGAGACTCTCCCCGACTGCGAAAAGGAGCCTCCAGAGACTGTTCTAATTGAACCACGTCGCTCCTCTCCCTCCGATCATGCCAGCGAACATGGATCAGTAAAAAGGAGGACCCCTACGAGGAGCGTATCTCCTAGACCTGCGTCTGTTATACCGGAAGTAATTCCTGTCTTTGATTGTATGCGTCGATCACGTTCTCGTTCTCGTTCTCGGTCCCGCTCCCGGTCGCGTTCACGAGGGCGCTCCCTATCACCTATTATCCTACGCAGGAGCACACCGACCGAAACTACTCCTATGGCAGCGTTACCAGTGGCATGTTGTCTATCGCGCTCCGGCAGTTCACCGTCACGCCATACCCGGTCCAGATCCTGGCGTTCGCAATCACCCTCTGACAAACACCGTAATTCACCTACGCAGCAACCTATAGTACCCGCGGTGGGCCAAATGCCAGGGCATCCGATTATTCCAAACCCGGTTCGAATCTCACGACCACGTTCACCCATAATAATAGTCAGAACCGAGAGGCCATGGTCACCCGACTCACCCCCTATAATAATTAGGACTGAGTCACGGAGGTCCCGCTCGCGATCACGTTCACCAGGCCATCATCGTCCGTCAGTAGATCGTCTCTCGCGGTCCCCGAGAAGACGGAACCGCATCTCATGGTCACCAATACGCCACTCGCCCTCACCGTGTAGAAGGCATCGCATCTCCAGGTCACCGCCAATAATACATTACACCTCGCGATCCCCAAATACATCCGCACCCCTCATCATTCAGCCGCCTATGCCACTTCCTACTGACTATGAATCCACACCTATCGTCATCCAGCCACCTACAACACTTTCAACCAAACCCGTGGACATCGATAGGTGCGTTTCCGGCTCAACGGTTTTCCCACAGCGAGTTCCTAATATCTGTGTGCCTTAGACTTTATCATGCTGTCGAGAGCTTCCAGCGAGCGACGCAGGAATTACTCGACTTCCAACGCGAGCAGCAAGAACACCACCGCCAATACGAGGATCGTCTACTTGCAGCACTAAGATGGCGAGATACAGGCGCTCCATACTCTAGGCCCCACACTCCATCCATAGCTGCTCACAACCGCACCGAAGAGAGGTTCACGGAGAAGAAAGAAATCCATCTTCGAGACGGCTTTGACGTGAGAGCATATCCAAATATCCCATTTGCTGCCGGGCTTGCTATCGGAATTCAGAACATTCCATCCTGGCAACCGGTATGGCAAGTGTTCCCTCTGAAGGCTTTCAGAGGATCGGATTATACGTTCTTGAAAATCCAGCCGCATTGGGACGATGCGGATCTACTGCGTGAATTGAGCAAAACGTATGATCGACTCCGTACGTGGAGGAAGTGGTTCTCGCTTCGTAATGTCAGGTATGAAACTTGTTTCCTCTCTCGAACGGATCACTTATATATGTATCTACACCTGCAGCGGCATAACCATGGTGCTGGTGAGTCAATCATAGCTTCTATACTTGAAGCTGTCTTAATATAGTTTTTATACAGGCGGACCATTCGTTCGTTTATCCACAACGCGTTGGTCCTGCACGCGTCAGCCCCGCGAAGAATATGCGACTGAGATATCTTTTGCAACACCCGCACACTATGCGCCGCCGCCATGAATTCATGCAAGTAATGACATCTCGCACGGACCTGGGCATTGAATTTGTAGAACGATTTGAGCTGAAGCGTATAGCTTTTGGGGTCTTCCTACCGGTCGTTCTCGCCACACTGTTCGGTGTGCTTTGGGCTGTGTTGACTGGCGACGTATCAAGCGCATTCACTGTATCAGGTTGGTCCTTCGCGTTTTGCTTCGTACAACAACTGGTCTAATCCGTGTGCTTTCCTCCAGGGTACATGACCTCTGCTTATTCTGTCTGTCTAGTCCTCGTTGGAGTGATTAATTTGGTGGAATATTAGACCGGTCTTCTTGCTGCTTTACAGTACGTTCGGAACCGAAAGGATCACTCATGACTCCAATCATCTACATGTACATTACACTGTTCACCAGGATCTATCCGATACCAATGAACGCGACGACTACACAGTATAATAATACAGAGCGCATGTATTCCTCGGAACTAAATAAAAGTACATACACCATTCATTCCAGTGTCAGTGACTTGACCTCAACCTCCAACGTCTTAATTTCCACTGCTAACTCGACGGTTAGAGTTTCAGGGGACTCCTCGATTTGATGTGTTCTGTTATGTAGCAACCCCCACGAGTGCCACCAGTCTTCGCCCTGATCTTCGCAATCGTAGGAAAATAACTGTGCTGGCTCATCGAGTGAATATAGCCCTAAGTCTGCACCAGGCTCTTTGCCGAGCTGTCGTATTTGCGCGTCTCGTTCTTCCTGCTCGGGACCCTTCTTCAGAGTGAACATCCTTGTGCGTCGTTTCTCCCGCTGGATTACCATCTGGCAGCGATCTTGTCGAATATCCTGGAAGCCGTACAAGAGGTTTGGTATCTGCTCTTTGGTCTGAAGATGTGAGAACAACTTTCCGAGCACGCCCGCGTCCTCGAATACCATGCCGAACGATTGCATCGACCCTTGCTGCAAGCATCTAAGCGCATGTCAAAAACAATTGAAATAAGCTATAACTCACGGGAAATGGATGGGCGGCGCATCCAACAGCGAGGAACGGCACATCATCGTCTGCAATCCAATCATCGAGGTCCTCATATTCGTAGTTTTGACATCGAATTGCAGTGGTCGTAAGGTCAAATAAGTTTCTGACCCTGTGCCGTCGTGTCACTCGAGGTAGATAAGCTAGTCGTAGAATAACGCACCATTCAGGCACAGTCTTGTCTTTTAACAGTGTGTTGAGTGCAACACAAGGGCCGTCCAGCCATGTCTTCCCAGGACCCCCTTCGTCGTCAGCTACAAATACGTAGATAGCTCTATCTCCTCTAGTGTTCTAGGAAAGGCAAAAAATGGCGGTTTGAGCATTTATTGCTGTGGAAAAGAAGGAGATACGCACGTAGACGTTATGATAGAGACACCAGCCGTCTCCCCAATGAATATACCAGGCTTTGCGCTGCATGCTCTTGTGAGTGCGGGGGATTTGCGGTAGAAAACACACTTACGCCTTCAGCCTCCGAACCACCTTTGATTTGTGGGACTTTCTCTGCGTCCTCCGCAGACAAAACAGCACTATGTTAACGTGTTGCTCAGTATGTCACCGCTTGGAATTAATCCGCAGGGTATGATGTAGTTTATTACGAACCTATAGTAAGCGTACCCTGATGGTATCCCAGGTTCCCCTCCTAGGAGCTTCCTGCCAAGTCCTTGTGGTCCATCTGCAGCGATTATCACGTCTCCACAATATGTTTTCCCGTTGACATCAGTCACGGTTCGACCTTCCGGTTCTATCTCAGTCACGTTAACGCCACTCAGGATGGCCACACCCGAATGTGTGCAGGCATCCCGCAGAAGTTCCCGTAGGTCATTGTACTACGCACTGGTTAGATTTTCGCGTGGCAAAAGGTGCACATAGAACGTACATTCATGAATACCCATTCGCCGCCGCCGCTCTCGTGTAGTATGTCTTGACCATAGTGATGTTCTCCTAGGAACTCCTCTGGGTCGCCTGTAGAAAGACATGTTTGCCTCAGTACCAAAAAGGATTTCTGGCGACGCACCGGAGTAAAATAATGTCGTATCCAGCTGCCCACTCATGCCCCGCTTCTCTAGCTCTTCTCTGAAGCCCCATTGCAGAAGTACCTTGCTCGCGTTGGGTGTCAGTTTACATCCACCGCCTATCTACCATGTGTAAATGCGAGAACTTGAGAGTGTGGGGACCAGCACATACCACCGTATCCTCAGCTGCTCTTTCCAACACCGTCACGTTATGACCGACACGTCTCAAGGAAAAAGCGGTTGCTAGTCCGCTCAGGCCTGTGGTAGTACGTTCCCCTAAGTCGCCCAGCACAAACAGCTGCAATGCTACACACCTCCACCAACTATAACAAAATCGATATGACAGCGACTCTCCATTGGAGCGCTAAGTCTGAGGGCTTCAGTTGCCTGTTCAGCGAATGTGGTTTAGATCTTGCCTGAGGAAGATAGTAGAAAACGTTGAGATCTTACAGCCGGAGACATACGTCGCTGAAATAATCGTAGTGGATACGACTATGTAGGTTGCAGCTGTGTGATGACTGTTCGGTGAGCATCCATGGCGCAAAGGCACCATGATGTTATGAAAAACGAATTGAGCTCAGAAAGGGTACTTTGGTCATGCCGACCACCTGGCGATGGGGTGCTGAATGGTCTCAGGCATCGTATGGCTAAGGACCGATCGAGGAGGAGCCGTATGTTTGGTAAGTGTGGAATGCGCGCCAGGTACAGCCAATCACAGAATCCCGGGTAAATCTGCGCAGATATCTCTCGACCTATACGAGCACGCGTTACCGTCGTTCAACTTTCCGAATCGGCTCATGTGCATGGAAGCCTAACATCTGGACTCAACGACCTAGACCTAGATGCAAGTAGTCCCGGTGGATAATCGAAGTAACGTCGACGAGGAGATACTAATACAAGGCGCGTATACCGGATTTTGTGCTCATGATCATATGAATCGGCCTTGAGTGTGCCTGTAATGTCCTAGCGATACCCATCGAACATTCGTTTTCGTGTCAAATCACATCGCCACCCGGAGAAGTAGCAAGTCCGTACCTCAGATATGTCCTGCTTTGATAAAGTGCCTGGCATACTTATTTTGTCAGATGCAGTCTCGTCCCGCGAAACCTCCAACATGCGGCGGCGCATCAGCTGAGAAATTTGCCCTCGATCACCGGGTATGTATCCGGGTCTTCATAGCCGTCGTACTTATGCAGATAAGGTTACATGATGATGCAATCGCCCTTCTTACTCTTTCGCTCCTTCTTGTGAGCTTCACGAGCCTCCTTTGCCATCTCATCCAGTTTCTGCTGTTGCTCCTGCTCAGCCAGTCGTCGGTGGCGTTGTGCCTCCAACGCATTCAGCCGTTGGTTCTCCTCTTCCTGAAGCTGTCGAGCCAGTTGTAGGCTGTCGGACAGTTCAAATTGTCAGAAAAGCCGTACGCGATAATGTTAACGATGGTCTTACTCCGCGCGCTCCTCCAGGGTGAGAGCACCCAGGTCACTCTCAATGGCTGCCAAGGTGCTCTGTGCGGTTTCTCCAGCGTAATCACCGCCTACAGGGGTCGATCGCACGAATGCGGAATCAACAAAGCTGGACCATCCACCATCGATGTCTTCGAGACGTTCCCAAACAATGGAGGACTCCCTTAAGAATACTTGGTCAGTGGCCAATGTGTACAGAGCGCTGTCCTCTGGATTTGCAGACTTGTATAAAACCGAAAGGTGAGAATTGCGGAAGAGGGCAACGAGCGCGCCAGGTTCCAGTTCCGACGCGAGTGCAAACAATCCATGGTACGTTAATTGTGAGGAGGCGCTGTCGAGGAAAGAGCGAACAACGTATGCTATATCATAATAAGTGTTGAGTTTGGACCTAGCGACATTCTATGATACAGGAAATCACCGTCTCTAATCTTCTCCTCGTCTTCCGGAGAAAGTGAGTGGCCACCTTGACCCGAAGACGAGGACGAAGGAACATTATCTGGTACGACCTGGCCTTGAGAAAGGTGATCGGCTTCCGCGACTAAATTCACCGCTGTGTCGTAGTCCCCCACTTTAGCGACTGCCTGGTACTCGGGGCTGCTTGGGTCGACCAGCCATCCATGGACTAATTTGATACCAGCGTGCTCAAACAGTTTGAGTTCTCCGCCGTCTGCTGCTGGCCTGAATAAATTGACACCTGTGAATAGTGGATTAAGGTCCATGCCCTCTGAAACAAGGCGAAGTCGAGTGAGAGGTCTGTAGTGCTGCGCAGCAGGTAGGAAAGCGCACTTCTTGTCACCGGCATGGTTGCGAGAGCAGAGTCAATGTCGACATCCGTCTTGTGTGTTAACAGATACTCTGCAAGTAATTGTGCCAGCTGTTCGTATGATACACTTGTGCGATCCTCTGGCAATATCTCAATGTCGCCGCGAAGTATGAGAATGTTACCTGCGGAGATGTTAAGGTCTTCGACATATACCATTACGAAGCAGCTCACAAATAGCAATAAATGAACAAGGTCTGCAGATCTGTGTAAGAAAATAAACCTGACACGCTCCCACATTGCCACAAGGTGCACATAAGTAGTCTCACCCGTTGTAGTTCTGAGTGATGATCTTGAATGGCTTAGGGGTATCAGAGCCAGGCGGAGTGAACGTTATTCTCTTGAGGTACCAAGTCTCCTCTAACGACGCTCGAGCATTATCCTGGGCCATGGCCTTTGTTATATGAGAAGATGAGGAAGTATGTAATGGTGTTGAGGCGGAAATGAAGGGAGAAGTAGCGCGCCGTGGACGCGTTTGATGCCAGCGTGGCAAGCAATAAGAATTTGCTTATCAATAACAAATTACGATTACAGAATAAGCTTAAGATTCAACTCCAGATTGGGTAGATTGTTATGTGCATTTTGATGGCTATAACGATTCAATATAGGTCCGTAGGCTGCGCTAATTACCGCCCGACTTCGTCCTGACTTTCATGCCCTGCACTTCCTGCGATCTTCGGCTCAAACCTATTGACTACGCTATCAGCCTGTGCAATGTCTGACGACCAAAATCCGTTTTATTGTCCGTTAGTCCCAGCCGCTTCATTTCTTGCAGATGTCCGTGAACAAGTACGACGTCGCGACTCTGCGCAAGGCTTGCAAGACCGCGCTCTCTCAAATACCCCGGAACTGACACGCTCATACGACGAAGACAGCTTTCCATCGTTTGCAAAAATACTGGACCAGTCTATCTGCGAGGAAGACCTACTAGAAATGCACTACCGCCCTGACCATCTTCGCGATCCTCTTAATGACGACTCTAGCTTTCTCAGTATGTCCTCTCTGCACTGGCAACGTCAGCAACCAGCACCTCTGTTCCTTCCTCGCGCTCCTAGGGATCCTGACGACGGCTTATCTGGGACTGGAAAAAACTCCCTTGCTCTGCCCTTGACCTTCAGCGACTTCGCGGTTTCGCCTCGGCGTGAACGCTCTGTGATTGACGTCAACGAAGGCTCTTTCGAACTCAGTGCGAAGGCAGAAAAAATACGGTTCTTCACGGACAAATGCTTGGATTCACCGGATGAGCCCAACAGCCGCAATGCTCTCTCTCGCCTTGCTTTACCAGAATCGGTCGAAAGGCTAACGTCCCGTGTTCGTGCGTTACAAGGTGATCCTTACTCGCAGTCAGCCTTGCTCGTCTCACTATAACTGATTATATGCATTCAGATCAATTATATGGACTGCCTGTCGGGACAGAATCTCCTCGTGGAATCTCGGTTCTGATTTCACGACTTTCGACTGTCTTACCAGGAGTTCGACTCCGTGAAAGGCTCTCTACTGCCGGTGCGGAGACACATCAACAAATTACTGATACACTTGCATCAAATGGTCAGTCTCTCCATATTTCCCTGCGGGACATTCAGCTGACCGACATACATCGATAGGCTATCTGAATACGCGTATACTTAATATTCTACGTACCTCTGAGATTGAGTACCTCGATATTGCCTCTTCAATAGGGGACGAAAATGGCCTTAACCTCGACTCGGAAGATCTCTTTAGTGGTACGTCAGGCTAAGTATCCTAAATATATGCGGTGTTCAAAGACTCTGCGATAGTATTCTCCAAACCAAACAGCTTCTTATTCCTCGCCGAAATCAACTTGACTGGCGGAAGCGTCAAAGAAGCGGATCTATTGCATCTGCAACACCTCCCTCGTCTCGCCCGGCTATGGCTGTCAAGCACTGGCATAGGCAATGAAGCGTATGGATCCGTTTCTAAACCAATAAACTGATTGCTCACTCGTTCTGCAGGATCTATTACTTAACACCGCTAAAACGGTCTCTCACCGATTTAGATATCGCATATAATCCAAAAATCGACGACGATGCAATTCCTCCTCTCCTAATCCTCTCAAAACTGCAATATCTGACCTTCCATGGGACAAACGTAACTATTGTTGGAGTTCGGCGGTTGGCCAAAACGCTTAGAGATCAAAGACGAGACATGGAAGTCGAAGTCCCTCGTCAATGCGAAGACTACATCAGTAGTGCGTTCTTCCGTTGTCTGTCGCTATGACCGAGAGCCGAACGTTGATTTATTACAGAACTCTCGAAACATTACTTGCTCGAGCCAGCCCCTCCCCTTATAACGGATCCAGAGGCTGTCTCGCTGCTAACCATAACTGCGATCGGACGAAACCTGGCCGCACATTCGCAGTCGGGTTCGGAAGAAGATAAAGAAGACCGATTGGCGCAGCGCCTCCGCGACCTGCTGGAGACTCGCGAGGCCGACTTGCTCGCCAAAGCGCTGATACTACAGGAACCCCTTGTGTGAAGAACAGAACTGAAACCCAAAGACCAGAGAACCCAAAGAGGAACAAAGAGGAGGAGACTTCGTAATGATACAACTGTCGCGAATAATGTCGTAGCTGTATAATAGCTTGTGTGCGGATGTCCGCCGATGAACGTCTCCAAGACGGAGTACGATAGACACCTTTCGGTGTGATGCATGATTTCCGTCCCTTTCAGGATCGCCATTGAACGGCTCTTGCTTGTACATTAAAAATCCAATCGAGCCCGCAATGAAGTAGACTCTTCCACTTTCCGGATATACATATACGACTGTCCAGTCGACATGCGTGCTTGCAAGGTGTCATTGCGCGGAGAAGCGTGTGATGTCCTCGCGACAGAGGAGGACGATGCTGTCGCAGACGGTTCCGGTTTCCCGGAAATATAGTCATACGACTTGCTAGACGACGTGCGCGCATGAATATCCTTTGAGTAAAGGTCGACGGAGGATTTCTTCGCGGTGCGCGATGACGATGCAAACTCCTGCGCTTTCGAGTTGGTTGACTTGCACGTCTTCCCTGACGAAGTCTTGACGCGCACGGTATCCGTACGCGAAGAAACGGATGGGGTCTTCGTAGAAACTGAGGATGATGCAGAGGTGTCTGGGCTCGTGTACCGTGACCGACGAGTGGGACGAGGAGAAAGCGAGTCGTCCGATTTTCTCCTTTTTCGCGGAGAAATGGACTTGCGTGAATCACTGACAAGCGAAGATGGGCTACGTGTGGTAGAGGTTGAAGATACGGCGGCTGGAGGAGACAGGCGGCTACGTCTTTCGACATTGCGGCGTCCCCGTTCGCTTTCGCGTTCCGTGGCTTTCCTCGCCTTCTCGTCAAGCCAACTGTTCTTCATGGCCTGCCGCCTCTTCGCAGCACTCCTGTCGAGTCGAACCTGAAGACGGTCCCACTCTAGATGGTCTCGTTCTGTAAGATCGGCAATGTGGGCATTTTTAGTAACACGTTTTGGAGGGGAAGGTGACACAGCGCGATCGGAGGTGCGCAGATGGGGTGTAGCGATGCTTTCGCGTCGCTCATCGTAATCTTCTAGGCTCGCTGGCGAGGGGTTGAAAGCGCAGGCAGTGCTCGTTCGCTTGCGGCTTTCGGTAACTTGAGATGATATGGTAGTTCGAAGACTCGAGGACGGAGCCCGAGCGTCATCTTGAGGTCCTTGCTTCGTATGTAGGCTATGTGTAGATGCTCCGAAATTGTCATCATATAGTTTGGGGAGAATATCCTTGACGTCGGGGAGAAACGGGACAGGTACGGTGGTTGTAGGCATCTGAGGCTGCGGCGTGGAACTGATAGAAAGATTTGAGGTGTAAGGAATATCTACGGCCATCGTGAGGGGCGTAGGTGGATACTGAAGCTCGAGCTCTCCCGCGTGGTATA
Organism: Irpex sp. Y119-03; assembly: GCA_037042295.1. Taxonomy (NCBI): domain Eukaryota; kingdom Fungi; phylum Basidiomycota; class Agaricomycetes; order Polyporales; family Irpicaceae; genus Irpex; species Irpex sp. Y119-03. The sequence goes on along the minus strand of JAXQKB010000953.1, from coordinate 231,952 downwards.
AGTCTGGTGTGGAAGCGCGCTCGGAGATAGGAGCACATTCGTAAGATGATGTCTCAGAAGGCAAAGGGAACTGGATGGGGGATTTCGAGTCGTGTTGTGGTAATATCAACTTCGATTGCTTGGCTTTCTCTTCCCATGCTGAAATTTTGGCGGCCTGGATTTCCTCGCGTCTCCGGTTAAACTCGTCTTGCTCTTCAGACAAAGACTTCTGAAGGAGTGCACGACTCCGTTTCTCTTCCCAAGCTGCAGCTTTCGCTGCCAAAACTTCCTCTCGTTTCTTCTTCATCTCTTCTTCCTTCCGGGCCTGCTTCGCCTGCTCATCCCACGCCCGAACCTTGACGGCGAGGACCTCGGCGCGTCTGCGTTGGTACTCTTCCTCGCTATATGCGGGGGCTTCTTCGGCAGCCTGAGTTTCCGTACTTCCTGCCTTAACGGCATCTTGGACGAGAGGTACGTCGTCGTGCCGAACACTGAGAGCCCCATGCGCTTCGGCGACGACATCGATATTGGCAACCTCCACGCTATGTGGAGGTTCATGAGTAGTGTCGCACGTCGAGGTGGTAGACCCGGAGCTGGATGGGGGCTCGAGTGCGGGAGGTGAGGTGGAAGGCTCGTCAACCTCCGTATCACAGAGGTCGATGGGGTTGGATTCGGAACCAAGGAGCGAGTCGGCACTGGGCGCGATAGAAAGACCGCTTAAGATTGGGGTGGTCAGAGAGGAAGTCGTTGCATGTTCATGATGTAGATGGGTATGAATAGCGCAGTTGCCGAAGTTCCGCGTACTCTCCGGTAGAATACCAGGGAGGATCTCGTGTAACTTGCAGAGGACCGACGTAAGTTCGCGCCATGCATCGAGAGGAACGATTACAGAGGAAGGTGGCTCGCCACGCGGTGGAGAGGCTGGGTTGGAAGCTGTTACAGTGGTATTGTTGCCTGTTTGGAGTCCAGCTTGCGTCGAACCGTGCAGTGCGGCGGGTTGCCCCGCCAGCCTGTTATGGACAGGCACTTCCGCATGCAATGCGGAAGAAAAGGATCCGGGACGATGTAGGAGAGCGGGGGTAAGAGCGTTATCGGACTCGGTGGTGTTTATGGCGTCGTTATCATGTCCATGGATGGACGCAGGCTTTTCAGCCAACGCGACCACTTGGCGAGACATTCAACGTATGCTGCGATCCAAACAACGGTAATGGAGACTATCGTTGTAACGACTGTCCTTCCAGTTATATGGTTGACCGGAAGTATGAGTGATATTCGATGGAAAACGGGATCACCGATTCGGTTGGAAAAACTGGACCACGAAGTTCGAAAAGTCTTGCGACTTGCACTCCGTAGTGAAGAAAACCTGTAAACAGAACAGAAATTCAGTTTTTGATTCCGAGAACAAATGAGGGCGGTGAGAGGCAAGGCCGTGAACGATGATGGTAGGAGGAAAGGAAAGTGACGGCCTCACAGGTTCGAAACGATTTCTCCTGTTTTATCTCTTATCGGTACAATCGGACCGCGAGCTCACCGAACTTCAACTTATAAGTACACCGGTCGCCAGAAAAGCTTACAGCCTGAGGGTCTTGATAAAAATGTTGCTGCCGACGAGGTAAGCAAAATATGCCACTACAGTGTGATTGTTAGTACTGTACTCGTGTATAATGCGGGTGGCTCAGCGTGGAGACGGTCCAGTATCGCGGCTTTCAACATAGTTGGAATCGTGCTGGGATATCGATAGCATGCAGATAGGTAAAAATACACAGCACAGAGATGTAATCAAGAACAACAGCAGATGCAACGACACAAGTAAGTGGGAAGTATAGTAGGATAGTGCGCGGATCCACGAAGGAAGAAGTGAAAAGAGATATGAGACACGAGAAAAAACAAGCGTAGCCTAAATAGAAAGCGAGCAGCAGATAAAAAAGCATAGCTCAAAAGAAATACCAGAGATACCATGTATGCTTCCCAGTTCAGGGCTGTGATACAATCGCCCATGGCTGTTCAGAGGTTGGCATAGACCCATCCCACTTCCATCCATCTCCAGGCTGATGATAAGATCCAATCCCTCCGTCAATCTCCTTCCATATCCCCAATCGCAGAGGGTCGAGCCCAAGGGTGCCGTCCTCCATTTTTGGTTCGACGATTGTAGCAGTGTCCGGGACGTTAGAGGACTGCACGTGGTCACTCTCTGACCCGGAGCGAGGACTAGGGTTCGTTGAAGTCGCCTGTAAAAGATCCGGTGTAACAGCCTTCGAACCGGTATCGTCGTCGAACGCACTGCTGTACGATGTGAAATCAAAGAACTCCAGTCCATCTCCCAACGCCACGTTGTTTGCTGACGGCGACGACGTCCCTAGATCCCCCAGTGTACCGAGTCCTCCATCACCGCTCGTCATAGGATCGCTATAGCCAGAGATGACACTAGCAAGCGCGTTCGCGATTTCTGCGGCCGACTCGTCGTTGCTTGCCATGTTCAACATCTCCTTCATGCTTTCGAAGAACTTCACAGCGTCCTCATCAGATTGGCCTTGGAGGGCGTCAACTTCTTCCTTCTTCTTCACCAGCTCAGCATTCACAGGTCCGTCCCAGTCAGTCCTAGCTTTCTTCGGTGAAGGTGCGTCGATCGGAGCAGGCGCAGAGGACGTAGCTTCCTCTTCACGGCGTCGCTTCGTGCCCGTTGACTCAGGTGTCGCTGCTGCAGGCGAAGATTGGTCCATAGCACTCGGTGTTGCAGCCGACACAGGCGTAGAAGCAGACACAGGTGCGGTGGCCGTCGGAGCTGGCGGTGGGGCTGTGGATGGACCGGCGGCCGGTGGGACCTTTGCCGTCGATGCTTTGCGCTTTGGCACGGGTTTCGGCCTCGACTTTGGCTTGGGTGATTTCGGGGTAGAAGGAGAGTTGACGTGGGTAGGGGTAGGAGCATTGGCAACAGGAGTAGAAGCAGCAGCAGGGGAGGCAGCATTCTCAGCTCCCTGCTGTTTCTTCTTCGTGGTTGCAGCGGAGAGGACAGGGGTAGGCTGAGGACGAGGGCTGGGTTGAGGTTGAGGTTGAGGTGTTGGAGCGAGGGGAGGCGGCATAGACTGGGGGTGAGGTGCTTGCTGCATGAACGCAGATGGGATACCCATTGAAGGCGCTGAAGGCACATGCATCGTGGCATTCGGAGGGCTAGATGCTTGTGGCTGGGGCTGATGCGATTGTGTGTGAGGCTGAGGGAATGGCGGTTGAAGCTGCGGTTGAGGGGGTCCTGTAAACTGCGGCTGTCCGGGTCGCGGACCCTGGCCCTGCATCCTCTTCATGATGGCCTCTTGCACCATGCTCACCATAGCAGACATTTGACGAAGGGAGGGGCCGTCGATGATGTACCGTGGAGTGTTCGATCCAAGAATTTGCCGCTGCAAGTGAACTGTCGCGGTCTATATTGGAGTGTGAGCGATAGCGTTGGACAGAATATGAAGTTGAAACATACGGTCTCAGCCAGCTTCTTCGGTAGATTCTGTTGCTCCCCGAAGGCCATGATGACGAACGGAAGTTTGCTATCCAGGTCGGTGATGGATCGCACGAGTTGCTCAAAGTGTGCGTTATACTCGCTCCTATTCACCTCGGGGATCATGACTGCATTTGGTATATCTGCAGAATTCGGTCAACATAGGGGTTTAAGGCAGAGAAACATGCAGGACATACTAGCAGCGCGATAAGCTCTTGCTTCCTGACGCAGGCGCTGGGCAATTGCATTGGCGCGCTGTAAATCCTCAGAAGAAGGACGCATAGCAGGATTCATCGTTCGATTAGGCATGGCCATACCGCCCGGTTGGGCATTATTCTGAGGCTGCATCGGCTGCATCCCAGAAGGCCCTGGAACAGCGTTCATCGGCGTTTGTCGCATCCCCGCCTGGTTGGCCATCAACTGCTGCTGGCGCTGTTGCTGCTGCATCGCGGCGAGAGCATTCATGTTGTTGTTCGCCTTCACTCCTTCGTGGAACTGGGCTTGCGCGCTCAGCTGGCGAGTGAGGATAGGTCGGTTGATATCGATCATGTTGATGACATCCTGAGGAACGTTCATAGCGCGAAGCTGGTCTGAGGAAAACCGCGACCAGTTCAGAAGCTGCTGGATCTTAGTCGGATCTGCTGTGTTGAAGAGACTGGCGAGCCCTTGCATGTTGTTGTGCAGCCCCTCATGTTGCTGAGCACCTGGTGGGTTCGACGGTCCCGCGGGCGGGTTACCACTGTTCATGTCGGGCTGCTGGGCGGCCGGGCCAGTCTGTTGAAGCTTCTTCTGCAGCGATGACTTCAGGTACATCAAGTCGAACTGCTGGAGATATTCCCTATAGACGTGAAGCAGCCTATTAGCGATAGCCGGACCAGACCGCGGCGGATCGCCATTCAGCTGCACGAAGCCCATCTTCCCGCCAATGATAGCCCATTTATCCAGGTTATCACCAAGCTAAGGAAACATCAGTATGCGGAGACGTGGATCTACATTGTGCTCGACAAACCTGTGCGACAGTGCCGGCGGCAATAACTTCAGCGTGCAGCTTGTGAAGGTTGATCTTCTTCCCATCTTCCAGATTCAGCAGCTGCGAGTTAATCTGTATGTTCTGCTTGTTGCACCACTCTTTGAAGGCAGATTCGAAGGCAGGCAACGGTAGCGCGGGAAAACTTCCATGACGCTGCAAGTGCGTCAGCTGGTTCATCTGGGCCGTATTCATGATCGCGTTACGACCGGCTCCGTTGAGCATGTTCTGCGCTGAGTTCGTTAGAGCAGGCGAAGCATGTGTAGGTGGTTGTCCATGCAGCCCGTTCTGCGAGTCAAGGGTAGGAGGCTGCTGAGGAAGTTGCCGATTCGGCTGCCCAGGAAGCTGAGGCGTGAGTGATGGCATATTAGGCTGCTGCTGAGGCTGGGCCGAGATCTGGGCGCCGTTGGGCTGAAGATGAGCGTTCGCAGGCGATTGAGCAGGCTGAGGCATCCAGTTAGGAGGCTGATTCGGGCCGGGCTTCTGGTGAGGTTGTTGCTTCGTCGTAGCTTGCCTATGATGATCTCCCTTAGTGATAATTCGGCAGAAAATACAGAAACACTCACAAATCGGCGACAAGGGCTGTGGTCATGCTGTGTATCTTTTGCAGCATTTCCTTCTTCTGCTCGATCTCCTTCATGAGCCTGTCAGATTCTTGATGACGCTCGCCCTCAGACTTGTGGAGCATAGCCGGACTCTGCACCAACGCAAGCTGCCTTTCGAGATCCTGGAGCTGTCCTTGGACAACTGGATATCGTTGCCGAAGTGTCGCGAGTGCCATGGCGCGACTTTGTGGTGATTGGAAGGCCGCATTTTGATGCTGTTGCTGCTGTTGTTGCTGAGTCAGTGCAGGCTGGTTAGCGAGGACGCCTCCAGCGAAGCGTTGTGCACCGCCATCGGCCAGCTGGGACATGTTCTGAGCGGCTGGCGAGAAGTTTCCCTGTGAACCCTGGCCGGCCATCATCCCTTGCTGGCGCAGATACTGCTGCTGTTGCTGCTGCAACGCGGCCTGCTGCAGCTGAGCCTGTTGCTGTTGTTGCTGCTGCTGCTGGTACTGGCGAAGAGCGAAACTGGCAGCGTTCGGTGGCTGGCCCTGTTGCTGTTGCTGAGACTGAGCTAGCATGTCGAACTGACGAGCAATACCAGGCTGGTTCATGGGTATGTTACGTTGAGCGAATGCTTGCGACAACGCGTCGAGCCGCAACTGTGGCTGCTGCATCATGTGAGGAGCTTGGTCGTGGATTTGAGAGGGACCGCCCATCTGGCCGGAAAGTCCAAACAGCTGGTGTTGGTTACCCTGCTGCATATGCTGCTGCTGTTGGCGAGCCATGGTCTGACTGCGAAGCATCTCCATGAACTGCGAGCGAAAAGGATGCAGTGAGTTATAGTTTTGATCAAACCTAAAATGGAAACTCCGCTGCTGACTAAGCATAATGGGAGTCGTAAAGGGATATTGCACTCTCTACCCATCCAAACGGAGGGTGGAGCGTTGCAGCAATGAACGCAAGTGAACACATTATATGCCACCAATGCATCGCATTGTAACGAGAGGGAAAGCGGAAAGGATTACAGTCCAACGATGAGAGATCTACATACTTGATTATTGGCCGGCTGCCCACCGCCCATGTCCCCCGTACCCTGTGCTCTCAACGGCATATGCTGCTGATGCTGAGCCTGCTGCTGCTGTATCTGCTGCATCTGCTGCCACATGCGAGCTTGATCCACCGTCGCATTACCCATGATGTTCTGGACAGGCTGTTGAGGGATGCCGGCTTGATTCTGGTGGGAGAGCTGCGACATGTGGTTGACAAGAGATGTGTTGAAGTTGTTCGGAAGCATGGTGAGCTCCAGAGGGGTGGAAGTAGGACTCTAGACGTGATAGACGTGAACGATGAGGGACAGCAACGAGACGAGACGACGGAGGTCCTGGCGAGGGCGAGTCGGACTGAGGGCGCCAGTGCTTGCGGGGAGGAGATTCGGAGCCGCCTGGGGCGGAAAAGACGATTCTAACTTTCCTCTCGTGCACGGTGAGCGTAAGGGGTAGAAATGTCGTCGGGGGGAGGGAGGGCGGCGACGGATGGGAGGAGAGGAGATGGTGGTGGGAGAATGCACGGGGCAGAGTTCGGGTCTGCTCAGAGTCTTGCAGTGGCACACACTCGCATACACAAATGTCCGAATTGGGCAATATTGACAAAGCGCCCGTAATTAACCCCCACAAAAAATGCATCGTTTTGTTTAATAAACGCTCTCTACATGGCCTTAACAGTGATACAACAATGGTGGTCGACCAACACAAGGTCGTTTCCAATGTTTTGGCCATTGCCATTGCGATCAACGTAGTTCCCGGCGTGGTACAAGCTGGTTGCGCTCTCTTGTTGACGACCGTAGACGGAACATTCGCCCCCCGTACTCCGCCGCTCTGCCACAGTCCGTTATAGGCATGGCTGCTGGTGGCCAGCAACCTGCGCTTGAATCATCTGACTTGCCTTCCGTCCTCCTCGAGGTGGTCCTTCTCTGACTTCGATTCCGTTATGGCCACATGCACAGGCTTGCGGTGATTCATCGGGCGCCAAATATTCTCACAAGCGGCTGAGTAACTGGCCATGGCTCGAGCTTGGTTAATGATTTCTGGATGTAACAGTATTTATGTGAGATACCCAAGGTATCAGTCACTCCAGCGCATGGTCTACTTAACAGATATGGTATCTAACTGGTTGCATAGTACTCATTTTCAACTCTTCTCACATAAGACTGAAGTGGACTGCGATCAATAACTCCTACCCATCCTGTCCGATCCGCTGACCCGCGACAACTTTACTGGTATTCCCGTCTTCACTCTATTGAGGAGATAGATGGTGTGTACAGAGTAAAAGTACATTGGCCTTACAATGCGACGGCTGAACGCTGAGGATTGGTGAAGAATGTTATAATTACAAGCAGAAGTGCACTGACGACACTAGTACAATTAATTAACGAATAGGTAACCCCTTCGCAGAAAAGCACAATCTAGACAGAGAACAGAGTAAAACCACAGCAATGCCACAATGAAATGAAAGACAGTCCGATGCAAGGCGGAGAGTGAGTAATGTGAGGGCGGGAGTCATCAATGGTCGTAACGCGGCGCTATACGCCAGAATCATGGAAATAAATTAGCCCCGACATCTACAGCAGATCCTCCGCCCGCCATTCGCGTCGTTCGCTTGAGGCAGGCGGTGCGGAGGACGTTGTGTCGTCGTCAGGCTTGATGATTAATGCTGGGCCAGCCTCCAATACAACGTCTTCATCGCTGTCTCCTTCTGAAGAGAGTCCGTCCTCATCATCAGAGAGCATGATCAGAGGAGCAGCCTTGTTCTTGAGTGTATCAACGAGTGGCCCACGAGCGATCACAAAGTCTCCGTTGTCCTCTTCTTCTTGAGCCTCTTCGGCGGCGGCCTCAACGTCGGCTACACTTGCAAGCTGGCGCTTGAAGAAATAACGAAGGCCTACAGGAATCATAGCGCCGATGACCACTGCCGAAAGGAGGAAGAAATTCTTCCACGAGATGAGGTGGAAATCCTCCGGAGAGGTCATATCGTCAAGACTGCCTCCGATGGTAGTATGAATGACAGTAACTCCGAAGATACCCAGCCATGTGCTGGTCCAGAAAGGTACGACGCCAATACCGACATGAGGACAGACGACGTTGACGACCCAGTGTGGTGGGAAAGGTGCAATTCGAAGGACGATGAGGAAGGATATCATGTTGTCCTTCTGTGCTCGAATCTTCTCTGACCACACCTCGAGACGGGCCCTCCACTTCGGAATGACGAGAATGGCAGGGCCAAGTGCTGCGCTGATGGCGTAGCATAACGTGGCACCCGTCGCAACACACGAGCAGGCCAGCGGCAATGCCCGTGGAACGCCCCATACGGCGCCTCCTAGGATAGAGAGGTACATCGAGCCAGGGAGCGAGAACGCTTGCAGGCTAGAAAAGGCGGTTTAGTGCGAGCAGATATAGTTTAAGAAGAAGTGACGTACAAGAAGTACGTTGTCACATAGCAGATCACTATCCTATACGGGTAAATGTCTCTGTACTTCTTCAGCAAGGCGTTCAGCGCCTGTAGTTCCACAAATGACTTGGGGATCTTCAAGTGCGGTCGATCATCGCTACACGAAGGGAAGAGCGTGAGCAGTAGTAGATACATTGCAAGGTATAAACGCACTCATCCAACGTGGGCAAGGCTAGCCATAGCGTTGCGCCAAGGAACGCCGTACTGAGGATGAAGATGACCGCCATCTTGAGCGTGGCATTCATAAGAATACGCCTTGTTGAAGGCTGCGATGGTTGAACAGTGCCATAGTGCTGTCCCCCAGTGGAAGGAGAAAGCAGTGAAGTGTTCTGAGTAGGTGGGAGAAGAGGGTCTGATTCTTGAACGGTAGCGAGAGAATAGGCGGAGGAGTTGTCGCGGTAGGGCTCCTGTTGCTGCGGTGCTTGCAGCACAGGTTCATAGGATGAACGCATGGCGATTAACAAGTATTGAGGATGAGTTTAGAGGCACTCTGACTCTCTGTGAGGAGGTAGAGCTAGCAGAGTTGCAGGACGCTGATGAAACCCGAGTTGGTGAGTGTCTACCCACAAACAAAGCGGAGACGGATGCACCCACCGTGCGAATCGTACCACTGACACGTGCACTCCGGCTGACTGAGACTGGCTGACGCCCAGCGTAAGCCTCTTCGGCCCAGACCGTTATACTGAGTAGAAATTCCAGCGCAATGTTCGGTCGTTTGCTCGTTAGAAGCCAGGCGTGCGCGTGAGTATGTAGGGTGTACGAGAGAGTAAGCCAGATAAAGTAGGCACCGACGACGTATGGTCAGTGTGATGCCACGTTAAAGTCAGATCACTTCGGCATTTACCGATAAGGTTAACAAGGCTCTCGACCGCAGACACTGCCAGACAGGTCGAACCTACAACCTAGTGAACGCAATGCACCAGAGGGTTGATTAAACTGTACTTAGGATAACCTACACTTCGTCCGCTAAGTATAGTGACTGTGACAAGGCATCGCCATCTCGAACAATTACTGCGTCGGGAAAGATCGCTGGACTTGGGCGTCGAGGCCGAGATATGCCTGTCTTAGCAAAAGACGGCCGAGTGCCCGACTCGATAACCGCCTTCAAGTTCTAGTAGTCGCGATTGTACAGCTGGAACACACTCAGCACATTCTTACCTGAGTAGCACCACAATATCGTGAGCCGGAACACCTGCTTACATATATTTGCGGAACTGTGTCTCATTACTTACCTTCTCAGCAGGCAAACCAGCTGCAGGTTGTTTGCAACTGTGGCCGATCTTCATCGATAATTTGAAACGTTGGTCTCCGATAAAAACTACTGAGAAATTCAAGACCCTCCCAGTTCTTTCCACCGGCAGTGATAGACTAGTGATACGCGATGACAACTGCGAATTCGCAAAAGCCGATCCCGATCACTGTGTTCACTGGCTTCCTCGGTGCAGGGAAAACGTCGCTCATACTGTCGCTACTCCCTCGGCTACCAAAGGACTACAAAGTTGTATTGCTCAAGAACGAATTCGGAGATGTCGAGGGTAGCGCATAACCCCTGCATTATCAACAGACGGTTGTGCTCATTGTCATTTTCTGATTAGTTGATAGCCAATTAGCGAAGCAATCAAGCTTGGCTGCGGTTAGCGAGATTCTCAATGGTTGTATGTTAGTATTGCCTATCCTGCTGTTTGAAGCTCGAAACTTATATTTCATAGGTGTTGCGTACTCGTTGGTCAAATGAAAACAGCCCTACTAGAGATTCGAGGTACGTCTTATCTACTGAAAGGGCCCGAGGACCGCTCATCTCTTAATCCCTAGAGAAATACAGACCAGATAGAATCATCATAGAGTGCTCGTGAGTTCGACCCTACGGTTCTACTATTTGAACCTATCAAATGATTATAACTCCACTTTAACACAGAGGCTCGGCTTTCCCAGCTACACTCGCTTTCCAAATAAGAGAGCTTGAGCGAGAAACGAATTATGACCTCAAGTTGGACGCTATCCTGACTGTGATCGACGCCGAGAATTTCACCGGCTACGAAGATAATTCCCCTACGGCCCGCATGCAAGCAAGCTATACCGATCTTATTGTTATTGTACGTGCATTTATACTATTTGCTTCACTTCGTGTCAATACTTACAGCGCTGCAGAACAAATGGGAGAACGTTTCCGAGCGTGCACTAGACATCCTCATAGATCACCTGAACACCTTGAACGACCTGACACCGAAAATAAAGGCGGAAGGGCGAGAAGGAGTGGACCCAAACCTGATCTTTGGTATTGACTCCAAGCTCTTTGGAAAAGAAGGCGAGGGTCAACTAGAGAATCACCACGAAGAGGTCGAAACCCTGACGATCTACAAGGGAGCTGGATCTACTCCGCATAGTCATACACATGACGAAAGCACGCACCGGGACGATGACTGCCACTCAGAAATAGCGAAACAGCCCATTACTAGTACAGAGCCTCTTAGGGAAGCAGTACTCAAGGATGCGCTTTCCAAAGTGTCGAAGGAGTCGGTATGGCGAGTGAAAGGATTTGTGAGGACGGAGAACGGCGTGCAGATCTTGAACTGGGCGTTCGGTAGATACGAACTGACGGGTGTTGAACAGCTTGAAGTATTCTCTGACCTGGATGTAGTGAAGCTGACGGTAATGGGTGAGCGGGGCGAGGTAAAGCGGGCGGGACGGAAGCTAGCAGAGGCGCTCGGAGGAAGTCTGTAGATCTGTACAGTGCACTGCTAAGATCTGGATCTCAGATCATCTGTACTCAAACAAGAAACAATCACATGCGACACCAGACCCTACCAATGTTCTTCCTGCTCTTCCCACTTGACGACGATGTTCTCCTCCATCTCGTCCAAACTCATCACTTCTGGTACGTTTTCCTCATTTTGTGGCCCCTGAATATGTCTGATTGTGGCCTTCAGCAACGTCGTATTTCTATCTCCCAGTGGACGAAGATGAGAACGAGGACTCAGATGCCGACCATCTTCCTCCGAAGCCACTCGCATGGACAGACGAACGCCACGAATCTCCGGATGACTCGCACTTCGGGGCATTATCAACCTCAACCTCCTCTTCATCACTAGCATCAGACTTTTACGATCCATCGTCATCCTCAGCGCCACGCCCGCAGACGGCCAGGAGAAATTATGCTGTGATTCAAGAGATCCTCTCGCAAAACGATCTCTACAAGATACTGGGTATACAGCGAAAAACACAGATAGACCGCCTTTCCTTACGGCGTGCCTACCTTCTACGCAGCAAGGCATGCCATCCAGAGTGCGTGTTCGATTTGATCTACGATGCGCGCAAGACGAACTGATCAAGGCCACAAAAACATGTGAAATTTGACAGTAAGTTTCCTGGGAATCCTGAAGCCACTCAGGCGTTCCAGAAAGTGAATGTCGCATATGACATACTCAGTACGCCGTCGTCGAAGCGTGTTTACGACTCACGACCGGCCAGTGCGGCCACGCACGATTTCTTCTCTGCTCGACCATACGCTCATGCGGAGGAAACCTTTCGTGGCGTCATACTAGGTGTGATCAACGACTTCTTAGAGGGTGACTTGGAGACTGTGCGAACATTGCTGAGTGCGTAATTACCTCCGCATGTGTCCATAATTGACTGACATCATACTGCTTCTCCAGGGGCAGTAAATGATATAAACCCATCGTTACGAATCGGCGAGGACGGGATAGAGACGGTTCTTCATACCCTCCACGCGCTACGGGAACGGGCTCTCGGTGAGAACCTCAGCTGTTGCTTGGGCGATAACCCCGGTTGTTAATTTCTTTCCTCTCCGAAGCTTGTCGTGCCTGCATATTCGCACTCCACTCTGAAGTTTCCCGCCTTCTGGAAGTGCAGCATGCCTTTCGTGAACTCTCCTATTTCGACCTCAGACGACGATCCCGCCTTACTCTCGAACTCACCCGCATCGCCATCTCACTTCCTATCGTCCTAGAACGTGCCATTCAAGAGCAATGTGACCAGGAGCCCGAAGGCAACGCCCTTCTTAACCGCCGTGTCCGCTCTCTTCTCAGGAACTCCGCACTCCTCATCGAGAAAATGGAGCAGCTGCTATAACGCTTCGCCCATCACCCACTCATTAGACGATCGTCACGACACCGTAACCTATTCATGCTAATTATTCATAACGGTTTATCTGGGAAGATTGTATTTTATTATTCATCGCACTTACATAGATCTCCACTCAACGCGTGATAAGTCACGCTTATGCATATCGTCTTCATCCATGTAGTATTGCTGTTTACCGAAGGCTTAGATTTGTATTTCTTGCTCCCACCACCATGCCCTCATCACCCTCTCCGCTCTTTTTCCATGCGCTAGCTTACACTTATTGCGTATCTTTGCCAATGCAACTAGTTTGGTTCATCAGTATGCCTGACTTTCAATGTGATGTCAAGCGATCTTCGGGGTATGGCACCCCTTCTGTTTCCATTCATCCTGTGACTTACGGGCTGGTTCTCAGAACACATGTCCTCAAAGCCTCATCGGCTGAGCGATCCGTGTTCACAACGTATATCATTGTTCAATGACGCTATCGCAAAACGACACAATAGCACTACTTTACAGAAGAGAAATCATCAGAGGGCAATCCAGATCGCAAAACGAACAAATCATGGTAATACAGTAACGACAAACGGGCAGATAGCATGGAGGCAGAGACGGATGGAAAGGAGTAAATTCATATACCGATAAACAGAGAAAGACTACAACAATAGAAGACGAAGAGTGTTCGACGAGTGAAAACACAAGAAAACCTACGGCAGAAGATATCTTTAGATATGTGGCGGCCCCTGGTAAGGTGCCATTGCGCGCGGGTCATGGTGCTATAAGGGAGAACAGCGAGTCAGAGTCAACGCAGATATTGTGAGAAAGCAGAGAGTGCTACGTACGCCGTTCGATTGCCACATGGGTACACCAGGACCTGTCTGCACTAACGAGGGATCCTTCTCTTCCAATACGTATGTGTGCTGAGAGGGCTGGTATCCGTAGTTCCCCATCGGCTGCGAGTTGAGCAAGGAAGTGGTCGATGCACTCGCGTTCTCCGGGAAGAATGGATAAAACAACCCAGAAGGTACTTCAGCTAGCTTCACATCTCGCCCATTCTCTTGGACAGTAGGGCCGCCTTCCTTCCCTGGACCGATAGGCGTTCCAGAGGGAGACGACTTGGGATACTGCATAGGAGAATATTGCGCCGGTCCCATGGTCGGGGTGGTGGGCATAGGAGGGTGAGACTTGGAGGAGAGGACAGTATCGTCCCATACAGCTTCAGGGAGTAGCATGAGCGGTGCCGTAGGAGAAACTTTGTCGAGGTTGACCTTCAAGACTTCTTCGGCGAGTTTGGCTATCAGAGGGTGACCGCCTTTCAAATCCTTGCGTTCCCATCGCCATCGGAACTTCGGAAGCATCTGTAAAGCCAACCACACGTCTTCCAGGGCAATCTCATGGGACAACGTATCACATTTTGACATATGACCATAGAGGATGACCATCGCAGCGATATGCAACGGAATCGGAGACACGAAAAATGCGATGTCGGGGAACTTGATGAGTTGCTGATGCACTACGATGATGTTGTGCGAAGTCACGATAGCTAAAAGGATGTTGATAAGCGAGGGTTGTAGAGTTGAGGTGCCAGAACATACCATCCATGAGTGCGCGCTGTCTCGAAGCGTAAGCAAGCTCTTTGGAGCTAAACAGCGCTCGTAACAGCAAGATTCTGGAGATACCAATCTTCAGCAATGTCAGACCCTGATCCTCGGTGATGCTCTCCACGAGATTCTTCCTTCTGTTCAAGTCCCAGCCGGATGTGCCCTGGAAATAGTCCCTGTATGCTTCGGGAAGTTGGCGAATGAAGGACTGAATGCTCTTCATGATTCGTGAGGCGTGACGGACGATACTGTCGGCAGACTGCCGAGTTGGAGCATACAAGGAGTTGATGATGTCGGCTTGAATCTCAACGATGGGCGAGGAAAGAATGAAGTGTTCAGAAACTCCGTCGCCCTTGCCAGCAGAAGGTCGCGGCGTGTTTGAATCATACGGTGCGATCGCGAGCGGACGTCCCAATAGAATGGATGTTCCACGGTCATGCAGAACAATAATCCCCCAGAGTCGTATGCGTAACTGACATTCCTCCTCTGAGAACACAGGAGGCAGAGGCTGTCCGGGGTTTTGGGGATCTTCAGTCTGGAAGGTAGTCGGGTCGTGATGCAGGCCCAATTCCACAGCCAGACGGACGAAACTTCCGACCAGACGCCACAGAGTCCTTCCTTGTCGCTGTGGAAGAATGAGTGAAGGGTCTTGTCTACATTAACCGCAACTCACCTCGGTGTAGAGATACCAGTGCAGAAGAATGAGTGCTTGGAGACTGGATAGCGTAACACGCAACTCCGGCTTCACTGCCAAGGCAAGTTGGAAGAATTCCTCGTGCTGCGGCCAGTCAGGAGGCAACACTTTCTGTAGCGTGGCTGTTCCGGGTGGTACATCTGCTGGTAACTTGTTGACTCGGTGGTTAAGTTCACTGAGCGTCCCAAGTGCCAGGATCAGATACGTGCTACAGAGGAAACCTGGGTCATGAGGTCCCGTGCCATTATATAGTGCATCCAAGCTTCGCTCAAAAGCATGGCGAGTGAAAACAGGCCTGTGAATGTTCAAGCGCGTAAAGTAAACATCGAGAACCTGCTGGACCATCTTGCGATCTTTGGGCAGCCAGAGCAGAGAGGGTTTGGCATTCGCTAGCTTAGGGGTACCTCCGCTTGACGAAGTAGGCGATGGTGGAGAGCTTTGAACGATCGGCAGAGAAGTCCATTTGGCGAGGTCGCGGGGTGCGGGTTGCTGAGAGACTTCATTGTCGCGGCGAGATATCAGGCCAGTCAGTCCAACGGCTAAGTCTTCATGGTCGGCTGCGGTAGGAGCCAGCTTCAGGTCGCCCACTATGGCAGAGGATACACCAAATGCCTTGGCCAGTGCCTGATAAAGGCAGACTGAGTACGCATGAACGTCATCAGACAGCAATTCGCTTACTTCGCTACTCGACAAGTCGTGGGGCAGAGGTTCAGTTCCTCGGGGCTCCTGTGTAGCAGAACTAGGAATGGGGGCTGGTGCCTGCGGGGGTGATTGATGTTGGAATGCTGGATGGATATGCGGGTTGTAGCCAGGAGGCGGCATCATGTGCGGTGGCGGTGGCGGATAGCCATAGGGCAACGGAATAGGACCAGGATATCCTGGAGGCGGCGGCATCATTGGCTGGCCTGGTGGCGGGAACGGGGGAAAGCCGCGTGGTGAGCCTAGTATGAGAAGTTAGACAGGTGCTCAGATACCCTGAATAAGGGCGTACCATTCTGCGCAAAATTGAACCCTGCTCCTGTGACGACATGTACGTCGTTCTGGTCGATCTCGATACCTTCCCTGGCGGCGATTGCTTCCAAATCATTGAGGTCAAAGTTGGGGATATGGCGCTTGAGCAGTGCCGTGCATAGCAGGACCTGGCGTTCGATGAGCTCGGTGTGCCCTCTGTCGACTAACGCCTGTTTGTGTCTGTCCTCCTGCTGACATTGCACGCCCGCCGACGCACACGCCGTGCACCTTGGATGTTTCGAGTCGCACTATGTTCGCGGACATGAATTAGCACACAGTGATCAGACGGCCAGAGAGAGGCGAGGCGACGGGAATTTGCGGTCGGTGTCGCCCGACGGGACTTGCCTTAATTTTCTTGCTTCTGCACCGTGCGCATGCTTCATGAGACCTCCTCAACCGTCGTGGTTCGGCTGGCGTGGAAGGTTCGCCGTTTTCTCCTTCGACTTTCTTGCGCTTCCGCGAGTTCGCCTGGGAGGGGGACTGCTGTACCTGCATATGCGGCGGTGGCGGGTGCGGGTGATTCGGGTCGATCTGCAGGGCAGCCTGTAGAGTCGGGTGTCCAGGGTGTCCTTGCATGCCCATCTCTTGGTGCTGAGGTATCATGTGTGCCATCGCGGCAGACGACGAGGGAATGTGGACGACAAGAGCAGAGGACCGTCGCTGTTATCGACCTCTCAGCCCAGAGGACGCCCAACAAACCCTCTCTGCTAATCCAGGACCCCAGCATACCGACGCCCAGGACCCCGGACACCTCGGCCCGACATACCAGGCGCTTAACGCTTCCGTCCTGTGTTCTCGGACCTGTATCCTGTGTAGACAGCAGAGTAAGCTCCTTGTACTACTTGGAAAAAGTAACAGAGTCTCTTCTTCAGTCGACAGCCTGGCTGTGCGTGCTTTTTGCGTCATAGCCTCGTGCAAACTGCTTGGCTGGCTATGTGATGCCCACCGCCCAGTTCAGCTGATTCTTATTCAGTCAAGACGCCATAGAACAGGTTCCATCTTGTTCGACTGCCAACCTGCTCTGGCCGGCCGAACACTGTTTATCTGGAAAGGTATGTGCTCGTACACATTCGCTGACCTAACTCCGTTTTTCCAGGCATGTATCGGGTTTCAAGTCGAATACGAAGTCCGCGAAGATCCTCTTCCTTCTCCTCCTCCTCCGGCGATGTGTTTCTCCGCTTGGGCAACTGAGACCTTGTTCATGCGGGATACAATCTCGGACCGAACACCGCACGCCCTAGAGTATTGAACGCAGAGCATTTCTGGTGTCCCAGCAGGCTGTGATATATTCAAAATTAACTGAACTCCTATCAGCCCTGCCTAAGGTGGCGGTCTGTTGAGTTTATGGCTTAAGTTCCGGTGTTGTTTCATCGCACGTCACGTACACCCCGCTCTCATTTGTCTCGTGCAGCTCAACATGTCATTTACTTATACTTAGGCTGTTGATGCCAGTTGCAGCAATATGATCTTTACGCTCCATTCAGCCACAATCACAGTTGCCAAAATGCCAAACGCTTTCGCTATTCATCCTAAGGGGTACGTGTCGCTGTAAACACAAAATTTACGACCGTCACCAGTCAGTCTGCCCAAGTACCAAGTATCGGGTGGCCACGAGGACCAACCCAACTATGGACGGGTGGATCCTTCTGAATGTTTTCTGATATTTGGCACAAGCAATAGAACTTCGGCTATCCTCCATTCTGATTCTAAGCACGCGCACCATTTTGCCACCTGCAGCTGTAGACTTGCCGCACGCTGGTGAGCAGCCGGGAAAGCGATGGCTGCCTGTACCGTGGCCAAGGCACGGCATGGTACGTCCGAACTTTGATCATTACTTGAACCCGAATTTACGACATGTTCAAAACAGAACGTAGGTTGGATAGATAAAGTTTTTTTGACTGTCGTAACGATTGACGAACTTTCTGCTTTCTGACGAACTTCCACAATTTGCACACTTGAAGTGCACATCTGCCCAGTGCAATGTGACAGTTTTATGATGTATCGAGCTATGTGGAAGTCTTCATCACTGTGGAAGTTTCTGCGCGACTTAGAGACTCTGTATGAAAATCTTTCCGCCTATCTCTGGCATTTCCAACATATCATAGCCACGGAACAGTTACTTGATACGAAGGACCCCCTTGATTCTGCTCACTTGGACACTTCTTGCGGACACCTCGAGAATCTGACATTCACCACATGCGTCATAACTAGTAAGGTTTGTTATACGCTAAACAAGCTCCGAACTTGTAACTTTGCCTGTAAGCACGACGAACCGATGTAGATGAACTTCGCAACTACCGCGCCATTTATTATAGCAGCCGTATACGTACGTAATTCATAATTTTCATCTTCCTCTACGCCTCGATGAGGCACACTCAGACGATACTTTATGTCATCCGAATAGCCAATGAATTGCACGAGAGTATAAGATACAGCAGTGTACCACGGTACTTTTAGGATTGATCGTCCGCATAGAGCGCATATCCATTAGTTCTGAGCATCGGGGCGAAGGGAGCGAACGACCTTGCCTAAAAAGCGGACGCATGTGTTATTAGTATACGTAGATGGTGAAAATACAAAAATGAACGTACCGGCACGCCAGATCTCCTGGTCATCGATCTCCTTGAGCTCCTTGGCGAGGTCCTCACGGTAAGTCGAGCGACCGTTGTACTCCAGAGACTTGCGAGTCTCGGTGCCGTTCTTGACGCTCTCGTACAATTGCTCGAAGACGGGCAGGTTGGTCTTCTCGAAGATAGGTGCCCAGTCAAGAGCACCACGGCGAGCAGTGGTGGAGCATGCGTTGTACATGTAGTCCATACTATCGATAACATCAATATTGCGCCCATGTGAATTAAGCAGGCGTTCTACTCACCCGTACTGGCCAATAAGGGGGTAGAGAGACTGGGTAGCCTCCTCAACGGTCTCGTTGAAAGCCTCAGACGGGGTGTGTCCGTTGGCACGGAGGACCTTGTACTGAGCAAGGAAGAGACCCTGGATAGCGCCCATCAACTGGAATTACGCATAGGCGCACGTTAGCCTTTACGTTTCATGGGGTATACTAAGAACACTCACGACACCACGTTCACCGTACAAGTCAGAGTAGACCTCCTTCTCGAAGGTGGTCTCGTAGAGGTATCCGGAGCCGACGGCAACACCGAGAGCAACAGCCTTCTCCTTGGCCTTGCCAGTGACATCCTGCCATACAGCGACGGAAGAGTTGATTCCACGGCCTTCCTTGAAAAGAGTGCGAACGGTACGGCCGGAACCCTTGGGGGCGACGAGAATGACATCAACGTCGGTGGGAGGAATGACCTTGGTATCATCCTTGTAGACGACGGAGAAACCGTGCGAGAAGTAGAGGGTCTTGCCCTTGGTGATCAAGGGAGCAATCTGAGGCCAGGTCTGGGACTGGGCAGCGTCAGAAAGGAGGTTCATGATGATCGTGCCACGGTTGATGGCCTCCTCAATGGGGAAGAGAGTCTCTCCGGGGACCTATTCTCACATGAGTTTGCATATTGAAAATCAGAACCAGCGCGCACGTACCCAGCCATCCTCAATGGCCTGCTTCCAGGACTCACCGCCCTCACGGACACCGACGATGACGTTCAAGCCATTGTCACGGGCGTTGAGACCCTGTCCGTGTCCCTGAGAGCCGTAGCCAATGAGAGCAAGAGTGTCATTCTTGAAGTAGTCCTGGAGCTTAGCGAGGGGCCAGTCACTTCGCTCGTAGACGACCTCCTCAGTGCCAGCAAAGTTCAGGGTTTTAACACCGCGGACAGTGGTCTACACACAGAGTTTAATGGGTGTTCTCAATTATTCGTGGCACACGCTTTACCTGAACAGCGGGCTTCCGGGCTGAAGCCGCGACAGCGCTGCGTGCAAGGAGTGAGAACGACGCGGTCTGCGACTTGGCCGCAACGTTGGCGACGTTGCGAGGAGCACGACGAGCGGCGGCGCGGAGGGCCTGAGCTGAGCGAGAGGCGAAGGACATGGTCGTTTTGGAGGAAGAGGTGAGAAAGTGACTCGTCGAATGACTCCAGGCATTTTAAAAGTTGGCGACTTGAGACTTCGCCGGCGCTACACCTGCCAAACTCGGTAAATTGGATTATGTAATGGAACATAAGTCCTGCCGTCAAGTCGCCAACTCCGTGCTTTCGACGCCATCGAAGACAAACTTCGGACTAAATACATCAAGTACCTACGCCAGTAAAGTGTGGTATAAAATTTCGAGCCACTTCAAGGCTGCGTGTCTCACGGAGTGGTAAGAACAAGTACTTATGCGGGGCATCAATTGATGCATGCCATGCACTGGCAAACGAACTCTACCCATTCAACTTCAACAATGCACGAGTCGACTCTGGTGTACTTGCTGTCGCGTCCACATACCAGTTTCCGCGCAATATGCACAGACCCTGTCCGCCCCCGACTAGCGACAAAACAACACAAGCAAATAACGCGGCTATGCGATAGAACGGGCTGCGGAAGTTCTCCCTGCCGGCGATCATACTCCTGCAGACTCCTGCATGCCACCACATGAAAGCGTTTGGCGAGCGTATCGAGAGGGAATCTCTTGCGATAACGTGTGTTGCTACAATGACGTGCAAGTGATCTGGGCAGCATGGTAAGTCCAAAGACCGTCACAACTATGTGTACTTGAACTCACCCTACGAAGTTGCTTGGAACCCGGGCTTTATCCAGAGTCGCAACACCGTTTAGCTGCTATAGTACAAAGGTGAGCTGGGTCGTAAATATCAAGCTGTTCTAAGTAGACGTACCTCCGGGGGCTTTTCAAGAGCGTTCATCCTTGATGGTCACTTTCCTAGGATGACTTTGTGTACCCTCCTTAGAGTCCGAAATTGATTTGTTCTCTCCAGGAGCAAAGTCATTTGAAGGCTCGGTCAAGGCGGTCATGCCCAGCCGGCTAATTATCCTCGCACAGAGACCAATACCTCCAGCATATACGAGGGATACAATGACGAACGCGTAGAGGGGGTATATGTCGTGTAAGAGAGCCTTCAAGAGTCCGTATGGCGTTATGACAAAGGCATTGACGAGAATTGTCACCGAGAGCACGAAGGGGGCGAGGATGTATGACAGCGGGGCGTAGAGGGTAGAGACGATGGCTGTGACGGGGAGACTTGCTGTGCGCAGGACAGAGTAGAGATAGGTGATCGCTGTCCCAAGAAATGCTAGGCCTGCTCCAGCGAATTTGTAGAGGAATTGGAATATCTCTACGATTGGCGGGGTTGGTGAAGTAGTCGATACCCCAGTCGCCTCGGGCAGTATCGTCTGTTCGACACCAGCCATGATAGCTAGAAATACGTAGATTTAGTGTCGGTATGAAAACATAGCCAAGGAACTCGCTCACTGCTAAGACTGGTGTTACTGTTGTGTTGGTCGTTGGGGACAACCCCGCATTCGGGCCAAACCAACAGCGCCTCGAACGCGTATTGCATGAAGCGCCCATATACGTAACGGTGATCTTGCACACGCGATCACAAATCACATCTTTATCTTGGACACTTACCGGCACAGACGATGGACTCACCTCTCATCCTCCCAATATGCACAGTCCAACCAGACTTTGACGTCTCAGTGCGCGACGTAGACGAAGGCCTCGTCCCCGAAGAAAAGTTCTGGCTCTCGTGGTACAAGTCCGGCGAAGAATCCGTACATGGGCAGGTTTCCGTGTCCTTGAATGAGAATGACCGCAATCTTGTCGAGTACAAGGGAGTGAAAGGTATCGCTTTCAGAGCTGGGACGGAGGTGAGTAGGGTGTGGTGGATGGCGAGATGGGTTGACGATTGAACGATTAGGTTCTCATGATCCTGTAAACGATCTAGGCGAATACGTACTTTGCTGCTTGTGAGGGGAGGGGCATCCCGTTCACGAAGGTGGTTGTCCCCGACAGGACGTTCTCGGACCCCTTACCCCAATCAAGTAAAGGCGTAGTGAGTACTCACTGCCATTTGTACTTCCAATATATCAAACTGATGTCCACCAAGTTCCAGAAAATATCAGCCTTCGATATTGCCCCCGACGGCTCCCAATTCGCCACAGGCTACGACGACGGCTCCGTCTACCTCATCTCCACATCCTCCCCATCATCCCACAGCATCGCCCGCAAAACCCACCTCTCCACCATCACCTCCCTCCGCTTCTTCCCCTCCTCCCGCGTCCTCCTAACATCCTCCACCGACTTCTCCCTCTCCATCCTCCCCGCCGACCCGCCCTCTTCCTCTTCCTCTCCAGAACCAACGCGCATACAACCCGTACGCACCCTCAAAGGCCACACTCGCGCAGTCACGTCCACAGCTATCATCGCACGTGGCCGTACCGTACTCTCCGCATCGAAAGACGCGACAGTGCGTCTGTGGGACGTCTCTTCTGGGACCCAGATCCGCTCTGTAGGGACGAAGAACTGGACGTCTATCAACGCTATCAGCGCAGGCGAAAAAGCCGAAGGCGTCTTCACACCTCCGCCCGACGGCGTTCCTGGTTCGCCTCCACAGTCTGCTGTGGACCCGCGGGAAGTCGAGACGGCGGACAAAGTCGTGTATGCTGCTCTCTCAGATGGAAGCTTTGAGGTATTCGATCTGAACACCAAGCTCTCTGTGTACCGACATCCAAAGGGGTTGTCGTCGTCATTGGAATCTATCGCCTACTCGCCTTCACACAGTCTGCTTGCCACGGGGTCGTTGCGTGGAGTCGTGACGGTGTATGATACGCGGTCGCCGGGTACGCCTTTGACTGTCTTCAAGCGCAATGAGGCGTCCGTGGAGGATATTGCGTTTGTGTCTGGTGGGAATTCTGGGGATGTAGGATTGGCGATCGCTACGTCGGACGGTTTGCCGTATGTAGCGAATGTTAGACCAGAGGGGCCATCTGTACGTGCAGAGCTGATTGGCACGGACTGCGATGGTGTGAGGAGTGTGAAGGTTGGGAGTGAAGGTGCTATTTGGACTGCAGGTGATGATGGTATTGTGAGACGGTATGGCGGTGTAAGCAGTTCATGACGTGTGTTATTTGCGGCCATGATTGTAGCAAGAATGTATTGTACAACATGTATCAACAAGAAAGAGGTATCATTAGGTCCCAAACTACAAAGTATGCAGAACGGCCAAGAGAGAGACAACAGCACACACACAAACTTTACTTGTTGCGAATCACAAACCGTTACTCAGTCTTCTGTGGCCAATCCTCACCAAACAGCATTTTGTCCACCTTTCCCTTCTTTCCCTGCAGACCCAACAACCAGCCCCAAACAGGAGTCAAAAACGGCACGAACATCGCCACGCGCTGCTGATACGCCTTGTAGCCTTCGGGATACTTCGACAACGAGATGGACTCTGTGAAGATGGTGGAAGAGAAGAAGAGGGTGCAGAGGACGAGAGAGGGTGCGAGTGGGAGGAGGGCGCTCCATGCGGTGTTCTTGTTGGTTATGGCGGGTGATTCGGGTGCGAGGATTGGGAAGAATGTGATGATTATCTGTAGAACAATATCAAGTGTTGATTAATCTCGGTGACTCGAAAAGCAGAAAGAAACTGACCCAGAATGTTTGTTCGCAAAGGAAGTTCGGGTGCCTTGACCACGCCCATAAGCCCTTCGTCACGAAGCCGCGTTTCGCGTCCGTGATGGTCCATCCGCGGTTGGCAAACGGCCAGTCATTCTTCACTACGACACCGTCGTGCTTGAAAGTCTGGAAAGAGTACTGCTGGTTGTCCGCGGTAAACTCAGTGGCAAGCACGAGAAGGGCAGAGGCGGCCAGAAGGTAGTCTGACGTGCTCAGTGCTTGCGGTTCTTGCCAGACTGCGATATATGTCGGGATTCCGAGGAGGAAAAGGATGACGTTCTGGATTGCGGCTGATAATCGGCATATAGGTGAGTAAGTAGTATGATTGAAAGAGTGTTGCGGCTCACCGATGAAGGTCAGGTTGACGACTTGGAAAGCCCATGCGGGGATCCTCTGTCTGAGTACAGCCCAACGATAATCTTCGTCCCCACTAAGTGTATGCGTGTGTAAACGGGACTAGCCAGATTCAGTAATGAAGTTAAGCTTACAAGTTGAATAGTCCTCGTCGCCATGTGTTATACGAGAGTCTAGCGCCTCGTTAGCGGTATATTTCATTGCGTTCTTAGGTGACATACCGGCTCATCCATAAGAACTACGACATCTCTAATTAGTCGCAGTTTAACCTGTGGGGCAAGGCAGTGGAAACTTACAATGAGACCAAACATAACCAGAGCCCTTGGGTTCCATGTTGTAGCTATAGTATTGTCGACAGCTTCGGGTGTGAAGGGATAAAGCGGCAGAGGTGACACTCTAGGCCAGAGAGGAAGCAGAGCAAAGTATGCGGTGTATATGGTGGGCATGAACGTCCATATTCTGTCCACCTGCGAAACATTGCCCGTCGCAACGGACAAAACGTAGCACGCGGCGGTGGTGTATATGCATATCTTGACTGGCCATTGCAACGACGGTGGAATCCCGTCTAGAACGTGTTGTAGTGCCGCAGGAGGCATCGTAGTTGTGGGCGGAACTTTGACGAGCAGAACACGCCGAATGTTGACGACAGAGTCGAGGGCGACGTTGGCTGTGGTGGTTGTAGAGAGAGTCTCTGGGAACGTTGGCTGGACGACTAAATAGTGAATACTGCGCTCAGCGGGATTCGATCGTGCGACGCGTCCAGCATCATCGCACGCGTAGACGATCGTGAACTCCACGAGCACGTGAGGCGCTTATTTGTGGTTATTTGTTACGGCGCTTGACATGCTTAATCCCCAGCGCTTCAATCAAGTGGACTCTATCAGCGCACTCATTCAGCTCGCCACTGTTCAGCCCGTCCTGCAGCCATGTCGACCACCGTTCTCGTCTCTACTTTTCCGCCCTTCCCGACACTCAGCCTCGCCGTCAACCACGATGTCTCCTTCGGCGAGATCTACGAGCTCCTAGCAGACCGCTACGAGAACCTTCCTCGCAATGACTCTCCTAACTTCGACCTCGTACTCTCTCCTCATTCTGGCCGTATTCCCTCACCCGATGAACCCATCTCGTCTCTGTTGGCTGGCACTAACGATGATCTTCTCACATTGCGCCTCATCCCGAGACTTCGAGGTGGAAAGGGAGGTTTCGGTTCTCAGCTGCGTGCCGCCGGTGGACGTATGAGCAGTCAGAAGACAAGCAACAACGACTCCTGCCGTGACCTCAGCGGCCGCAGACTCAGCACGATTAAAGAGGCCAAACGGTACGTTTTCCCTACCCCAGTAGTCAACTTCATAACGCTGATTCGCTCACATCAATCAGACTGGCAGAGTACATCGAGAGCGAGCCCCTTCGCAAGAAGGCCCAGCAGGAGGCGCAGAAGGCGAAGCTCGAGGCTCTGGAGAAGAAGCTTGGTATAGACCCTGCCACTGGTGCTGGTCCGTCTGAGCCTCTTGCGGGGAAGAAGCACAGACTTGATGACAACGAGTACGTCGAGCAAAGCAGAGAATTGGTGGATAACGTGAAGAGTGCTGTTGCTGCTGGTAAGCAACGCCCTTTCCATCTATCTCTTCATATCTCGATATTGACTATTATCGTCGTGATTAGGTTTCCTCAAGAAGAAGAAGAAAGCCAAGACGTCTCCACCTCCCGCTACTGAGCCGTCTGCTGCAGCATCAGTGGCCAAAGCCGCCTCTGCAGCTGTGGTCGCTGCAGAAGAAAAGGTGTCCGCCGTTGCTGAGAAGGTTCTTAGCGCACCGGAGACAGCACCTGTGGCGATAATCGCGTCAGCAGCTGTCGGTGTCGCCAGTGCTTGAGCCAGTAATTATAACTATTCTACAAGTACTATTGCTGGAGGTTCCCTGTATTTCTCTATTGTATCATATAAATGACTTCAAATGATCTTTGAAGCATATTCAAGCCTCGCTCTGTCTCACTTTTCTTCATATACAACCCCGAAGCTCTGTGGTGGAGGGGTCAAGTGGAAAGAACGTTCTTGCATGCTGGGCTGTCGTTCGGTCGTTTGAAGGCCAAGTTATCTGTATGTATTCAACTCTTTCAGGACTGCGGCTCTTCTTTATAGTCCTGACAGTTCAGTGAAGGCATGTTTTCAATCTACAGTCATGGAATATATTTTTGACCACGCATACCGGTACAGTGGCCAGACTCAAACTCGATAAATCTCCGCATCTTTGCCCACATCTTACTGTCTTCTTTCTTTTGCATGGCTCAAACACAGAACTACTCAAGTCGTGTTCGATTGCTGGTATGAATGAGGTATATTCTCCGGATGGAATCACAAATAAGGACTCCAGACACTCCTACCGCCTGCATGCTGATCATCGCCCTTCGCCTGCTCTTCGAACTTCTCCTTCAACACAGCCAACTTCGACCTGTACTCGTCGAGCCCGATATACGCACCACACATGCGGCGTTTCCCGTCGAATGCAGAGCGGCCGTGCAGGACACGGTGGTTATCGACCACTGTGTACAACAGGTCAAATCACCGAATGAAGCGGATGGGGAAAGCAGAGTCTGATTGAGGGAGAACTCACCGACTGCGGTGCCAGGGGACAGCTGGACCCAATATTCAGAATCAGGAGACGTGAGGTGCTTGTTCCATACCCGGATCGCGTCGTACCTGCGGCACAAGCGACAGCACACTTTCGGTCAGACCAAAAACGTTCATAAAATAGAATGCAAACGCACCACTCCTCAACTTCATTCGCACTAAGATGGCTCATCGTACTCCGATCGTCATTATTCCACCTCACCTGTGAGAGCTCTCCGTTCTTCCCAGCGTGGCTCAACACAGGATACGATGACGCCGTGTACAAACACCCCGGTTCACCCGCCGCGTGCGCAGGTACAGCAACGCGAGAGAGGATGTCGTATGCAGATGGGTGGAGTTCTTTGAGGATCGAGGCTACGTAGAACCCGTCGACGAGCAGGGTTTGGCCGCCGGTGCCGTCTGTGTGGGAGAGTAGGTGGAAAAGTTGGAGGCCACATGGGTCTGTCTGTATATGAGACGATGGTAAGCGTTAGTGGAGTGGAATGAGGGATATGAAGACGATACGCACGAAGTAGGTGTTGTCGGTGTGTGCGCCGAGTGCGAGGGTAGTGTAAGCGGTATCGCCTTTCGCCAGGTCGGAAGTGAAGTCCCAGAATTTGCCATCTACGACGGAGTTATCAGAACACTACCCATAATATTCATTTGTTTGAGTATACATACACTGCGTTTCCCGGATGAATCCGATTCTCGTGGATAGCTCTTCAGTGGCTTCAGGGGTTGGAGGGACGCCAGTGACGAAAGAGAAGCCAAATTTCTCCTATAAGTAGCATCATTACGATTACGAGTGGTACACGATTAGCATTCGCCGTGCGATCGACGAATTTGGTCAGAGAAGTCGACGTACCACATTCGATAGCCATTTGTACAAGCCATGCTCGTCGCCAGCCATAACTTCTTCGTATGCGACCGTAGGAGGGTCCTGCTGAATTCTGCTACCCCATAGTATCTTCCTATCGTGAACATGCCGTTTCAATGTCTCCGTTCCTCGTTTTCATGGGAATATGTAGCACTTACTCGGGTGTTGGTATTTGGTACTGGGGAAGCGGAGGGTCGTAAGAATGTTGCTTTAACCACGTCCATGGGTAGAAGGAGGTGTGTGGGACGGACGATGGCCCTGTAGCGGATGCATATTAGATGTAGTTCACAACAAAAAGAAACATGTCGGCAACTTACAGAGAACTTCAAGGCCCGTCGGCTTCGACTCAACCTTTGCAGGCTTAATATCCGGCGGGATCTACGTCACAAAACACAGGAACTTCTATCAGCAAACGTACACTCCCTCGTCATACTATCATCGCTATTTCGAGCTTGAACGACTCGAAGAATGCAAAACTCACATCAAACGTGTTGAATAACCTCTGCTTCGTCACCGGATGATAACACTGCGGACACCGACAATGGTCTCTCAGCCAAACATGATGACTATAGTCCAATCCACACTCGTTCAGTAAACACCCATCTTCCTGCACTAAAATGCGGACTCTCACAATCTCGTCCACTCCTCCGTATCAAACCCAACAACGACCTTCCTCTCATCAACCCTACTAACAGGCAGATGTTCCACCGGCTGCACCTCCTGGTGTGAGTCTGAAGTACTAGCGGTTGCAGTGGGGAGAGGCGTAGGTTCGTATTTTCGTTTGAGGACGGCAGCGGCGGACGCCCACGTCGGGGCAGAGTGCAAGTGTCTTCTCGTAGTTGCGGTTGTGGTTGTAGGTGTGGGTGTTCGGGGTATACAAGTACGCTATACCATGGTATGGTATTCAGCCGGCTATCTGGGTTGAAGGATTTCTTGGACTGGACGTACCGTCGGATGTCCAGTCTTAGCAGAAGACAAGAAAGCGTTTTGAGCTTGAGATGTAGACGAGAAATATCGTTTGAGAGTTGTTGATGACCGTGAACCACTCAGGGCCAAATTGGGTCGGTGGAGTTTTGCGATCGCGAGAGGAAGTTGGGACGCCATTTAAGTAATTGAGAGAAGCCGGAAGCCAAGATAGAAAAAGCAGTGTGATGTAAATGATCGTACAATGAGAATGAAAATATATCAGTGTAGTCGTGTCATATAGCAATGGTCGTCACTCCTAGAGGTAGAATGGGGAGGAAGGAGGAGGGAGACAGCTAAGTACGAAGCGGAAGATTAATATGTTTGCCGATAGTTAGACGTCCATTAATTCATGTGTGCCTGGGGTCATCGTGCTGACGTACGCGGTATCATATATCATAGGTTACCCAATTCATGGCAGCTTTCGAAAGCTTACAGTACTTAGAGTGGATGAACGCAGTTTCAAGAATGAGAATGAGTGTGTGAATTGTTGGAGTGTATGTATACGTCGTCGTGATGATCAATTTACAATGTACCCGTTTAAACAACCCTTAAACGAAAATACTACTATCAGAGGTCAAGAACGCCTCTATCAGAACGCAACACTACAAGCGAACCTCGAGTTAGTTGAACACTCTATGGTAGCAGCAAAGCATAATACTTACCCTTGAACCAAGACGCAGTTGCGTCCACCAATCTCCACCGTCTCCATGCCCTCAGCTACGATGCCAAGTTCAGGTCCAGCACTATGCCTATCGCTCAGCCTCCCAGCACCATAATGCGCCGCGATGTCCCACTCGGACTCCTGCTCAAGCACGGACCACTTGCCCGAATGCTCGCTCGACCGGTTCGAATACCGCGCAGGGAAGCTCTTGCTGCTCACCATGGAAGCCTTCTTAACGGGAGAGCCCTCTCCACCCTGGTTGAACGTCTTCGAGCGGGGACGTTTCTGCGATCCCATAGACGGCTGTTGGTGAGGCGTCTTCGGGGTGACTGGTTCAGGAGTCTGAGGTGGAGACGGCGAACGGGACTGGGCAGAGTGGAATGAAGCGCTTTGTTCGTCCGCGATGGAGACCTCCGCGGACTTGACACTGGGAGACGAGTACCGCGACTCGCATGTGGCGTAGGAGTGAGCGACGCTCACAGCTCCGTGACTCTTCCTGTCAACCTCTTCTTCCGTAGGGGCAACACTGGCCCTGCTTGTCTCGGAGTCAGACTCATGAGGAGAGAATGTAGCTTCGTCTGTGAGGATATGAGTGACATCTTCGAACTGCGCCTCTTGAGCCGCTGCAGCGGCCTGCCACTCATGAACCCAGCCATTCTGAGGACTGTTAGCTGGTGTGGGGTTCGTGGGAGGCGGAGAGCTTGCTGCGCTCGGGGGAAGGACAGGAGCACCATTGAAGTTCGTCGGCGCTGGTTGCTGAGCAGGTCCAAGACGCGCGTCCTGATATTCCAAGTTGCCAAACGACTTCTCGGGGTCCACGTCCTTGTCGTCGTTGAGCTCCTCATCTTCGATAGGCTTCTTGCCGAAGCGGCGTCGAAGGACTTGGGGAAGACGCATGCAGAATACACAGACTATGAGAGCAGCAATCGAGCCAAGGGCCAGCAGAGTGCCGATGATAGCAGCCTTGCGCGATTGTTGAGCACGTTCAGTTTCCGAACCAGTACGTGGCACGGCAGAGCTGACTGCAGGTGGCGTCGTAAACTTTGTGATAGACGGCTTCAGGCCTGTTGTATGCCCAGTAGTCAACGTCGAGGTCGGCGCAGGAGTCATCAAGGGAGTAGCGGAAGTCGTAATAACGTTGGCGGCGGAAGTAGCAAGCTCAGCAGCATCAGAGTTAGTCGCTGAGAGAGTTTCTTCGCCATACGTAGAGGTCACAGAAGAGGCAGCAGTAGGTTCTGGGGTTGGTTGTTCCGCGTTGGAGGTTTCCTCTTCCCGTTGCTTGCCAGTGTCGGTTGCAGTAGGCGCAGAGCTTGGAGAACTAAGAGAAGCCTCTTCGGCCGCTGAGTCCATAAACGCGTCATTGAGGGGAGTAGGGGTCGGTTCAGGTACTGCAGCCACCATGGGTGTCTGAGTGTAGTAGTTCTGGTTGAGGAAGACCGCCGGAGTGAAGAACGGCGTGACCGCTGAGGGCGGTGCTTCTTCGGGGTCTCTAGCAAGAAGGTTGTGGGAAGTAGTGCGTCTTGTAAGGTTTTTGCTGAACTGTGCAAGCCGCGCAGGAGCAGGAGCAGCAAAGCTGACGGGCGACAGAGCAGCGAAAGTAAGCAAAAGCGCGGAGAACTTCTTCATGTTGGGTGAGGGGGAGATCATCATCATGTCGTAAAGATCGTGTGTGCCGTGTGGGCGTTGAGAATAGTGTTTGTGAGGAGGAAAAGGAATGTGAGAGTAGAGTCAGGAAGCCGAGAACATGAACGTTGTGTTCAAGAGCCGACACAGACCAACAACCCGTTCAACGAGTTCTGTTCAACAGTGGCTGACCGCATCACGGACGTTGCCGGGCAGGGTCAACATCGGGCCGGCGATCGCATAACGAGTCAAGGGCTCAGAATTACTGAACAGAGCGCTGGGGACCTTGCAAGGAATCCACCACCTCTGCTCGTGCGGGAGAGAGGTACGCATCCTGGTGTTGTCTTCAGAGGTTGTACTGATATCTGGTTGTAGATGCTACGTCCTGCAATTCGCCTACCACGGCTGTGGCGAGCTGCCGGCTACTGCCGCGCCTTTGCAACAGCCACAGACACACCTCGCATTCCCCAGACAATCATCGAAAAGGTCGTCCAGAAATATGCAGTCGGACTTCCAGCAGACAAAGTCGTCAAGGCAGGCGACTACGTCATGATCAGACCAGAGCATGTCATGACGCATGACAACACAGGTCCTGTCATCTCAAAGTGAGTCTTTAACCACGCGGGTGTGATTGATACGCTGAACTCGCACATGGAGGTTCCAGTCGATAGGCGCGACACGCATCTACAACCCAAAACAAATCGTATTTACTCTCGATCACGACGTCCAAAACAAGTCGGAAAAGAACCTCAAGAAATATGCCACCATCGAAGCCTTTGCTCGTTCACATGGCATCGACTTCTATCCTGCAGGTCGCGGTATCGGTCACCAGGTTCTCGTCGAAGAAGGCTATGCATTCCCACAAACACTCACGGTGGCCAGCGACAGCCACAGCAACATGTACGGCGGTGTCGGATGCGTGGGTACACCAATCGTGCGAACGGACGCCGCAGCCCTCTGGGCTACAGGACAAACGTGGTGGCAAGTGCCAAGAATGGTCAAAGTCGAGTTCAAGGGAAAACTTGCACCGGGTGTCACCGGCAAGGACGTGATTGTCGCACTCTGCGGCTCGTTTAACAAGGACGAGGTGCTCAACGCAGCCATCGAGTTCACTGGCGAGGGCATCTCGCATTTGTCCGTGGACGATCGGTTGACTATCTCTAATATGACTACGGAATGGGGTGCACTCGTTGGCGTCTTCCCTGTTGACGACATCACTTTGCAATGGTACGACCGCGCTGTCAAGAAGATGGAGTTGAGGACATTCACATCCTCCTCGACTTCCTCCTCAATACCACCCCCGCCGGAACACCCTCGTATAAACCGTCTCCGTGTCGATGCTCTCCGTGCCAGGACCCTCAGCTCTGACCCAGGCGCAGAATACTCATCACACCTTGTTTTCGATCTGTCAACGCTCGTCCCGTACGTCTCAGGTCCCAACTCTGTCAAAGTCGCCAACCCGCTTCCGACCCTCGAAGCCTCTCGCATCCCGATCAACAAGGCGTACCTCCTCAGCTGTACCAACTCACGCGCCTCGGATATTGCCGCTGCCGCTGCCGTTCTGAAAAATCACCGAGTCGCACCAAACGTAGAGTTCTACGTCGCAGCTGCTAGCTCTGAAGTCCAGCAGGAATCCCAGCTTTCAGGTGATTGGGATATTCTCATTGGAGCAGGTGCCAAACCACTCCCAGCTGGCTGTGGCCCCTGCATCGGTCTGGGCACAGGTCTCCTCGAAGAGGGTGAAGTAGGTATCAGCTCGACCAACAGGAACTACAAGGGCCGTATGGGACACCCTCTCGCCCAGGCATATCTCGCCAGCCCGGCAGTAGTTGCTGCTAGCGCAATCAAGGGATACATCGCCGGCCCCGACTCGCTCAACCCCAACGAGCTGCCTCCGGCCGGTGCACCTACGTTCTCCATCGTCGACCCCTCGCCCTCTTCTTCGAGCAGTGCGAAGACTTCGCAAAAGGAAGCCCAGCTCGCGGGCTTCCCGTCGACGTTCTCTGGTACCTTGCTCTTTGCTCCCCAGGATAACTTGAACACGGATGGCATCTACCCCGGCAAGTACACCTACCAGGACGACATCACCCTCGAGCGACAAGCCGAAGTAGTCATGGAGAACTACGACCCCTCCTTCGCCTCCCTCGTCGCCTCCCTCCGTTCCGCTCCAACCGAAACCCCAGACGCGACAAATCAAGGCGTCCTCCTCGCCTCAGGGTACAACTTCGGCACAGGCTCCTCCCGCGAGCAAGCCGCCACGGCACTCAAATCTGCCGGCGTCCCGCTCGTCCTCGCCGGCTCCTTCGGTGACATCTTCAAACGGAACGCCATCAACAACGGGCTCGTGTGCGTCGAGTGTCCCGAGCTCATCGCCGATTTGACGGCGCGGTACGCCAAGGACGGTAAACGAGGCCAGGGCGGCAAGGCAGGCGAGTTGACCGTGCACGACGGTGTGCAGGTGAACGTGTGGCCGGTGGAGGGCGTGGTGGAGGTGAAGTTCCCCGAGGGAGAGGTGAAGAAGTATAATGTGCAGCCTGTGGGCGCGAGTGTGCAGGAGTTGTGGTTGTGTGGGGGGCTAGAGGGGTATGTGTTGCAGAAGGTTCAGTCGGAGAATTGGTGAGAGTGACCGAAGTGTTCCCGGTGGCCATGGGATTGAATGGCCCGAAAAAGAGCGCACTCGTGGGGTGTGCTGTGAATTGTGTTAGGAAGGAATATTTTCTCTTTGTAATGCTCTGATTTAGACCGGTTTCGTTGCGTACGAAATTGTAATCAATACAACTGAATGTTGGTGCTATTATGAACGCAACAGAACAGTCTTCAACAGGGTGCATTGGTAGATGCACCCGCCTGAAATACCAGTTGATGTTGAGCGAATTTGCAGCCGCAGCATGACGGACGAATTTCGGTCGAATGACTAGCGTGACAACCGGAAAATATCCATTATTGATTACGGTAGTCTGTAGATACTCATGTCCATTCCACGTCTCCCTTAATACTACGGTACGACACATATATACGTATTATGAACAGCAGTGTTCAGGCGAACCAAGAAAAAAGCACGTAAAGGACGACGAAGTTCCTCAAGCAGCGAATTTCTCGACAATAGCCGTAATAGAGGGCGAGAAGAAATATTCACCACCATTGGAGATGATCACCTGCGGCACGGTGAAACCCTCCGACGCGTTTCGTGGGTCCAATCCAAATGTCTCGCGAGGGGAACCTTGTCCGATGACGGGATCAAGACCGAGCTGGATAGACGGGCCCTTACTAAAGGGGAAGCTAGAACATGACAGTTAGTCGTTATGTATCTATACGCTCGAACGCTAGAAGTGAATACGTACCTAGGGTTGTTGGCCCAGGCTTGCTGCTGGAAACGGAATCCGTTTCCAATCACCGACTGGTATTCCACTGTTGTCTATGATTAGACCGTGTTGATTATACTATAAAGCACAGCTAACGCACCGAACGCGAGACCACGATCGATTGTGGTAGTGTTGCTGCTAGCCTCGGCATAAGTAACCTCAGGTCCATAAGGCGTCCCCGCACGAATGGCATGGAACGTATCGCCAAAGAGGCCTTGTCCTTCCAAATCACGCGGGTTGGTCTTGCGGATATGCGCGGTGAATGGGCAACGAGTTTGATCAGTCGCGAGGTCCGATCCGGGATGGCTATAGTTGAAGTTATTGTTGCGTTCGATGTCATTGCCAAGGGCGGGGTCGTCAAAGTCAGGCGAGAGGTCGATCGGTGCGCCGCTCTTCCAGCGACCAAACATCCGCGAGCCCAGCAGCTCAGCGCCTTGCTCGACAGTGAGGTTTCCGGCCTGGTTCTGGAGGGCATTGTCCAACACGTATTTGTTGAATTCCGGGACAAGCTGCTTGAGCTTGCGGAACACTAGGAAGGAACCGTCCAGAGCCCACGACGGACGGTTCATGACAGGGTCGTTGGAACGTCCCGTGAAGATAATGCCAGGATCTACTACAGCTTGGCCGGGGTGTGGTGTACCGAATCCAGGGATAGTGGGATTAGAGATACCGTCCAAGTACCCGAAATCTAGCCTCGGTGTCAGGATATTGAACGTATTATACGGGACCACTGTCACTTACGTTCGTGACCCTTCTCATTGCCAGGCCGTGCCGCACTGTCAAGATCATACACGATGGTCCAAGCATCGCCAAATTTGGCGTTAAGGTCATCGCGATACTGAGCTGTAATTGATTCCTGACGTGGCATTAGATCCATGGAGTGAGCACACCATGCACCACAACTCACATCGTTACTACCAATCAAGAAAACACCATCAACGTTGGTGCCCTTGAAGGCTTCTTCCCAAGTACTGGTGTCGTCTCCGAGGTTTGGGGAATCCTTGAACTGCCCGTCCGAGAAAGCGGTGTCTTGCAGGTCGTCGGTCACGTTCAAAGCACCGAAACCGGCATGGGAGAAGGCAAGGTTGACGAAAGCTAGCGGTTGGTTTGCTACGGGGCCTATGATTGTAGCGACAGATGTAATATTGGCCGGAGCGTATGTCTTCAAGACGCTCTTGAACGCAGTCGCATTGTTGATGTGGAAGAAGACAAACTTCTCCTTGTCTTTCTTCATACCAACACTAAAAGGACAGTTTCGGTAACGTGTCGGGTGGAGGAAAGAGAAGGAAACCTACAGAATGTCTCCCTGAATGTTCTCAAACGGGAGGCTATCGTTTCCAGCAGATGTCGACTGGACTTGCGCAATGGTGGGAAGTGGTGGTTGACCCGGGAATGCTGGTGGCAACGTCAATACATAGCACTGCACACATGATTATAGGACGAACTTACAGCCAATAAGAGGAGTCGACCTTGCTCTCTTCACATGATAGGCAAGGGAGGACTGCGAGATCGCAGAAAACGCCGCTGTGGCTGCGAGGAAGTGTCTGAGCTGCATGAGGAATGAGGAGTATGTGTCTGAACAATTACGAGCCAAACGCACCTTCTTGTATACCTCAGAAGGGCGCCATGGCGGCTAAAGAGTGTTTCAATCCTCATAAGCTGCAACATCGAGCTTAGCAAGCAGTGGCGGTCCCTCTGGTAATGGGCGTGGAACCGCTTGAATGTAACGGGTGTAGTACGCCGCGATATGTACAGTGGCGTTGTCACATGCATTATCCAGTTTTGTCGGCTAGTATCGACGACCTGCGGACTGCATTCCAAGGGTAAACGCCACATCGAATTCGTCTCTGAGTTGCCCAAAGCCGTTGAGGCTTGCATCATGCCCAGAAGAACGGCGATAGTTGCTTCATCGCCCCAAGCTTTCTACTTCCGGAATAATCGGCGACGATGCGCTCTGTAAACTTGTTGAACTTGTTGCGCTGAACCTGAGATACTTTACTAAGTACGGGCAAAGAAAGTAAAGGCATAACAGTGCAAAATCCCACCTGGGTTAGAGCGGTCAACCACAACAGAATCGGGAGGCACCATGGCCTCCAAAGGTTTAGAGCAGTATAGTCCAGCTACATTGCATTGTGCACCGCCAAGAAAGTGCGGAGCAAGTGATCGGTATGAAGTGACCTTCGCGTCTTTCTGACACTGACAGCAGGCCCGCTGCCAACACTGTTGTCACCCATGGGAGAGTAACGGGGCCCCCACGCCCGAATATGAGTCCCCGCTTTTCCGGTATCGGACGAGTGTGGGGGTATGAAACATCCGGTCATAGTTGAACAGCGTTGATGGACTGACAAGTATTTCAGCGTCGAGCAATGTAAACGGCCATAAGGCACCCGAAGCAAACCTACAGAGTGTGAAGGCTAGCCACTCAGGCTCTTAGGACATGCCAATGAGTAGGCAACGAAACTCCGAGGTTGCTTGCCTTACACGAGATGAATGAAACCCAGAAGTAAGTGACTGAAACTTCGGAGTTGCACATCCTGCGAATGCCACTGGTAAATCGTTACGTAAACGATATGATCTTTAAGCGCCAACACCTCACCCCAAATGTGGCAGGTCATCTGGTTCAATCTATAGCGACTGTAAATTGCTCGGAAACACTACGTTAGTATGCCCCATAGTAAGCTGTCGGTACTTGTTGCACTATAGTATCAGGCTTGAAACTATTAACAAGGGCAGCTCGCTTTCGACTCCGGAGAGCCTGAGAAGACTCGGAAGCCACATGAGACATTGTAAGAATTGCAGGAGCGAGAAGAGTGAAGGGATCAATGGAGAGGAACAATGATGACTCTAAAAACACGTAGAGTGCAGTCGTTCATGACACAAGCAAAAATATTTCATTCATGGTTATCGACATTTGATAACATGAGCGTCACTAGTAGCGGTAAAGTCCTGCCAATTCCACGTGTATGTATCAATTGACAAACGTTCTCCGTCATACAATACTCTGACCATAATAACAAATAACACAACAGTATCTACATCGAACACTTAGTTACGATGAAAACATAATCAAGCAAAACGAAATTGATTCAACCGCAAGATAGTCCCAGAGCATCGGCGATGCATCCCGCTTGTACTACGCGTCCGAGTCAGCTATCTCATGCTCCAAAGTGCTCTACGAGGGCTGTGATAGATGGAGAGAAGAAATATTCGCCTCCGTTAGAGATGATTATCTGAGGAATCGTGAGACTATCCGAGGCGTTTCGCGGGTCCAAGCCGAATGTCTGGCGAGTACCTTGTCCGATAACGGGATCAAGTCCGAGTGGCTCAGACTTGTTGAAGGGGAAACTAGACGACAACGTTAACAATGAGCTGCAATCCAATAATGAAGACTTACTTCGCGTTGTTGGCCCAGTTGAGCTGCTGGAATCGGAATCCATTAGAAATGACGGACTGGTACTCCACTATCATTCGAGGTCTTAGTGTCTACTGCATAGTATAAAGAGGAGTTAACGCACCAAATGCCAGGCCACGATCGATCGAAGTAGTGTTGCTGTTGGATTCGGCATCGGTAACCTCAGGCCCATAAGGCGTTCCCGCACGGATGGCATGGAACAGATCAGGGATAAGACCTTGTGCTTCTAAATCACGCGGGTTGGTCTTGCGAACGTGTGCAGTGAACGGGCAGCGGGTTTCGTCTGTCGTAAGGTCTTCTCCTGGATGTATGTAGTTGAAGTCGTTGTTGCGCTGAGGATCATTGCCAAGGGTAGGATCGTCGACGTCAGGAGTGAGATCGATTGGTGCGCCACTGTTCCAGCGACCAAACATCCGAGAGCCCAAAAGTAGAGCGCCCTCCTCGACTGTAAGGTTTCCAGCCTGATTCTGCAGAGCGTTGTCCAGTGTCCATTTATGGAATTCTGGCACAAGCTGCTTGAGCTTGCGGAAAACAAGGAAAGAACCATCCAGAGCCCACGAGGGACGGTTGGTGACGGGATCGTTGGTGCGGCCGGCGAAGATAACACCAGAATCCACTACGGCTTGGCCAGGGAATGGTGTACCGAAGCCGGGGATAGTAGGATTGGAGATACCGTCCAAGTAGCCGAAATCTATTCCAGATGTGTGAGAACGTTCATCATACCTACACGATGGCTACGTACGTTCGTGTCCCTTCTCAGCCCCGGGCCTTGCTGCACTGTCGAGATCGAGCAAGACGGTCCAAGCGTCACCTAGCTTAGCCTTGAGGTCATCACGGTATTGGTTTGTGGTGGTGACCTAGCGAAGCATTAAGGTCAGAGAATAGACATATGGGGTTCACCGTAACTTACATCGTCGCTACCAATCAAGAAAACCCCATCAACGTTGGTGCCCTTGAAAGCTTCCTCCCAAGTGCTGGTGTCGTCGCCAAAAGAAGGAGCGTCGGCAAACTGTCCTGTTGTGAAAGCAGTATCTTGTAAATCATCGGCAACACCCAAAGCACCGAAGCCGGTATGGGAGAACGCAAGGTTCACAAACGCCTGGGGCTGACCCGAGGCAGGACCGATGATTGTTTGGACAGAAGTGATATTGGCGGGAGCGTACGTCTTCAAGAAACTCTTGAACGTGGTCGCATTGTTGATGTGGAAGAAGACAAACTTCTCTTTATCCTTCTTCATGCCCACACTTAGAACGTTTCTTCAGTAACAGCAAGGATCAAGCAGGAAGACGGAACCTACAGAATATCTCCCTGAATATTTTCGAACGGAAGGCTGTCATTCCCCGCAGAGGAGGACTGAACCTCCGCGATAGTAGGAAGTGGTGGCTGACCGGGGAATGCTGATACGGGTGTCAGGACGTATCAATGCGCGACCATGAGACGAGCTTACAGCCAATGAGGGGAGACGATCTTGCCCGCTTCACATGGTAAGCGAAAGCAGACTGCGTAACCGCAGAGAATGCAGCTGTGGCAGCAAGGAAGTGTTTGAGCTGCATTGAGAGGGAAGGGAGGAGGATGAGAAGGAGAGGTTCTCTGGAGGACTGCAAGGCGAACACACCTCCTTAAATACCTTGGGATAGAGCCATAGCGGCTAAAACCGCTGCAATCCACAAGAACTGTGCCATCAAGCTCAGTAACGAGTCGGCCGCCACTTTGGAGTCAGCCTGCCGGACTGTATTGTCGTGTGGTACC
The DNA here is from genome assembly GCA_037042295.1 of Irpex sp. Y119-03. Lineage (NCBI taxonomy): Eukaryota > Fungi > Basidiomycota > Agaricomycetes > Polyporales > Irpicaceae > Irpex > Irpex sp. Y119-03. The sequence continues at coordinate 192,842 of JAXQKB010000953.1, read as the reverse complement.
TGTATTCATGACATGATTTGTCTCACGGACTGCCCCAGTCTGCGGGCCCGTACCAGCGACGTGGGCGTATTGCATTCCAAGATTAACGCTATGGCGAAGTCTTGACTAACGCTTGCGTTGCCCGAAGCCGTCCAAACTTACATCTTTGCCAAAACGGGCCAATGATAGTTGCTTGATGATACTATTAGGCGACTGTGTCCGAAACATCTGAAAAGTGCGTGCTCGGGATGGTTGCGTTCTGCTAATCCTTAAGCAATGTTACAATGCAAGCTTTAGAGGTTCCTTGCATTCTACTAATGTCATATCCTTAGTGCGCTGCAATGAAGCCATAACAAGAATCAATACACGGCACCGAGGGAACCATCCGTACAGTGGCAGGAACGCTATTAGGGCATAGCACATCGTAATTGAGCAGACTTGAATGTGTGATCGGAATAGGCGAGGTTTCCTTGATCTTCTCGTCTTTCTGGCACGGACGATATGCCCGGAGGTTACGAACACTGCCGGCACTCGCGCGAAAGGCGACGGGACTCCTGAGATCCTATTTCCAACATTTCCGGCATTAGACAGGGTATTAGACAGAGCGTGGGTGTGCGAGAACGGCTGGCCACGGTTGATGGACTGTTGTATCAGCAACATACACATTCTTGAGGTACCCGAGAGTCGAGACTCCAAGTCTTCCAATAGAGAGGTTCAGGTGCGACGACAAACTGGGTATAGGGTGAATGGTCCGTGAATTCATCATCATAGACGACACTAGAGTTCCATGTTTGAAGGTCACCTATCTTCACGCTCGAGCTGCGAGTCGCGGTAAGGAGTAAGGACCGTGACGGTCACTTCGAGTATCGATCACAGCGGGTGCTACCGCGATGTTACGTAACTTACTTTTAGCGGCAGTACAAGCGTCACACCCATCCGGATTCGGCAAGTATTCAAGTTCAACCAAACCACGATCAACGGCCTTCCTTCACCTTCACCTTGACCCACCCGCTTTCTTGTATAAATGTGCAGCAAAAATCTCACGCACGTCTTATAATAGGATTGTGGGATCTGTCTTCTTCTGTCAAGTTCAAACAGACGAGTCCCCGAAACCAATTGATACGTGCCAGTGTAACGGTCATTGTTAAACAATCAAGGTACTTGATACACCGCTCTTCCAATAAAGGACAGTACCATCATCCAGGTACGCCAAGCAGCTTTGCGATGAGCCAGTGCAGTGGTTATCCTCACACAATCCCTCTCACACTTGTTCTGTTCCTGGGAACTGCTACGGGCTTCGTCAGGCCCTTCAGATCTGCCTACCCCCTAACACAAATTTAGCCGTGAAGTGCGCCTTTCTTCGAGTCATTCACTGTCTATCTTCGCAACCATCGGAAAACAGTCACGTAATGTTCACACTGCCCGTACCATTGTGCTGTCTTTCTTACCAATGCCTAGGGTGATTTGGCGCTAAGGCTACACCGAGTTGCACGGCAACCGACTATCCGACGTCCCGACGCCCACAAAATACTCACGGATGAACCAACAGCGTCTCCGCCTTGCCGTTGTATACGATGACTACGACACCCGCGGCGGGGAGTCATGTCCATTTCCACTACATGCTGCGGCTTTGCAGCATACGATACAGAGCGTCTTATACTGGTTAGTAGCCCGCCGCATGATATGCAGAAATGCAGCGCCCAATATGTCAGTCAAGCGAGAGTTACAGATTGACAGTAGTACCGGCGCAGTAATGGAATGAATACTTGCAGCTACCAACAATGGACCATTCACTGGTGGCATAGTATGGACGCACAGGAATGCGTAACCCATAGCCTCGGGGGCGGGAGAGTCGATGAGTGCAACATCCGGCTGCTGATATGGCCGACCAAGGGTCAGAGCGCAGTGACATTCTAGGTGCAACCAGCCTCCGCAGGCTATGATGGACGCTGTGATTTGCAGAAAGGCTCGGAGAGGGACGTTCGGAGATGAGGGTGTTCATGGTAATATGCCTCGACAAAGACGGATTGAAGCTTACCAACCTCAGTTGACAGCGGATGACTATCGCTAAGCTTGCCGAAGGTAGGATAGACGTATATCCTGTGTAGGACCCACATCCCCTGCATAGCTCAGATGTCCCAGCCATGGGAATATTCAACTTACAATGCGTTTAATCATACATCTGTTATACAACATTCCATTCTTGTGTCCTTTATGTGCGCGGACGCTGGTAGCATTTGTGGCACATTCACGCGACCTTCGGCTTCGCAGCCACGGTCTGAATATCTACAGTCAAGAGGTCCTACGGGCGTGGTCATCAGAGATGCACTATTTATAGAAGAATGAAGGAGAGTACAAACCTTGCCGTTCCGAATCTCACTGGCGGAAGGCATAAATCCGAGACGCAGGAGTTCAGACGCTTTGCTGACGACGGGGTCTCGTTGCATGCTATAGAAAGTAAAGAGTGAGCCCGTTGAGAACCAAAAGAATATAGTGCAGTCATCTACCTCGCGACAGCAATAACCTTATCCCCCTTGACATAGTAAGCGACGAACTAGATAGCGGCAACTCTTAACGTCAAAGTTATATGTCATACGGAATGAAATACCCACCTTGAGCTCATCGAGATTACCGTCAATAATGACATCCTCGAAGCCAGCACCGACACCGCAATACCTGAGCTGTTGGCCCTCTACACAGGACATTAATTTCACAGCCATTTGACATAAATGGGGTTAGAGACTTACGAGCACTCCAGAAGACTGGTACCTTCACGAATGGCTGTCCCTTGCCCTCCGCGATCGTCTTTCCAACAGCACGTCCTTGGTTACCTGCGACCTGATGCAAACTGTCAATATCTATCACAAAACAAATAGAGAACGACACTTACATTCCAATGCTCAATCCTCTTTAGCTCGCCGGTCCCAGGTTGGGGATACAGCGCGATATCACCAATCGCGTACACCCCCTCTAATCCTTTCACACGCAATAACTCGTCCACAGTGACAGCACCACTCTTGTCGACGGCGCCCTCAAATCCTTTGCTAGACTTCAAGAACTCAGTTGCGGGAGCGACACCAACACCCATGACGACTACGTCGGCTTCGAGGGTGATCTCTTGGCCTGAAGATGATTTGACAACTACGGCGCCGACAGCGGAGGGATTGGAAGAAGACGAGACAAGCTTGGAGACTGAGGATTCGCCGTGGAATTTCACACCCTTCGATTCGTGGAACTAAATGAGGAGGTTGCCGGTGAGCTGAAAGATCCTGGCATCATAATCACGACCGTGACGATCCTTACTTTCTTAAGTGCGGCACCGACCTCTTTACCGAGGACGGCCTCGAAGGGATAACTTTCCTGGCCGATAACGTCGATCGATGCCAAATTACGTTTCTGAACGGCAACGACGAGTTCCATGCTGATGAACGATGAACCGATGACAACGAGTTTCTTGCCTTCTTGCACCGCTGTAGGATCAACTGTGAGCTACATTCCGGATACCTGTAAAACCCTCGCTCACCAGCATCAACTTTCTTCGCATCTTCGACTCCTCTGAACGTGAAGACATTGCCGAGTTCCTTGCCCTCAATGGGAAGTTGTCTCGGAGTACCTCCACTGGCAAGGATCAGAGTCTCGTATGTAACACGCTCATTGCTTGCGCCAACGACCACCGCCTTGTTCTCGAGATCAACAGCAGTGACCTCCGTGGACGGACGGAACACAACGCCATACTTCGCCTGCAACTCAGATGGAGATCGCCACTCGAGCTTCGACGCGTCGGTGATGAGCGCTTTGCTAAGTTTCGTCCTGGTGAAACGGGATCACATATCCACAGATTTGATAAGTTGGTGTTATGGCGGCATGACGTCAATATGAAGTGGGCGTACCTGTCGATGGGAGCATAGCTTTCCTTTGACAAAACTGTAATGACACCGTTGTAGCCGTGCTATACGCCAGCCACAGATCCGTCAGAGTCGCATCCAATGATGAGTGAGCGATTAGGAGTGGGTATATGCTAACCTCGCGCAAACTCTCTATGGCATGGAAAGCACCGCTGCCGCCACCGACGATAACAACGCCTGGTTTGTTGCTCGCTTGGTAGCCGGATGCGAGGAGCTTGGGTTGGCGCGACATGTTCTTCTTCTGTGTGCTTTCAGGGTCTGCTGTGACGAGGATCTTCCCGTTCTCGACGCGTGCTTGGAATGAATGGAGGGCGGTAGGTGCAGGCGCATCCTCTGCAGCGTACTTAGAATCTGCATCCACCAAAAGCGCATATATGCGTACCAATATCACCAGTGCAGACATTGAAACAGGCTGGACGTGTTCTATAGTCAGATGTAGCTGGAATTGGGGCTCATGTATACATACCTCCGTGCCAAGGGCTAGCGGACGTGTGTGAGTCTCACTGATCAGTCGTGATAAAGTATCACTCACCAGACAACACGCCCGTCAGCTGTGAGAACACCCTTCGCAAGCGGCGCGCCATAATGTGTGCAGAACGCACTCGTCGCATGAATCTTGTCTCCAAGACGCGACAACAGAACCTTACCCTCCCCTTCGAATGCTACTTCTTTACTGTTACGAGCTGTCAGCATTTTGTAATATGGACACGGCAAACGCTCACAGTTGTCCATCTTTCAACTCGCTCTCGTCGAGTACCGCAATAGTCTTCGTCGCCATTGCTCGTGTTGTCAGTGTCGGTAGTGTCGGTCTGGAAGAGAGTTGCGAGAGTGTGAAAGGCAGTGGTCGAGGGATGCGAATGCTGCGGACGACGAGCATACGCTACTTTATAACGTCGCTTGAAGTGTGTGAAGTCAAGTCGAGGCTCTGGCGAGCTGAAGAGAGGGAAACCGGTGGGATGATGTCACCATCGTGGGAACTCTTACATGCTCCGCGACATCCAATCAGCTTCAGCCCATTATCCACGCAGGCAAGCTAATCTTTGCGGCAGTCCTCGAGCCGTGTTGGGTGAGGGACGATATGTAGGAGACGCTTGTGCCTCGGTAGGCGAGCCGCATTATATCGGTGAAAATCTCCACGAATATATGTCCTAGAATACTCAAACACGCCAGTCATGAGGTTTTGAGGGCACGAATGGCTCAAGTAAGCCCAGACCCTTTACAAATTCCTGTGTCTAGACATATGGATTCTCCCATGATTATACACTGTATTCAAAACACATGCGAAACTCTCACGTTACTCCTGTTTACCGCAATTAGTACTACTTTATTCGGGCATGTGCACGTGGTCAGTATATACACACTATGAACACATATAAGGTGATAAATAGCATCCGAATTTACACATGAAAGTAGACCAATGAATGACAACACCTTACTCAACGCCCCCGCCATGCACAGTGCACAGATCGTTATCTCGATCGCGCGTCTTTCTGACTCAAGGACGCCAGGGCGCCTGTTGTGCATGTCCTTTTCGGCCATATCACCTCCGCGTATCTCGACACCGACGCTTCCCTCTCCCTCGAGATCATGTTTAAATAAGTTGCCATACACGAACATATCATTATGTCTTCATCTAAACCCCCGAGCTCCCTTTGGAAAGGCAAAGCAAAAGCTACCACCTCAAGCTCAGACGACTTCGACCCCGCCGACCTCAACCCGGTCATTACATACCGCCACCTCCATTCCCACAATCTTGGTGTCAAAGATCCTCTGAGAGTCGTAGCTCTCTGTGACAGTGACGCGTTCTACGCTGCCTGCGAACAAGTACGCCTCGGACTTGACCCCTCCCTCCCTCTTGTCGTCCTTCAATGGGATTCGCTCATCGCTGTCAACTATCCTGCAAGGAAATATGGAATAACTAGGATGAGCAAGGTGAAGGATGCGTTGAGGAAGTGTCCCGACTTGCAGGTGGTTCATGTGGCGACATATAGGGAAAGGGAGGCGGAACCTGGGTATTGGGAGAATCCGGATACGTTGACACATAAGGTAAGTATAGAGGCACGTTTGACGCGTCATAACGCGTCTCTCTTAAGCTTCTGCTGAACGGGTGTGCTTAGGTGTCGCTAGATTACTACCGTCGCGAGAGTTGGAAGGTCTACCACATGTTTAAGGACGGCCTACCGACTGGCGAAGTGGGTACGCCGTCTTCGATCTGAGTCCCTTTCCCCTACTAACCAACTCAACACACTTTGTCACATTTCACCGATAGAGAAAGCCTCTATAGATGAAGCCTTCATAGACTTCACACATCCTGTACGCGAAGAGATTCTCAAGCGTTATCCTTACCTCGCCACGGTCCCTCCCGACGCGCCGGATGGGAAAGACAGTCCACTTCCACCACCACCTCCTATTTCTTGGGATAAACTGAGCACAGTCATTCCTATCAATCCACCACCACCCGAAACCAAGACGGAGGACTCTACGGAAGAGAGACAGACTTCCGGAGAAGGTGAAACCAAGGCCGTGGACGGCGAAGACGATGTCTCGCAGTCTGAAGTAGAAGCGGAGTCAGAGAACGTACAGCCTGACTGGAATGATCCTATAGATGAGGAGGACAGCCCTACTACATGGCATGACGTCGCGCTCTCCATCGCTGCCGAGCTTATGGGACGTATACGACAAGATATTTTCAAGAAACTCGGATACTCCACGTCTGCGGTGCGTTACGTCTTGTGCAAGGCTTACAGGTGGTGTCTGGCGCATGGGAAATGCTTACTATACCTTCTTGGAAGATAGGGCATCGCAAGGAACAAATTCTTGGCCAAGGTACACCAGAACTGCGGTATTCAACAATCCATTTCCAACACTCATCCAAACCACCTTAGCTCACGGCGTCATATCGTAAGCCAAATGGACAAGTGCGTGAAATCTATCGCATGCTACACCGCAACGAAGGTTTTAACCCACTACCTAGAGCATCCTAAGAAACGCTGCCATCCCGAACTACCTCAAGCCAATGCCTTTTCAGAAGGTCCGTAATCCGGCTTTTCATGAAGCTATATTCTTACAGGCCATATCCCACTTAGATTCGATTTTTGGGAGGCAAGCTCGGCGAAGCACTCGCTCAAGAGTACGATGTCTCGCTCGTCAGTGACCTCCAGTAAGGCCTTTTCTCGTTCCCTCACTTCTTACTCAATTCTCTTTCAACTACAGTTCCGTTAGCCTTGGTAAGTACTGGGGTCGACTAACTGAGTAGTTCGACTCCATTAATGTTTGTCTCACCCGTTCTTTGAAAGACGAGATGCAGCGCAAATTTGGCGAAGAGTCTATATGGGTGTGGGAGATTCTGAGGTCGGTCTATTCTCAGTATTCATGCCTTTCTCGAAGCTAATAATGTCATAGAGGCATCGATCGTACCGAAGGTCCGTGACCACTGGACTTCGCCTTGTACACTCTCCTAAGCGTTTAACTATAGTCAAGGAGAAACCACCGGTCACGAAGAGCATGCTCGCATCGAAGAACCTTCCTCATCCTATTACGAATGCCGCACAGGGTCAGCATTGGATTCGCGTACTCGCCGCCGAATTAGCGTTGCGGCTACGTGAGGCACGAGAATCTATACCCGCGCTATGGCCTAAGTCCATTGTCTTACATGTTCGTCAGAGTGAGTACTTCATAACTAGAGATCTACTTTTGCAAGGTACTGACTGGAGTCATCATAGGTTATGATTCTTTCCGTTCCAAGCAGGCCCCTTTCCCCTTTACGCGCGACATCACTGTGGACGGCATCGCAAACGCTGGGGACAAACTATGGAAGGAGCTGGTAGGAACAGATGCAACGAGGAAGGCGCCTTTGAAGGTTACCAACCTATCATTGAGTTTCTCGGGGATCGAAAGTATGGAGACGGGTCAGAGGATGATTGAAGGGTTCCTCGGAGGCAAGGACTCGAGTGATAGTCTGAACAGATCCAAGGCGAAGAGGAAACGGTCAGAGTCCGATGATGGAGGGGAGGAGAGCGAAGATGTGGGGTCTTACCGGCGGCGCGTTGGTGATGTCAAGGAAGATACGGTGGCCACAGATGATCAAGGAACGTTGCCCACGGTTACTAATCGCACAGAAGACCAAGATGCGTATACTTGCGAACGATGTGGACGCCGGATCTCCCTACCTTCTTCGTTTATTGAAAGCCTCGGAGCGATAAGAAGCGGGAGCGGTCATGGAGACAGTGATAAACACTCCGTTGTTGCTATCGAGGACGGACCAGATATCGAGGAAGCAGCAGATGCGATCAAAGAAGCACTCAAACGGTTGCAGCGGGAACATGACGACTTTCATTTTGCGCAGGATTTGCAGAAGGCAGGTGATGGGACGTCGAGCGGCAAGTTCAAGCCTGGTGATGCGCGTGCAGCGAGATCGGGGAGTGCGACAAACGGAAGTGGGAGTTCGAGTAAGGGTGCTGTAGATTTTAAGAAGAGGAAGAAGACTGAAAGAAAACCGACGACCAAGATAAAAGAGCCGAAGGGGAATATCGCAAAGTTCTTTGTGCAGAAGTAGGAGACTTGGAGTTCTTATCCTGCAGCCATGCTCGTAGTTAGAGTCTTTAGAGACAGCTCGAGCTCGTTCTACTTGGCAATTTATGGACGAAGCATGTGAGAATTTGATTTGCTGGCAAGGTTTGACAGGCGCCCGACAGGTCGGATGATTGGCTGTGGCCAGTTTCACATGCATCACTGCCAGTGGTTGCTCTGCGTATAATCGATATCCTTCAAGTTACCCAGTTGCACCTCCAAATATTCGTCTGTGTCCAGCAAAAAAAATAGGAATGGCTTGCAAAGTATCTTTGAAAACAGCGCAGGCTCAGCAGTGCAGATCAAACACAGGCCAGTGACGACAACGCAGGGGCGCGACATGGATATCTGACACGAGTCTACCGACATGGCATCAATGATGGCACACCGCCTCTGTGGACACTTACATCTTGACGGCCTCCGGTTCTTGTTCCCTTCCTTGTGGACTACCACTACCTCTCTCTTTTCCTCTCTTCTCCTTTCGTTTTCTTCTTTCTTTCTTTCTCTCCCTTGGGACCGGTTCCTTGGCCGTCTGCTCTCTGGTTCAGACGTTGCTCAACTTTTCCTTACGACATCAAGACTCAGGCGCAGGTCGACCCCTCTGCAAAGCCCAGTCTGTCCGGAACAGTCATATCCAAGAGGCTTATTTCGTGTCATTGACTTGACCCTTTTACGTTCATTCTTCGTTGCCCTATACCTTTTCGTTCTTCAATACCTTTAACGATGTCTTCTTCGCAAGTTTTCTCTGCTTTCCAGGGTGGTCAGGGTGCCGCATTGGCTGTGAGTGTTTCACAAGTAGTTCTGACACAGCACGCTGATAAGTCAACCGGTTTGGCGCAATAGACGGTCGTCGTTTTCGCTGTGCTCTCTTTTGTAGCGATCGACTTCGTATGGCTACGAGTACTCGTAGTCGGTGTTAACCAGCTGCTGGGACGCAGTAGCATGCAGGCTATCAAGCGCGAACGCGCCATCTTTCATTCTCAACTCGGAGCCTATATGGCGAGCTTGCTGTTTGCCAACTTGCTTAGCAGCATTGCTTTCATTGTCAACGCGACCTGGGTATCTCAAGGTGGAATTACAACTGGTGCGTGCCCAGATTATACGTTTTTATTGCAATTATTGATAAGAGCGATTTCATAAGGCGGTCTTTGCACATCGCAAGGTATGGTAATCGCGTGTTATCCTTCTCCCTTCAGGACCCTCATCCAGTCATTTCATAGCCACTTTGAGTCAGATTGCAGATGTCGCGGGTGCATACTTCACCGGTGCCATCGCCGTTCACACGTTCACGTCTCTCGTACTCAAGTACCGACTTCCCTTGTGGTTTGTCTTGGGAGCTGTCCTCTTTGGCTGGGCCGTTGCTATTATCCTAGGTGAGCATATTGGACTAGACATTTATTATATTATCTTTTTGATCATCGATTGTAAAGCTATCTTCCCTATCCAAACCCAAACAAAGCTTGGCTCTTTCTACACCATCAACGGATTGACCTGTGACATCTCTCCTCAGTACCCGCTATTTGAAACCGTTATCCACCTTGTCCCCGTAAGCCTTTTTCACAGAACTCAAACTCCACCAACTGTCACTCACTGGTGGGAATGCTCTAGATCTTCATTGCATCGCTTGTTGCAGCCATTTTCTACTCGCTTGTGTTCCTTATCTTGCGCGGTACCATCGCTATCCATGGCGGCTTGAAGCTCAACCTCGACTACGAGGCCCGCAGGACGACCATGTACGACAGCCACGAGTATCCTAGGTTTATCGCTGCTATCGCTCGTAGCATGCTCTGGTACCCAGTTGGTAAGCATACTGCTCATTTGAAACTCTTGTCGGGAAGACTTATCGTATTGTGCACAGCCTACGTCGTATTGATGTTCCCGCATCTGGTTACTTGCCTTCTCCACGCCTCGGGCTTCAAGGTATCTGAAACTGGGAGGATCATCACCGCTGCCACATCTGCCTTGCTGGGTAAGAAATCAACGCCGCTTTCCATCTCTCAAATCATACTGACAGTGCTTTCAGGCCTTGCCAACGTTCTCATCTTCTACAACACCATCCGTATCATGGGTCCCGCTTTCGATGGAACTGGCACTTCCAGGACATCCGAGAAGTCGATCGGCGAGAAGAGCTTTGTCGCAGACTCCGCCTCTCCTGTCGATGTCGCCCCCTCAGTTGCATCCATCCGTGCTCCCGCACGTGCATTCCCTCCTCCCCGTAGCGTTGTCTCTGAGCGATCCTTCGAGACGTTTGGCTCTGGACACAGCCGTCAAGCCTCCTCCATCAGTTCCGTCGGCGCTGATTCGACACGGCGCTTGATTCCTGCCGCCCACCTGAAGCAAAGCAGGTCTGACAGCCCCGCTCCACATGAAATCGGCCGCTCTATCACGCCTGTTTCTGAGCTGAACGAGATCATCAGCAACGGTTCCGACAAGTCTGTTCCTCGTCTCACTGTCACTGTCCCTGAGCATGCCAACTCGCTCCCTGCGCCTCGCCGTGACGGCCGCTCGCCTGTTGTTCGTAATCCGTCTGCCATCTCACCTGTCCAGCCTTCTGCGATGATGCCCATTCCCCTCACTGGAAGAAAGTCACCGTCGTCTCCGGAGAGCGAGTATCCTGTTTCCCAACGCACCTCCTTCATCAATATGTACGCTTCGAACGAGGAGGTACCTGCTATGCCCACCTTTGCTTTCGCCTCTCCCGGATACTCCTCCTCTCCTGCGTCTGATGGAGAGGAGAGTGACGCCCCTCGCAGCGCCTTCTCCCAGAGGATGCCTATCCCCGCGGCGACTCCCCGCCCGAACAGGCCTAAGCCCAAGTCTCTGAAGTCTGAGATGCTTGACCGTTTGAGTGTCCTCGACTCACCTGAGGAATCCGGTGGACTAAGCTCTATCGCATGGGCGAGCCTCGTCGCGAACGCAGCTACGAGCAACGGCGGTGTACGTTCCGCCACTCATGCCCCCTTCGCGTACTCTGAAAGAGACGAGAAGAAAGCATCCCGCCGGCGCTCGAGATCGGTGGATAGCTGGGTTGTAGATGAGGCTGAGGCGCTCGACGTTCCGTCGATGCTGCGTCCTGGTGTCAAATCGCCCCACGCGCCTTCCTCCGCGAGGTTACCGAGGTCGACATCCAATGCTTCTACTCTGGCATCACCGAGGCCATTGCCGCAACCTAGGTCTGCTGTGCCTTCGTCTGGGTTCGCTGGTGAGAGGGTACGTGACGGTCCTTCCCGAGTGCCGACGTACAGGACCTTTGGCAGGAACGACTAAGCTATGGGAGTTCCGGGATCTGTGATATCAGTGGTAATGTGACTGGGTGCTGAAGGAAGGCATAATATGCAGAGCGCGGCATAGTGGGACACGGATCTTACACGGTGTTGTTCCAAGCCTCGTCCATTGAAAGGCCATTCGCGCACACGACGATAGCAGGCTTTGCGGTCACAGCAGCTCCTATAAGCTACTCGTGATGTCGATGCCCGATCGTATGCTTCAGTTTAATAGTTGTACTGTGTACACACCCTCGCATTCACGTTGATCATGATTGCGCAACCACCTTGTTGCTTAATTTATCCCTAATTTGTTTCGTAAATCCATTTTATTCGCCTGGTTGACTGGGAGTGCATGCGGTGATTTGGGCACCACCATAAAGTTCGTCAGTAACAATGATAAGACATTGCATCCTCCCAAGTTTGGCTGAGACTCTTAGGCACCTGTTTGTAAAACACTGATCCTATATACCATAGATTGCAACTTCTCCCCCCTATACAGTGATCCTGCGGCCTGGGAAGACGACCTTCCGGACCAGTCGGTTGATATTGTGTGCTATTATTTGGCCTTAGTTATCACTGCAATATATAGGCGCTTTAGCCTGAGGTTCTGCTCTTCTCGCAATCACAGCCGGCTAGCCAGTACCCCGACTAGGTATAGATACAGGATCCTCGCTCTCAGCGGATCTGAACCTTCACCACAATACTGTCCAGCCTCTCAACTTCAGCTCTCCTGATTTGGTTAAATTGCTATCCGGAGTACAGTCAACCTGCTGGCAAGGAACTTGAAGGAAGTGCCCGTACACAGAAGCAGACAAAAGGTATCATTCATGGAGCAAGAACACAGCTAATGCATCATGAAGATGATCAGGCACTTCAAGTTAATCCAGGCACAGAGAAGACGAAGACGACACATTGTTGGCTAAATATACCGCTGCGGGGCAGGGCGCCATGTACTTGTTATAGTAGTCAGCTGCAGGTTTGAATTCGAGAGTTAAGTCTCCACCTGGTACTATCCTGTGATTTTGACAGAAAACGAATGGCGCGATGCCCAAGTGTAGATTCCAAGCAATTAGATCACACTTTATCTCACCTCTTGTAACGATACTGTCTCGCTTGCTCAGAGTGGCACAGCGCTGAGTCGCAACCAGTGCCAACGCGATAACATTTACAATGCTAGCAAAACTAGTATGTCTAATACCTCAATAATCAAGCCCATAATACACGCAGAGTAGCCGCACCGCCAACTCGTGGTCATCAGAATCAATGATACGCATAGTAAGTCCAACCACCACAACTGTTCGCATCCACACGAACTGATCGCAGCGCCACAAAAGGTGCCGCCTTTCCCTCCCTCTTCATACCCAACTACTTCGACGGGCTTCCCAGATATGATCGAGTCAGAATTGTTATTAGGGAAGCCCTAATTTGAAGAAGGCTGCCAGGCAACCTTGTGAAATCTGACGCTGCATTGTTACCACGCCTTCAGGGTGTTGACGCGTTGACGGGTGCAGTGCACTGAGTCCGAGGGGTGAGGAGAAGGTACTTGTACTCGCCACGTACCCATCTTTCTACTTTTTACCTTCTGCCATTCTTACCAGACCACACGACTTCGTCTAAGTGAACTCTACCCGACACCCTCGGTCTGGCTTGGGCATTGAGATCAGACTGACGTTCCGAGTCCTCATTCATTAGTACTATATCAATTCAGAGTCAACGTGTCTACGATGTCTAAGGTATGCTCTCTTGACATTCAAGGGTCCTGCGAGCTGATGTTATTACCGCTAAGCCCTCACAGGCAGGTTTCATGAGAGAATACAAGCTCGTAGTAGTTGGTGGTGGTGGTGAGTATCATTACATCATGCTTTAGCACGACGTCTAGGGCTAACCCATTTTCGCGCATCATAGCCGTCGGAAAGTCGTGCCTAACTATTCAGTTCATCCAAAGCCACTTTGTAGGGGAGTACGATCCTACAATCGAGGGTAAGAGCATCCGAGTTGGCTCCGCGTAGCTCTGCATCCTGATAGACGGCGTCAGATTCATACCGAAAGCAGTGTACCATAGACGACGAAGTAGCGCTTCTCGACGTCCTCGATACGGCCGGTCAAGAGGAATACATGCAAGTTACCTTCCTTACATTGTCCTAGTTGTTAACTCTCACACGTACCTTGTCAGTGCGATGCGAGAGCAGTATCTCCGGACGGGAGAAGGCTTCCTGCTTGTCTACTCCATCGCTGATCGCCAGTCTTTCGAGGAGATCGGAGGGTTATACCAACATATTTTGCGCATCAAGGATATCGACTCTTGCCCCGCCGTGATCATCGGCAACAAATGTGACCTTGAATTCGATCGTCAAGTTGGGATGAACGGTAAATACCTTGACCATGCCCAATAACTTCGAAGGCGATGTTGATGTGAATGCCCTGTTTTAGAGGGACGTGACCTTGCGAAACACTATGGGTGCAAGTTCATCGAGACTTCTGCGAAGCAACGCATCAACGTTGATGAAGCGTTTGCCACTGTTGTGCGAGAAATCAAGCGCTTTGAGAAGGTAGAGTTTTGGAATCCAGCAAAGCAACGACACCACTCACCGTCTGCTTTATAGGTTCATCAACATGGCCGTCCAGGACAACAATTATCCATGGGACAACAAGGCGGACGTCACGAAGAAGATAGCGCAGGCGGATGCTGCGGCAGTTGTATTGTGGCCTAGTGTAGAGTCAACTCTGGGGGCCAGATGTTAGATCCTGAGGGGACGAAGAAGCCTAGAAAGAAGTTCACTGTTCTCGTTTTGGATGCTATCTTGTTGTAGAATTCCGACATACCCAATACGCTAGATAAAGCAAATCTGTATGAATATCTCTATGTATGTTTATATATACCGTGTATCTTGAAAGTCCGATTCACTGCATTGAGATGAGTAGAAACCTGGAGTTTGAACGGCGACCTCGAATATTCTGATGACACGATAGGTTCAGATATCGATGCAACAATAGCAAGATAGCAAAATATGCATACCTCCGAAACGCATGTTGCCATCTCGGATTGGTTACATTATCTTCGAGTTGAACTACTTTACGGGCCCCATGTCGCCTTGAAGAAGAGGTTAATGCCATAAGCGTAATATTCTTTGTTTATCTGGATGTTCGGCTGGCCATGGGATTGAAGCTTTTAGTGGTGTTAAATTAGAAGAAACTCGAGTAGCTATCCCCATGCCATGAGTATGTCTTAAACACAAGCATATGCAATCGACCCCATGACCTGTAACGTTGTAAGACTGTCTGCGCATAGATGATACTGTAGAACAAACTTATGATGTGCATCACCGTGCGGAGACCGGAGACGAAGCTTATAAAGCGAAGCAAGCAGCAGCTGAGGGAGCTGGCTTGCTTACAGCTGATTTCTATCGGAGTGGCTGCTTTATTATGGCCTGAAATTGGCTGTTCCCAGCAGACTTGGATTGCGATAACTGCCACCTACCATGGCCATGATGCATGACGGTGCGGCAGATACGAAACTATGGGCGTCTACAAGCGCTCCGACTGTTTACTGCTATTTGTCCCCCATCACTCCGTGTCTGTCAGAACCGGTCCAGTATCAGGGAGTTACATGACCAGTTCCTCGACTCTCTTGTCTTCCACCTCCACCTTTCCCTCTCTTTCATTTCAGAACAACCAGGTACACTCAATATGTCTAGGGTACGCATACCAGTGATGCTTCGAGTGGTATTGACAGACGCTGACGCTTGCGGTATAGGCTCAGTTCTTGAGGGAGTACAAGCTCGTGGTCGTGGGAGGTGGTGGTCAGTATCAGTACAGCCATTCGCCACGAGAAAGCACTAAGAAACAATTGTACAGGTGTTGGAAAGTCGTGCTTGACCATCCAGTTCATTCAGAGTCATTTCGTGGACGAGTATGACCCGACAATCGAGGGTGAGTAATCCTTTACACTGAACAGTCCAGCCTGGCGTCGTTCCTGGCATAGGCCATTTGCGTCAGCATCTTTTATGCCGGCACTAATCTTATGGGACGTCCGTCACTTTTTCAGACTCGTACCGAAAGCAGTGCGTCATCGACGATGATGTCGCCCTGCTCGATGTCTTGGATACAGCTGGTCAGGAGGAATACGGGTGGGTTCAGTTCACTCCTTTCTTGTGTATACGGTTGCCTAATGACTTGGTTGATAGTGCTATGCGAGAGCAGTACATGCGCACGGGCGAGGGCTTCTTGCTCGTCTACTCCATCACGTCCCGCACCTCTTTCGAGGAAATCAGCACTTTCTACCAGCAGATCCTGAGAGTGAAAGATATGGATACCTTCCCCGTGATCATCGTTGCTAACAAGTGCGATCTCGAGTTTGAGCGCCAAGTGGGCATGAACGGTATGTTTTTGATTTCTCACCAAAGCTGTATCACAGGATGACTGATGGCGTGTTACGCAGAGGGTCGTGATCTCGCCAAGCACTTTAACTGCAAGTTCATCGAGACCTCTGCTAAGCAGCGTATCAACGTCGATGAGGCTTTCACCAACCTTGTACGGGAAATCAGGAAATACAACAAGGTGCGAGTTCTTCATATAGTAGTGGCGCACTGCTGACTCACGGTCTCTCCAGGAGCAACAAACCGGTCGCCCCGGCCAGCAATCTGGTCCTCCTGGAGCCCCTGGAGCGTACAATAGCGCAAACATGGATGAGGGTGCAGGCGGTTGCTGCGCAGGATGCGTCGTCGTATAACTGCACTTCTCCCTTACCCCGTTGTTAAGCGACGGAACTCACTACCACCCCATGCCTCTCGTTTTAACTCCGTTTTCTCATCGTTCCTTCATCTCCCGTTGCCTTTTCTCCTCGTTTCCTCATTTCTTTTCCCATGCCCATGGTTCTCGTCATATCGTTGCTGCTTTCTTGTTTGTAACCGCGTTCGCTTCTTATTTTATTGTTTTCCGTTGACCCTAGCTCCCACCACCTCCTTCTGACAAGTTGGTTATGTCGTTCGTTGCACTGCCTTTACTGGGATCGGGATAATCTGGAAATTTAGACTTATACCTCGTATGTCATAGGTCATATACTTAGGAGGTGTTGCAATTTATGCAATTTTCTCCTCAGTCCGACGGCATGCTGGCTCCTGCTTGCGCTTGGTATGTGTGCCTGCCCATGCGGCGGGAAACGAAGATCAGGCACTATATGAGGTTTGTCATACGCGGTGACATGTACTCTACGATCTGTGGGCTTTATTCGCAGCTTTTCCCTCTCGAAGGTAGGATGGACGCTGACGAATGCGATGAATAATGTATTCGGGAAGCCCGACGACATGAGAATGATTCTGAATGATTGTGTTCGCGTTCGAACATCACAGATGCGAACAATTGGGAATTTATCTTTCCTGATGTTTTTGATGCACTTAATAACGGGGGTGAGAGCGAACGAACAAGGCCGAACCTACTTTAAAGCTCTCGTGAAGACAAAGTATTACACGGCTATGCGAGCAGAATAGAGTATAGAAGAGAAATAGATTGCCCCCCCTCCTCCGGCCATATTTCCGCAACTCAGCTTTCCAACTATATACTGATGCATGACATATCATGATATGGTGCATGTTCCATGACTGAAGGCTGTTTTCTTGATTCGGCACTTGTTCGGAGAGGTGACCGTCTCGTTCCGCTATATGTATAAGATGGGACTCAGGAAGGCATCTGACTCTCGTGTAGGTATGCGCAACTTACTAGCCAACGTTGCCTCATCATATGTACGAGCGCGGTGAACATTTGCTCGACGTCTACCGGATTTTTGGCACATATTTGGAAGAACTGGCAGCCAAACTCTTGAGCGAGCAGTTTGCCCTCTATCCCACCTCGTGAGATCGTCTGCAGCTATGGACACAGAACAGCAGTACCTTCCACGCTCACTTGCCGATGGTACTCAAGGTCGTTCTTGTTGGCGACTAGAGTAACAAAGAATGTCTTTGACTCCCCCTCTTTGACGTGCTTTATACGTTCAAAGGTATGGCGCATTTGATCGAAGGACAGATGGTTCGTGATGGAGTAGATGAGGATAAAGCCTTCGTGGGCGCGAATCTCGATGTCAGAGATGTGACTACATTCAGGAGTTTATGTGAGTTATCAACAGAAGATAGAAAGCGGGATCAATCCTACTAGCATCCAGGCCCATGAGGGCACGTCCCTGTGTCCGTGACCTCGACGTTCGCGATATCGTCTTTAAACTCGATTCGTTTCTTGAACGTGTCTGCAGCAGAAGAGAGTAGGGCCCATGAAGGGAGATCTTTGGTGCACATGCGCTGCATTGCGTACCGTGAATGATGGGATCATACTCTTCGATTACACGACCTAGTGCAAACTGCAAAGTCATTGTGGTCCTTCCGACGCCTAGAGGAAGATATGGCCGAGAAATTCATACAAGGATTGATGCAAGGAAGCAAGATAGACTTACCGTCTACTCCGAGGACGAGAATCCTGTAGGGATACTGAGGTTTATCCATCTATAGCCTGCGGTTTATATGACGGTCAGGTTGAGAGCTGTATAATCGTCTTCTTGATGGGATCTGTTCAGTTCCGAAAGAGGCTGAAATTGGACATAACTGTCCTCATGATATGGATACGCCGAGCACGGGTTCGCAACGAAGAGTGCTGCTTACATGTCTTTCGTAAAGTATGAAGGTAACTTGAATACATTAAGAGCAATATACCTATACCAGTTGTCGAGATGAACGGCGACAGCAAATGTCGCCACCACAAATACCCACGTATCTGCTTTCCACTAAACCGGCTGTCTCTGCCATTGAGTTCCATCTGATGGTACTTTCTCTGCAAGAAGTCATTCAGAATCTTCTCTAGAGTCTCTCAGTACGACTTACGAATTGGTGTGGTCACATCTTCCTCGTTCACAGCACGTATGCTGTCAATACCCAGTTCGTACGGACCTTCGACACCACTATTTCCACCAAGAAGAGATATCCCAATGGTGCGAACTCGTTCGGTATACATTGAAACTTGCTCTGATGAGATCTCTCCTGTGTTAGTCAAAACGAAGCTGTCGAACGGGATCTACAATTTACATGGGTCATCAGCAGGGAGCCATATGTGGTATGAAGGCAGGTCACTTACAAAGACATCTTCCCATTCCCCGTCGTCTCGCTGGAAGAAAAGACGGTGCTGCCATAGATCACTTGTAATTGGCCCATCAGTCTGTATATTCACGTAGTAGGAGTTGCGAGTTCGCGGATGGCCCGCTGCACGTAGACGCAGAGCCAGGAATCGGTAATTTGATACGTCGTCGGTTATTTCACCGAACAAAGTTGGTCTTGGCTAGTGCTGCGTTGGTTGGGAGGTTGAATAAAGATGTATACCATAACTCACCTTGCTTCGGAAACCAGCGTACCCACCTCTCACACGCCCTTCAAACCCTGGACGAGCAGCAAGTTTCATTTCTCCCCAGAACTTCGCGGTGGGCCTCTGTGGAATCAGGTCTGTCTTGAGTGCACTTGAGGATGCTGTAGACTCGTCCAACTCCAGGTGCGCCGTAGATGTACCACCAATGTCTCCGTCACAGCCCGTTGCAAACTGGTCAATCTGAGCTTTGTTATGGAAGGTCCAAAGAGTGAGTGGTGTCCTCTGAGGGTCATCTGCACCAGCCATGCGTAGTACTGGAGAGCCGAAGTGAGTACTAGGTCTTGGATACTATTATTTGAACACGGTTACCTCTCGATGTATTGTCTCGGAAAACTTGACTAGAACGGTTCACATATTGAGCGAGTCTACCGAATCGTGACATGCTGAGAAAGCAGTGAATGCACGAGGCTTGTGGATAGACAACAGATTGTTGGTGGCAGCGGGTGCACAGGCCGGGCGCGGAAGCTTGCCAGTGGGTGTGACGTATTGAAAAACCCCGACGCTTCGGCATAGCTGATGCGCCTCGGCATGTCGGCGCGCCCCTGCGGCCTCCGAGTCCGAACTTGACTTCCCATGCCACCACGGATGTCTTGACCACGGTCAAGCACAAACAAACTATTCCCACAATGTTCTACCCATTATCTCGTTCTTTACTTTTCACATCTACTACTCTTCTTGTCCTAATGACTTCAGCATCCCTAGCCCAGAACAATACTACTGCATCCGCACTCATCTACTCTGCCACAGCAGACTTCCGTCACGACTCCATTCCTACGGCAATTGAAGCTCTCAAAGCACAAGGCTCTTCCTACAATATTCAGTTCGACAACACAGAAGATGCATCCTGGTTTACAGACGATAAACTCGCTCGATATGATCTCCTTGTGTTCCTGATGAATACTGGCGAAGGTAAGCATGTTACCAGATCGGTACCAGTCACGACGATCCTGGACTCTCATCATTACTGCTGCTGTACTCATGACTGACTGCATGCAGTCCTTGATGCCAACGGTCAGGCTGCATTCCAGGATTACATCAACAAGGGTGGGAACTTTGTCGGGATCCATGCTGCCTCAGACTGTTTGAGGAACTCGACCTTCTTCGACAAGGAGCTCGGTACGTGGTTCCGTCTGCTTGATGAATGCTACGCTCTATCTAATTGCTACCCGCCATCAAGGTTCACACTTCGACTATCATCCAGAGATTACGAATGCGGTATTTACACCTCCCTTGAGAGACAACCGAAACTGGCGTTTACCTCCATGTTCAGACCGTTGATGTTCTCGACCACTCTCATCCTAGTACGAGCATGCTTCCAGACCAGTGGCATGTTTATGACGAAATGTGTGTGGCCACAACTAGGTAGCGTTCAGTATTAATAACCTCCATAATATTAGGTACAACTTCAAGTCGGATCCACGCAGTGTCGGCGCGACCGTTATACTTTCGGCCAATGACTCAAGCTACAAAGGTCAGCTGGAACAGAGCCGACTTCTATCGAAGTTTGTGTCTCGATTGAATGCAATGCAGATCCCGGAACACGCCGCTTCAATCAAGGCACCCCTCATCCTACTGGTCAGTACTCCGTCCTTGAAGGCGATCTTACCAAGGTTCTCATCCCCCTAAACTCGTATAACCTTGCAGCTTGGTATCAAGAGCACGGTGCTGGTGTAGACGCAGGAGGCGTAGCAGGCCGGAGCTTCTACACTAGCTTAGGTCACACTAACGATACGTGGAAGGTAAGTTACTCTATGAGATGCAGACTGCATACTTATGACTGCTGTAGGATAAGCTTTTCCTTGGGCATGTAATGGGTGGAATCTCGTGGGCTATACAATCCGGCACCACAAGGGCGACCAATTCCAGTGCGCTTGTTGGCACTTCTACCGACAACTCAACCACCACGACTTCTGTGTCCGGCACTAGCACAGTTCCCTCGGCTACTGGCAGTCCGTCGAGTATACAGTCTTCTGCGGCATTGTGAGTAATATTGAAGTAAGACTGGATAACCAAAAATAAAGCTGACTATCGATCAACAGGACGACGGTTGCCGCTGCATGGACTACATCTTTTGTATCAGCGGTGCTGGGACTATTCGCCCTGCTAATCTAGGTTACCCTAATGCGTATGAGTCTGACCTTGCAAATAAGCTCTGAATGTTGTTGCTGTATTGACCACTCATCAAGGGACTGAGTTGACATGGTACGCGCCATCACATGTCACAAACGATTTATATGCTCACGTACACACTCAGCTGATGTTTGGACTCACTGGATTGCGTGTTGTGCACTTTCAAGAGACTGGGTCTCGATGGCGCAATTCCCGCGATAAACGTAACCGCGGTGTCAGTGCTGATGCCAGAAATCAGTCACCCGGCTCTTTGCAGCCTTCTCTCCTCACTCCAGATCCCTTTCGTGTCTTCTCGATAATCGATATCGGGGACACTTACTCTGAGAACCGGACAAACGTGTTCAACAGTGTGCGTGGGCTGTCAGCTCAAGCTCCAATCAGGTGTTGCCGTGTCACGCTTTGGCGATCCCCCGTGGCCTCGTCCGTCACAACTTCGACCCGCTTCAGTTTGCACCCTATGAACTATAGCTAGTTCCGTGGCACCCACCACAGATTCACGGCCAGCGAAAGTTCTGCCTCTGAACTGTATACTGTCTGTATTGGTGAGTCATGGCTTCAATCTCCTCTCCTGGGGACCCACTCACTTATATAGCGGCGCGGGTGTTTTTTCGGCGACAGGTACAACGAACATTCGAAGTCCGGAGATCACCTAACATTAGCAATCGGGCCTTATTATACGTTATTACGCACAAGCAACCCCCATTTGCGTAATAAAGGTAAAAGAGTCTCGACCTCACAATCTGCGCGTCCCCGCGAAACTGCTCGAAAACCTGACTGGTATACCCGCATGAACGATTGTCGCTTAAGGGCTTGATGGGACAAACAGTCCTCCGGGCTTCTTCGTACTCAATGGGACTAAGCAGCGCTCGAAAGGTGGGTGATAAGAGTGGTGTGGATCGCCATGGAGGCGAATCAGCCCCTCCTAGGCTCCTCCCTTCCCCTCCCCTCTTCGACAATGGCAGGCGGCTTCGGTTTTCAAGATGACGAGGAGGAGGTCCAGCAGTCGTTGCTACCGCCGACGGACAAGAAGCAAAAGGTGGTAACGCCGCTTCCGAAGCTTCAGCTGGGCGTTCTGCTATTTTTCCAGTTGGCGGAGCCCATCACCTCCCAGTGCATATACCCCTTCATAAATCAAGTGTGTATTCAAATACGCTTCTTACATACTGGACATACGCTTATTCTTTGCGTAGCTGGTGAGCGAGCTGGACATCACAGGCGGCGACGAGGCCAAAGTGGGATATTATGCTGGATTAATCGTAGGTTCTTACGGAAATCTTACGGTAAATAGTCTCTAAACCTTTTATATTCCAGGAGTCGCTGTTCTTTGCGACAGAGGCCATGTTCATCTTGCAATGGAGCCGTGTTTCGGACCAAATCGGCCGTAAACCCGTGCTGCTCGTGGGAGTAGCCGGTCTTTGTATCTCAATGATCTTCTTTGGCCTCTCAAAAACATTCATATCATTGGTGTTGAGGTATGTCTGGACACAGTGTTTTCTATCGTCTACTGATATGAGGAACAGCCGATGTCTCGTTGGAATGCTTAATGGTAACCTCGGTGTCATTAAGAGTATGATGGCCGGTAAGTTCTAAACGTGGTGCCTTCGAGTGGCAAAGAGCTTACTATATGTTTGCAGAGTTAACTGACTCGACGAACAGGGCCCAAGGCTATGCCTTGATGCCCGTTGTATGGTCCACAGGGAACACTATCGGGTAAGCTAACATCGCTAAGTCCTCAAAACACAGCTTAACCTTTGCGGATGTGATAGTCCATTAATGGGTGGTCTACTTTCCAAACCGCACGACCATTGGCCACAAATTTTCTCGGACAAGTTCTGGCTTGATTACCCATACTTTCTACCTTGCGCTGCAGCCGCTGCGTTCTCGGCGTTCACTTTCGTCGTAACCGCAATATTCCTTAAAGAGGTTGGAGCAAACACAGTCCCGTTCTTGATAGACATAACTAATACCTTCAAACAGACTGTGCCTACACGACGTCCACCACCAAAATCCGGTTTTGATGACCGGGAATCTTATGTACCACCCGCCCGTCCGATCCCCATGCGCGAACTTCTTACCTACCCTGTCCTTCTCTCTGTTTCCTGTTATGCCATCCTGGCGATGCTGGATATCGCATATCGTGCCATTCTCCCCTTGTTTTATGCTACCCCCATCCATCTTGGAGGACTTGGACAGCCTCCCGCACGGATTGGCACCACCCTCGCTTGCTTCGGTATTGCCAACGGTTTCTTCCAAGCGACTTTCTTTGCTCGGCTTATTGAAACCGTTGGACCGCGAAGATTATTTCTGCTTGGACTTGGGATGTTCGTGTTCCTATTCTGGATGTTCCCTGTGATAAGCGGAATAGCACAACAGTCGGGTGCGACTGGTTGGGTATGGGTCTTGGTTGGAGTACAATTGTCGTTATCTGTTGCGTGCGACCTGGCTTATGGTGAGCCTTATACGACGATGCCTCTTAATTATTCTCTGATCAAGCACGTTCATGAACTAGGGTCAATATTCCTTTATGTGTCTGCTGCATCCCCTAATCGCCAATCTCTCGGTGCAACCAACGGTGTGGCCCAGCTGGCGGCGTCAATCGTCCGTGCAGTTGGCCCAGCACTGTCAACTTCGCTATTTGCTGCATCTGTACAACATGACTGGCTTGGAGGGACGGCTGTGTATGTGATTCTGATCTGTTTAGCATGGCTCTCGTTACTTGTAGGCAAGCGACTGCCGGAGCGACTGTGGAACGAGGAGGAGTAGTGATATATGTACTCTGGCTGTTTGGATAGAGCGTGACAATAGTGTGGCTTATTTGTTGGGTTTATCGTGGTTTACTTGGGTCTAGTGCCAAGATGGCAAATCACGTTCATGGACTAACACATACTAGTAGAACACTTCCAGATATGTGTACTACACAGAATAAATCAATAAAGTCGGATCACGCACCCCAATCTCTGTCAAGGCAGCTTGCGACGCTCGCGTCCTCCATAACTGGTGATTGAGTAGTCGTATGTGTGGTGCTCAAGGCAAAGCGTAGATAATAACATTACTTTCAAGTTCATCGTGTTAGCTACTTATCTAGCCGGGGTGATTATAGCTCGGGCGGTGTCCAGCTACAAGCCAATCATGTCTCGCGTATGCGATCTCGATGAGGCCGCTGATTCGCGCCCGCCCGAGAAACTTCGTAAGCAGGATCGCCGCCGTGCGGCTCCCCCCACAAGTTAATGTCGATTGCAAGAGGCCACTGGTCATCAATGTTCCTTGTGCTGCCTCGACCTCTGTTTTGCCGACTTAAACTAACGATATGCTTATCAAACATTGCGGTGACGTCCCGCTATATGCCAATGCATCCAACTCAGAACATCCTAGTACTACTGCTACGTACGATGTATCCAGCCGACTATATAAGGCGAGCATGGCAGCTGGAAGCCACAACCAACACACATTCCTCACTCACATCTCCTTCCACGGCTCTCACAAGCACCGCCCCTTTCTCACTCACGAGTTCCAGTCACAATGTCTAAGACTTCCATCCTCCTTCTCGGTCCCACCGGTATGTCTTCGCTATTCTAACACATTATGCCACTATGGTCTGACATATCGCCTCTTACTTTAGGCTACCTTGGGAGCTCTGTGTTGGGCCGTCTGCTTGCCCATCCCAAGAAGGACACGTTCGAGGTTACTGTCCTGGTCCGCTCTGAAGAAAAGGCAAAGAAGCTCAAGACCTTTGGCGTCAAACCTGTTATTGGTTCGATCAAAGATACCGCTCTGGTCGAAAAATTGGCCGAGCAGACACACGTACTGTTTAACATTGTAAGCATCTGAAGAGTTCGATTCAAGATCCCTTCATTGAGCTGACAGATGATCTTCAGGCTGACTCCGATGATCTCGACGCCACAAACGCGTTCCTGTCTGGGTTTAAGAGAAGGCATGCAAAGACTGGAGATGTCCCCATTCTAATTCATACTTCCGGTACTGGTAAGCTTTCGTGAGCTTGTCTGTAACGGTCACACAATACTTATTTTCATTTGCGTCTAGGTGTCTTTATGTGGGCTGGCTCGACGGACGGCCTCGATGCCACAGATAGAGTTTTCACTGATGACAACCCAGCGGACATCGACAACTCCACACCTGATTCTGCCTTGCACAGAAATGTTGATCTCGTTGTTCTAAAAGCCGATGAAGAAGGTTGGTTCCAATATTACTACATTCGCATTACCATATAATGACCGCAATCAATCCTTCAGGCTACGTGAAGACACATATCGTGATGCCCAGTACTATTTGGGGCGTTGCTTCGAACCCGATTGTTGACGCTGGTATTGCGAACCGCTTCTCTATTCAAGTTCCTGCTATGATTAAGGCTGCACTTGGTCGTGGTCAAGCCGGTGTAGTTGGAAAAGGCAAGGGATTGTGGACGGGTGTCAATGTTAACGAGCGTACGTACGCTTTACCTGCTCCCCTGTTATTCAATGCTAATTAAGCTTCAATACAGAGGCAGACTTCTACGTAAAGCTTTATGATGCCATCCTCGCCGACCAATCCGCAGTGGGTCATGGCCATAACGGCTACTACTTCGGCGAGAACGGTGAATACTCGTGGTACGACCTCTCCAGAGCCATTGGCAAGGCTCTGGTCAAACGGGGTATCAGTAACTCAAGCGAGCCGACAACCTTCGCCAAGGAGGAGTTGTCTAAGTACTTCTGGACAGAGGAGATCGCTGGCATCTGGGGCTCCAACGCTCGCGTCAGGGCTCCTCATTCTCGGTCGATTGGATGGCAGCCAAGGCTCACCACTCAGGACTTCCTTGCAAGCATCGACGCTGAGGTTGACGCGATTATCAAGCAACAGAAGGAGCTGGAGCAGCCCAAAGCTGACAAGCGTCGCTCGACGTCTTGGCTCACCTCCGCCGCTTCGAAAGTTATACGGCGCATTCGTCAATAGAGCCTTTTCATTTCACTATTGGATTGTATGTACTATGGCTGAGAGGAGATCTAGCAGAGATAACTATACCAACAGACGGGATACCATAGATACTAATCATAATACAGCGATCGTTCGATATTAATAATTAAACCTCCTTATAATACATTGTATTACCTTTGACGACTCTGCTTTAGGGTTTGCATGAGTGATTTCTTGTCGATGTCTCCAATTACTTATTCACCATATACATGTATCTATTGCGCATTCGCAATGATGTCTTGAAGTACAGCAAGATGCCAGAGCTCACGTACACTAGTATATGATGCAACAAGTTGTAAATATAAGAGAAGCAATCGTCACCCATACATTCAGCAAGTACTATCACCAGCATCGACTGGCCGCCGTACTACTTAGTGAGTACACTGTGCTCTTTAGATCTTCCAGTCCAAGTTCGGGCAGGCTACTGCTGGTAATCATTGTCAGAAGGATGCCGCCTGCTCGCACTCCGGTATTAAAGGAGTAGGCAATCTGTTAGCACTGCTTCAACGACGCAGTATGAACTTGTAGGTCCTCTAGATCTAACGTGGCCGCGGCTAGTCTCGTTCCCAGACGTCGGACGTCGCCGAGGCTCCGTCCCCATTAGGCCAGCGGACTTCGAAAAACTTTGGGACGTCCGCCGGTTGGCTAGGCTCGCTCTCCCATGTTTTTCGAAGTCCGCCGTCCCAATCCGTCTGGTCACGAGACTAGGCCGCGGCCACGATGGATCTCGCAAAGGTAATCTCACTCGGTCGGGATCAGACCGCAAACCAATCAAGTTGCGTATAGATGATCAACTTCATAAGCGCCTGTGTTTGATAAGCATTTCGGATCGCCGCCACGTCTTGTCCAGCGACCACCACGATGAACAATCAATCCCCCAGGGTTCGTAATATTGCCTCGACCTTTGCTCATGCTGCCTGCTGAATTATCTGTTCATTAGAGCTTAATCATCGCTGCGGCAGAAGTCCGCTGGCGGTCGTACCGAGCTTCAGTACCCTCAGGACGAGTATATAAGACGAACATGGAAGAGCGGAACCTCAACAAACACAACTACCTCATCCCATTCACAACACACCTCACCTCACCCTCCACCTTTTCCAACCTCATTCGAAATGTCTAAGACTTCCGTCCTCCTCCTCGGCCCCACTGGTAAGTGTCGTCCCTTTCATCCTTACTTCACCATTCTAATTCTACGTTTGCGAATCAGGTTACCTCGGCAGCACTGTTCTCAGTCGTCTGCTTGAACACCCTAAGAAGGACTCCTTCGAGATCACTGTTCTCGTCCGCTCTGAAGAGAAGGCAAAGAAGCTCGAGACCTTTGGCGTGAAGCCCGTCATTGGCTCAATCAAGGACACCGCCTTGGTTGAGAAGTTGGCCGAGCAAGCTCACGTCCTGTTCAACATTGTAAGAATATCCCAATATGGTGTAAACATACATGCGCTCACGCCGAACGTGGTTCTAGGCTGACTCAGATGATCTTGACGCTACAAACGCATTCCTCTCTGGTTTCAAGAAGAGGCACGAAAAGACTGGCGATGTTCCCATTCTAATTCACACCTCTGGCACTGGTGAGTACAACCCATTTGTTGTGTGCGACACCTCCGCTCACCGTGCTTTTGTTTTCTGAACAGGTGTCTTCATGTTTGCTGCACCGAACACTGGTCTGGTTGCCGCAGACAGGGTTTTCAGCGACGACGATCCGAAGGACATCGACGCATCCACCCCCGACTCCGCATTGCACCGTAACGTCGATCTCGTAGTCCTGAAGGCTGACGAGGAGGGCTACGTGAAGACGCACATCGTCCTCCCTAGCACGATCTGGGGTGTTGCCTCCAACCCCATCGTCGACGCTGGTATCGCCAACCGCTTCTCTATCCAAGTTCCTGCCCTCATCAAAGCTGCCCTCGGCCGTAGCCAAGCCGGTGTCATCGGCAAGGGCCAGGCCGTTTGGACTGCCGTCAATGTCAACGAACGTAAGTCTTCCATTGTCCTCAGCAATATGACATCGATACTAATAGTTGCTCTCAGAGGCCGAATTCTACGTCCAACTGTACGACGCCATTGCCACCAGTCCCGAGAAAGTCGGACATGGTCACAACGGCTACTACTTTGGCGAGAACGGTGAGTACACCTGGTACGACCTCGCCAAAGCCATCGGCAAGGCCCTCGTCAAGCGTGGTATCAGCACTTCGGAAGAGCCTACCACCTTCGCTAAGGAGGAGCTGCCCAAGTACTTCTGGACGGAGGAGATCTCTGGCATTTGGGGCTCCAACGCCCGTGTCAAGTCTCCCCACGCTCGTTCGATCGGCTGGCAGCCGAAGCTTACTACTCAGGACTTCCTTGCTAACATCGATGCTGAGGTCGAGGCAATCATCAAGTCGCAGAAGGCATAAAGAGGGATACCTACTGGGTATTAAGGGCATATTTATTCATTGGATAGAACTTGTATTGGATTTGGTTTACTCTGGAACGTAATGTCGTAATACTCTAAAGTACCACTCTACTTTGGTAACGCCGGAAATGCGTGCTGATGAGCGGAATAAATGCGAGCAAACGTCAATAAGTGGTGCCTCGGAGTGAATGCACAATAGGCCACACGTCGTCTCTTATCTATGGGAAGTCTCGACATTCTGCAGCCTGAGATTTGATAGACAGGTGCGTTAAAATTGTCATAAATATTCTATACTATCTCTCAGATGCAAGACCACTTCTCAGCACAAGCATTCACTGACGAGTCTAGTATTCAAGATTTGATTTACATTCTCTAGTATATACACACTGGCACCTAAATCCACCAGCTACATCCTATATCCAAACACCACAACGAATAAATCTACTCAACCAAACTGAAAGCACCCCGCCCTCCACAAACACCACGCATATATACTATGCATTTTAAATGGCATCCTAAGCGTGGGGAGGGAGGGGCGCGTATAAGAAAATACAATCCACGATATCCCTCCAAAGGTCTAATGTACACTCCTCACCTCGGCTTCCACCCCGCTCTCCTTCTCCCGTACCTTCAAGTCTTCGTCGTACGAGGCTTGCTCGACGTCGCTGGACGTTGTGGTGGAGTGGCCGTGGATATCGTCGGCGAGGATGGCGGCGTCGAGGTAGGTTTCCTTTGCCGGGAAGAAGGTGGAGGTGAGGTAGTACACGACGGAGGAGACGGTGAACTGTGTGATATTCGTAACATTAGTTACAGAGGTAAAGGAGAGGAGCGGGGGAGAAGACGTACCCCGTAAATCCAGGCGATGTCAAACAAGTGAGAATCGTTCCCAACAAAGATCTTGGGGTTAATCGAGTGGATGAGCCCCGGGAGAGTTGGACCAACGGACACGACCACAGCAAGGACAGCGCGCCAGTTGAAGCCAGCGGTGTACCTATACCGTCCGTGGGGCTTGTACATGGACGGAACATCAACGCGGCACTTGTGCACAAGCCAGTACTATAAAATGCAAGCAAAGTTCCAGTTAGCAACTCAATTCAACCCAGCTCAGATACTGAGAGCGCAATACTTACGTCGGTAACCATAATCCCCGCAAACGGCCCCAAGAACACCGTATACCCGCTCATGAACGTTAAGAACCCCTGCGCACTAGCCAGAATCTCCCAAGGCACCAACCCCCACCCACCAACAAGCGCACAAATGATCTGTCCCCTCCGGATATTGACATACCGCGGGAACAGGACAGTCATGTCGTTGGCCGCAGAGAGCGAGTTGGCGGAGATGTTGCAGCCGAGGGTGGCGAGCATGAATGCGAAGGAGGCGAAGAAGGCGGCGGCGCGGTTGTCCCATTTGTTGATGAGGGTGAGCGGGTCCCAGAGGACTTCGCCGTAGAGGACTACGCCCGCGGAGGTGACGATGATTCCGCAGAAGGAGGCGAGGGTGAACGCGACGGGGATGATCGCGAGTTGGACATATTGACTGGAGTAACACGGATGTGAGCAATCGAATTATTATGAATTATATGCTACTAGTGGTGACGTACGCTCTCTCGTTCTTCGCATAACGCTAATAAACCATCTCACATGAGTCACCTCATCTCAGCAAGAGTAGGTCTGTAGCTTACCGTGAAATCCGGGATGTTCACCGAGAGCGTGGCATAGATACCTAGTGCACTGTTCAGAGCACTCAACCACGACCACGACATCGCACTGCCCGAAATCTGCGCATGCTCGCTGAACAAGCCTGAGGACGTCGGAACCTTGACCGCAGCCCAGATGAGCATCGCGAGCCAGGCGGCTGGGACGATAAGAGCCTTGACCAGGAAGAGCCAGCGGATGCGTTGGGGTGAGATAAGCATGAAGGGGAACTGTTCGTAGTGAAACAAGTCAAATTGGTAAATATACGAGAATGAGGGAAGAAAATAATAGGCGAACCTGAATGAGCCAGTAGAGGAAGTAGCACATCATACTTGAGGTGGTGATGTTCGCGCTCGCGGGGAGGTGATTCTCCATATGCTGGATTCTCGGCCAGATCGCTTTCAGCATCTACACCCGCATAAACATTAGTGTTCCCTGTTATGCTAGAGGTTAACCGTAAACGTGAACACTCACCTGGTAAACGCACTCCGATCCGGTATACGTCTGGATACCGAACCAGAACATGGAGAGGACGACACGACTGACGACGCTGAAGTAGCTGAACCAGAAGCCGAAGGAGGATCGGTTAAGGACAGGGAAGGCAACGTGCAGACGAGCACCGGCTGTTCCGTTCAGCACCATGACTATGGCGATGATGATATGGCCCACTGCGATAGCAGGAAGAGCCTGTCGCCTAGACGAGAAAGACGTAGTGTCAGTATATCGCACAGTGAAATTTGCGCAAAGACAATTCAATGCATGGCACATCGCACGCGACCGAGAATTAAACTCCAAATCCATACGAGAAGAACTCACCAAGACAGCCCAACAGCCAACATACTCGACGCCAACTCCCACACCGCCGCATTCGTCGCGTCCGAGATCCAATACGCAACATAATTATACGTCGACCACGTCCGCTCCTCCGGCGGGACGGGGTCCATGTCCTTATTCGACCACCGGCTGTTCGGGGCAAAGCTCGAGGGCGACGGCTCGAGAGCCCACGAGGAGGGTTTAAGGTACTTCTTTGCTGCTGACATCGCGGTAATAATACCAGTTGACGAGGAGGAGAAGTGGAGTGTAGTTATGTATGTGTGGGTCGTCCGATGTGTGGTGCGTGCGTTGCTATCCCAATCCCAGGATACCTTCAAAGCCGCGTGGTCGTAGTGATCGTCAGAGTCCAACGTCAACCTACGACTCTCTCGTTACTTCCAACAGCGAACAGAGGAGAAGCGAGAGAAGTGCCCGAGGAGGTCGAGGAAGAAGCGAGAAACTTTTTCTCCTCGGCATTATATAGCGTGCCTATCTAGTATCGGGTGGTTATCGCCCTCGTCCTGTCATACTGCGCGTCTAAATGATAAGTGGAATTGGACATTCAGTTCGAATTTGATCGCCAGAGAAGTGGGAGTGTGTGCGCTTACGGGTTGTGCTTGATAACGTTAACGTAGAGATAGGAAGACGGATTTTTAGTGTCGATGTGATAAGTGCTAGTGAGGACTGTGAGGTGCCCCAGTGGAAGTACGGGGAGGCGCGATAACAAGCTGCAGGTTTTCGCCCGAATAAGGCATATGAATCTTGGAAGTCTCAGCCCAGTCGAGAGCGCCCCCGTGTCAAGCTCGAATGCCTGCCCATTCTTCGAGGTGTCTTTGTCTGTGGGAGTGGCGAGACTCAGCGAGGATGCTGGGCAGGTGGCGAGAATGTACGTACGTTTATCTTTGACGAAAGCTAGCCTCAACCGATGGACAATACCTCTGTTATCAAGCCAGAGACGTCGATCGCAGGTTACTCATATCGAAGCAGTTCTGCTAGTATTGTGCTGTACCTGAGCAACGAGTATGTACCTTCGATTGACACAATCTGGACCTGTTGTTATCAGCGGACTTAACGCAAAAGTAGAAATGAACCAGGACACTCTCTCCAAACCCTAATCGTACACGTGCCCGACAATAACGCACTCGAACTAACTCGCCCACATCGCCCAATCACAAAGTCAGCATTTCAGACATCCATAAGTCCGTACATACATCGCAAGCTCGCACACCACCCTTATAATCCACGACAAACCAAGC
This sequence comes from Irpex sp. Y119-03, assembly GCA_037042295.1. Lineage (NCBI taxonomy): Eukaryota > Fungi > Basidiomycota > Agaricomycetes > Polyporales > Irpicaceae > Irpex > Irpex sp. Y119-03. The sequence goes on along the minus strand of JAXQKB010000953.1, from coordinate 160,472 downwards.
AAACCCTCCTGCCTTCGTAGCAAGACAAACAACCCAGAAAGATGAAACGGCAGTCTACAAAGACGCACCACCACAGGTTTTGATCGTTTGTCCTGTAATGTACTCTCCCTCGTCCGATACAAGGAACGCGACCAACTTGGCGACGTCCTCTGGTTCTTGTATGCGCCCGAGCTTGATGTCGCGCTTCACTCGGATGGCTTTGGCTGCACCGACTGAGATGTTTTCCTGCAAACCCAGATAGTTAGTAAGTAACACAATAACTGGTAGAAGTGGCAATAAAGAAACGCACGATGCGCGCAAGTTCACGATCTATGTGGTCCCACATCGGAGTATCGACGATACCCGGCGCATATGCTACGACACACAAAACGTAAGTACACACTTGAAAGAGAGGTAGAAAGTGGAAGTGGACATACCGTTTACTCTGATACCATATTGAGCCCACTCCTTCGCAGCTGCCTCCGTAAACCCACGCACGGCGAACTTTGTTCCTCCATACGGCCCCAAGTTCTCTGCGGTGCGGTACGATGCAATCGACCCGGCGCCGATGATACGTCCTCCGTTACCCTGCTTGACCATCTGCTTCGCTGCTGCTATGTGCGTGTTCATGAGACCGAGGATGTTGATTCTGATCTCATTTTCGATGAACCTTTTTAAAACAATCCCGTCAGCACAAACTCATATCATGGGAATACGGTGAATGCGACTGACTCGGGTGTACATTCCAATAATGGCTTCACCTGGGTGACTCCTGCGTTGGCCACACTGACGAACAGGTTCGGTCCCAGTCTATCAACGGTCTCCTCAATGGCGGCGTATATCTGCTTAGGCTCTTTCACATCTAGTCCACGGGCCCAACATCTCTCAGCGTCGTACAGACATACGGAAGACACCGGTAACACTCACCAGCGTTGACACTGATACCCTTCCTGCCATACCCCTCAATCTCCTTGATGACACCAGCCACACGGTCCTTCGCACTGGGGATATCAGCGATAGAGACGTCGTAGCCCTCTCTGGCGAGTCTCGTCGCGATGGCGCGTCCGATACCTTGGCCACCGCCTGTGACGAACGCAGTTCGGCCGAGTGCAGCTTTGATGGGGGATGCAAATGACATCGTAGACCGTGTATCTTTCTCCTTGGGGTGTTAAAAGGTGTGGGGGTGGTGAGTTCTCAAATGCTTCGTGGTAGACATCGCGGTCCTTTTGAGTTGTACGGGAGAGAGGTGACCGCGACCGGGACGGTATGGACAGGATGGGGTCAGGTGAGGAGGAAGATTGTATGTTCCATGTTCCGAGAGAGACAAGAGGGTGTTATTGGTCGTGAGAGAGGTCGAGGCTGCACTGAGCTGATCGAAGTACACGTAAAATCCGGGTTCGATAGCGTCGTAAGGAAGGGGGGCAGCGGTATGCCGGCCCGCGCGTCCGTGATTGGACGAGGAGAGGTTGTTGAGATCCGAATTTGAAGACTTCAAGAAATCCGACTCGGAGTTGTTCACCTCGAGCACCAGAAACCAGGCGATAATTTCGAATGTCAGACAACTAGTACTGGTGGGAGTTACAGCACTTAGTAATTGCAAATGATGCGAATCCCAACTTATGGACAAAGACAGATAAAACAATACAATTGAATACATGCCAGTGAGCCACACCGAAACCTGGAAGAGCCAAAGCAGAGGTGCCGCAGAAATAACTGGGAAAGCAGACAGCGTGAAATCCGTGTACGAGTACTAGAAAATACAAAGCTAAAGTACAACCCGGCGACGTTGGTCCAAATACTGCTTGCAGTGCCTGTCTAAGGTGACAACAAAACTAAACGAGTTTCTTCCCTGCCAATTCACATCATCAATAAAGACATCCTTCTCAATGTTACTCATGACTGACCTCGTTCTCACATCATCTGCAAAGACGCGCCAGCTTCCTCCCTTTTCTCCACGAAGTTCCCGAAGGAGTGACTGGTCACCTTCTCATCCTTCACCGGCGTGCTCCTGACAGAGTCCATCGCCACGTCTTCTTCTAGAGATCCAGGCGAGTCTTCTCGCTTCGTAAGTTCTGCGAGATTCTGGTCGCGGGAGCTCCTCGCAGCGCTTTTCATGCTGCTGAAGAAACTGTCGATGTCCGCGCCAAACTGGGTCCGCAACACGTTCACTTCTTCCTCCTGCTTCTCCAGCTCAGATTCCGATGGGTTGGCCAAAGCGACCACGATCTTCTTCAAGCCTCGGATGAACCTTCTCGCGTCCTCGCTCAATTGCCTGCGTGGATCGTGAGCTTCTTCCTCCGAGTCCTCCAGTTTTGTGCTCGTAGGACTATGCCAGCGATCTACTCCCTTTTGTTTGTCTTGAGAGAACTTCATACCATCTTCCTCAGACTCAAACCACAATGCATCCTCCCTCTCCTCGGCCTTTACTAGCGCCGCACTGTGGTGATTTGTCCTCGTCTTATCGCTTTCTTCCTCGTGTTTTAGGAAGGTTACCGCATCCGAATTCTCATGTACATCCTGTCCTGCCTCTTCATCGAACGCATTGCTAAACGATGAAAGATCAGAGTGCTTCAGGATCAGATCCAAGAGCTTCTGATCACGATCCAATGCCAGATCGTTTGTTGGTAGAAACGATAGTGCACCAAATCCTGCAGCTGACTCGTCGCTATAGTCGCTATAGTCGTCAGGTTGAACAAGCTTTTTCTTCTCCTTTTTCTTCGTCAACACAGCGTCCACAGGTCTACTCTGGATCCAATCTACCCTGGCTTTCTTCGACGTGTGCATCGGACCGGGCGTAGAAGATCCAGCTTCTTCGTCACGGCGTCGTTTCGTGTACGTCGATTCAGCGGCAGCGGCTCGAGACGAAGATTTGTCCATAACACCCGGTGCAGCACTCGGTACAGGATTGGAAGCGGATACGGATGCGGTGGCGGTCGAGGCTAGCAATGAGGACATGGTAAGAGGGCGTGCAAGCGGGATCTTCGCCAATGCTTTGCGCTCGGGAACGGGTTTCGCCATTGACTTTGGCTCAGATGCCTTTGGTGTAGGAGTCGACTTGACTTGGGTAGCGGTGGGAGCATTAGCAAAGGAAGTAGAGGCAGCGGCGGGAAAGGCAGTATTCTTAGCTCCCCGCTGCTTTTTCTTCGTGGAAGCAACAGAGGGTGCAGGGGTAGGCTGAGGACGAGGGCTTAGTTGGGGCTGTGGTAGGGGAGCGAGAGGAGGAGGCATATATAGGGGGTAGTAAGGTGCTGGGTCCGTGAACACAGGTGGGGTGCCCGCTGAAGGCACATGCATCGTGGCATTTGGAGGGTTAGATACTTGTGGCTGAGGGAATGGCGGTTGAAGCTGTGGTTGAGGGGGGCTAGTAAACTGCGGCTGTCCCTGCATCCTCTTCATAATGGCCTCTTGCACCATGCCCACCATATCAGACATTTGACGAAGGGAGGGATCGTCAATGATGTACCGTGGAGTATTCGATCTAAGAATTTGCCGCTGCAGGTGAACTGTCGCGATCTATATGGTAGTGTAAGCGATAGCGTTGGACAGAACATCGAGTTGAAACATACGGTCTCAGCCAGCATCTTCGGTACAATCTCCGCAAAAACCATCATGACGAATGGAAGTTTGTTATCCAGGTCGGTGATGGATTGCACGAGTTGTTCAAAACGTTTGTTATAGTCGCTCCTATTCACCTCGGGGATCATGACTGGAGGTGGTATATCTGCGGAACTCGGTCAACGTAGGGGTTGAAGCAGAGAAATGTGCAGGACATACTGGCAGCTCGATAAGCTCTTGCCTCCTGACGCAGGCGCTGGGCAGTTGCAGTAGCGCGTCGAAAATCCTCAGGAGCAGGATTCATTGTTCGACTGGGCATGGCCATACAATTTGGGTGAGCGTTGTTCTGAGGCTGCAGCGGTTGCATCCCAGAAGGCCCTTGGATGGCTTTCAGCGGCGTTTTCCACATCCTGGGCTGGTTGGCTGCCAACTGCTGTTGCTGCTGTTGCTGCTGGATCGTGGCTATATTGCCTGGTTGGGCGTTGCTCTCAGACGGTGTCCCAGAAGGCCCTGTGACTGCGTTCATCGGCGTTAGTCGCATCTTCGACTAACTGGCTATTAACTACTGACGTTGTTGTTGCTGCATCGTGATCGAAGCATTTATATTGTTGTTCGCCTCCTGGAACTGGGCTTGCGTGCTTGGCTGGCGAGTCAGAGTAGGTCGGTTGATGTCGATCATTATAATGATATCCTGAGGAACGTTCATAGCGCGAAGCTCGTCTGAGGAAAATCGCGACCAGTTTAGAAGCTCCTCGATCCCATTCGTATCTGCTGTGCTGAAGAGACTGGCGAGCCCTTGCATGTTGTTGTGCAGCCCCTCATGTTGCTGAGCACCTGGTGGGTTTGACGGTCCCGCGGGAGGGTTACCACTGTTCATGTCGGGCTGCTGGGCGGCCGGGCCAGTCTGTGGCAGCTTCTTCTGCAGCGATGACTTCAGGTACATCAAGTCGAACTGCTGGAGATATTCCCTATAGACGTGAAGCAGTCTATTAGCGATAGCCGGACCAGACCGCGGCGGATCGCCATTCAGCTGCACGAAGCCCATCTTCCCGCCAATGATGGCCCATCTATCCAGGCTATCACCAAGCTAAGGAAACATCAGTATGCGAAGACGTGAATCTATATTGTGCTCGACAAACCTGTGCGACAGTGCCGGCGGCAATAACTTCAGCGTGCAGCTTGTGGAGGTTGATTTGCTTCCCATCTTCCAGATTCAGCAGCTGCGGGTTGATCTGTATGTTATTCTTGTTACACCACTCTTTGAAGTCAGACTCAAAGGCAGGCGATGTTAGCGGGAGAAAAATTCCATGGCGCTGCAAGTGCGTCAGCTGGTTCATCTGGGCCGTATTCACGATCGCCTGATTTGGCTCCTCCGAGTTAGACCATGTAGTGGAGCTCAAAGCAAGACGGGCTTGATCTAATGGAAAGAGGGTATTTGTCTGAGAGGCCTCGACAGCTTGAGCGTGGCGGATCATCGAGGTCCCCGTTATAAACAGCCTCCCCGCTTTCTTTGCGTTAGTAGGATATACTGGAATCAGCATGTCAGGTAAGCTTTACCTCCAGAAGAATCAACTACAACCTCCGGTGACACCTGGCGTAGGAGCTTGGGAAAAGTAGAAGGCCAATCATCGTCAGTATTCTATCATTCACCTTGAATGAGCGTGGATTCTGCGCAGCATATGGGACGTAAAATACCAGATTTAGGGCCGGTAAGTCTTCATGACTGGTAATAGCTACTGCAGCATGGGAGTTCTAGAATATATATGAGACATTTGTTGAACAGAGGCTTGGTCTGTCTCTACCTCAAGAATATAATCCAGAATATGATCCAGTGGGCTCCTTGCCTAGTAACATGCAGTGTCGTTAGTAGATCGCCTGGTGATGGGGGATTGTGCTTATCACTAACTAGCAATCCTGAAGACTCTGTTTCAACATCCACACTATATTCTGACACACTATTCTCGTCCTCAGTCCCACCTACATCGCCGCCGCCGCCGCCAAAGACATTTGCTGCGGCCCGAATTTGTCGGGGAAATGGTCTGCGGTACTTCATCTTGTAGAAGCTGAGAAACACGCATTGATCTTTTTTGTCGGTGATATTCTGAGCCATGGCAGGAGTACCAGCGGGGTTCGTGAGAAGATGGGAAGGGTGTGTAGTGATGTCGGTGGAAGAGACGCGATGTGCTGGACCGCTGCGAGGAGGAACCGGAGAGCATTCGGAGGATTCCTGAACGGAGTATTGAAAGGAAACATTGACGACCGGCCCAAGTCTTCCTTCAAGTGCGACTTCGTGGTCCTCCCTACCGTCTCCGATAAATGCGCCGACCGTCCAGCTGGAGGTTTTGACGGTCCCACGGACTAGAATAATATCCTCTGGTTTGCGTCTCATGCCCAGATACTTCGTATCTGTGGCGTAGTCGACCCACTTCTGATGATGATCGAGCATGTATTCTTCAAATTTACGTTCCTGCTTCTGGACTACCACTTTAGTCGCATCGTCCCAGAGCATGAGGAAGGCACCCTGTTGCCTACTGCACTTGAAGCGATACGATATCGTGCCACCCGCTGGCATGTTCGGTACGTCGCTTAAGTTCAGCATATGTTAGTATCAAAACGGGACATAATACTAAGAACCGGTCAACGTACGCTGAGATGAGGCCTTGCATTCTCTGACTTCGTACTCCAGAGCTGTATAATGGCCCCATAGTACAGAATCTTTCCTTCTTTTCGACGAGATTTCGATCATAGTCCAGTGGTACGAAGTTCCCGGGGAGTGGGGGCGGCCCCGCATGCGATTCGTGATCGGCGCTGTGACTAACATTGAACAGTACTTGGAATGCACCGTCTTCGTCGATGTAGCCAACATCACCTATTTCTGGCTCATGGAATTGACCGTTCAAAGCCTTGGTCGGTTCCGGCCAATATAACGCCTGGCCAAATTCGAATTTGGCTAGCTGTTCAGCATAAACTCGGGCTGCCGTGCCCATAGCAGGGAGGGAACTGACTGCCAGTGGAATGAGGGGGTGTATGTACTGTTTCTCACCACGGAGTGGCCATATTTGAGCTTCTCGCCACGCACTGCCATTGGGGCGTCAGAGGGTTGGAGGCTGGGCATCTCGACGCGGAAACAGCGCGAAGTCACTTGATAGATGATCAGGAAGCAGGTTAGCACGTTAAACGCATCGGCTGTGCGCTGTTCACAATTGTATACAAGCTGTATGGAGTGAGTGCTAGGCAGTGCGTGTCGTGTCATGGCTGTCCGAGTCATGCACTGGCACAGACGAACTTGAAAATTGATTCTGGAAGCTTGAAGATTGACGTGAGCGAGCAGGTGGCAAAGATTCGAATACGCGCATCAGCCCTCCCTTTTGGTTTCACTAGCCACTTGGATGCAAGTGTCTTGAGTGACATACGTGACGTAAACAATATATGCAGCGCCTGCTTGGGTTGGTGAGACCTCCGAGTCCGTCAGGTGTTCAGTATACTACCGCAGAGATATTGCTCGTACTAAGCCTGAGCGTCGTGATCATCGGTTTTCCTCTACCTAGAGATCCAGCAGAAATCACGTAGAACAATGGATATACTTCTCTATAGTAGCATACTTCAATACGCTTTGACCCTTGAGATGAGAATTGGGACTCACGGCGAGGGTAATTGAGTACTTCACTAACGGATTGGAAGGAGTTCAAACTTGAACTTGAATAATGTCGTTCACGAAAAGGCATCGCGACTGAGTTTGAATTTCCTGCAAGTCATCGGGTTTTAGTAATACCCAAGTAGTAGTAAGTACTTGCTACATTTCAACTTCAAGTACTCAAGCTCAGAGGGAAGTCGCCTGTGCGCAAGAATGTCTTTAAACATATACCATACTACTCTACGTTCAAAACCTAGCATACAGAAAGTCGTGTATAATAATCCGTGCAGTGTGAACGTAGGGGAGTTATGGATTTAATGAGGAAACGAGGACGGGGGCAAGAAGGTAGAGAGACGGAGGAGGGGATCGCGGGGATGGCGTAGCAGGTATGATGTGTTCGTGAATGCGTGGAAGAACTAGCCGTAGGGCGGGAAGAGAGGAGAAGGATGGAGGGGAAAGATGCGCGGTATAATATCAAGAACCATTGGTGGTGAATGCATGGATGATGACAATGATGGATGACGGATGAATGGGGGATAGAGATGTGTACGACGGCACGAGTCACGGAAAACTAGAACTAAATGAAGAGCATACGAGATGGGAAGGCTCGAGATGAAGATGATGGAAGTGACTGAGACGAGAAGCAGTCGAATGAGGAGTGAGGAGAAAATGACGAGGTCGTGATAACGCGTGTATGAATGCTATTGAACCGAAGCCATGAACCAAATGCTCGTCGAAAAAATACAGTAAGGTGCAGGATATGCATACAAGAAATGAAGGAGCGGGCGGGGGATATAAGGAGTAACGATGTGGGGATTCCTCTAGCGACGTCCGCGCCTGCGGAGTCCGATGGGTTTAATAAGTTATAACTGGGTTAACACCCAAGTACCAGATTGTCTGGCCTGACGCGTGGTAGACCGACGTCCGGTAGTTGTCATCGGGTGCTAATCGCGACAGCTTCAGAAGCGGATAACGTATTTTGATCTTCCTGAGTGCTATCTGAAGGCGAGAGTTGCTCAGGATCGCTAGAGGCGTCGGTAAGAGAGACGGTCTGTACCGTCCCGCAGTCTTGCTCCGAGATGAGAACCTGCCCGTCCTCCGATGGTCGATCTCCACTAGACGACCGCCTTGGTTGTGTCTTTGCAACCTTTGGTGACGTCCTTGCTTGCTCCTTTTCACGCTCCCTCTCTGCCATCGCGCTGCGTGATCTCTTCCTCTGATGAGTTGAAGACAACTCTGCAACCGCGCCCATACTATTCTTCTTCTTAGCTACGAGCCCCGGTGGTATGGGAGCATCCTTCGCAACGTGCTTGGGATGCGTTGGAGAGTAGCTGCGGTCTGGACGCTTGCCGCGTGGTTGAGGAAGAGACGATATTGTACCGAGAGTGATGGAGCAGTGGGCGAAGGCGGACACGGGGACAAAGGGCGAGGACATGGAGGGGTGCAACGAAGGTGAGGGCATTGACACCTTTATTTCGTGCTGAGTAGAGGACGGCATAGGGAATGGATACTCGAATCTTGGAGAGACGTCGAAAGGAGTACCGATGATGACGGATGGGGAATGAAGGGAAAGATTGGAAAGGCAGAGATGAGGTTTAAGTGCCTCCTCCGGACAGGTGGTGTCCTTCAGAGCCGCGGCGGTGCCTGAGGGCTGAAGACGATCTTGTTAGATATCGGCGAGAAGAAAACATAGGAAGACAGGTACCTGTGTCACAGCACCGACGCCGTCTCCCGTGACGACTGAGACGAGTATACCGTCGTCGAGGTCGGGGTCTGGGGTTGGACTTCCTGGGGTGCGCTGAGCCTCTGGAAGGACATCTACGACGGGCAAGATATCATCCTGGCTGCTGTCGAGGGCAATGTAGGTAGGGGGGACGGTCGGCATGAGCTTGAAGTCGTGGAGGGCCCTGTGAGAAATCCTACGGGGAAACGCGAGCTCGTCGACAGCAACGGCGTGGAAAGGGCTGGTAGCGACACCGAGGGGCCTTGGGAGTCGAGAGGAAAGCCAGAAATAGCCAAGCCTGGGCCTGGTGCAGATGTTGGAGAGGGTGGCTGTAGACAAAGCAGGCACTCCACAGAGAGGTTGATGTGGACAGCAGACTGCGAAGAAATTGCAGCAGGCGTGGTGGGACTATATCACATTGCTCGACGCCCGATCTTCGGCACTCCCCGCACTGCGTATCGTCATGACGTTCGCTAGACTAGGTAAGGCGCCCAATCGTCATCCCCCCTCAATCGTCCATCATTTCGCCAGTCCGAGCCCGTCCGTCCCAGTCGTCGGCTTCAAATCTCGACGTCGCATTCAAAACCGACAAACGATGAGCAAAATACGCGTCGGGTCCGCATCTGTTTTTTTCTGAATTTACCCCAAATTACTTGGGCGCAAGCTGCCTCATGCTTGCCCCGTACGATCAGTGCTGATAGTAATTTGGGCCAATCGTGGTCCGTCCTCGATCAATCTTCAGATCTCCTCTCTGGCCACCGATCATTATACTGTACACCTGACGGAGGTCTCATTGACTCTTTTGAATATACTTCGCGGAGCTTGCAGCAGAAAAAAAAACACTAGCAGCCGCTTTTTACATAACTCACGTCACTGCCAAGAGCGGAACCAAAACAATACTAATTTGAAGTGGTGAACTTGCTTGAACTTTGGGCAACCGTATGATTTACTTGAATTGAGCGTTGAGTATCGAACGGACGGAATGGCCGTTCAGAGTGCATAAGAGAAAAGTAAATATTAAGTAGAAATTATACGACTAACTGATAGTTTACATCTAGTACAAGACCGAAACCCTTCAAATAACCATGAAGTAGAGATACAACCAGCTCGACGGATAGAAAGGAAACACAGTATCATGTTCATTGGCGAAGGCGACGCAAGACTTTGGTCAACCACGAGCCAGAGCGCCGCTTCGACTTCACCTTCTCCCCTTCCCCATCGAACGTCGACTCCGACTGTGACTCCTTCTGCTGCTTGATAAAGACCTCAACCTCAGCATCAACACTCGCAAGGAAATCCTTCGTCGTCAACTTCGGCGCCCAGCCCAGTGACCTCGCATGCGGGGACTTCACCCTCGCGTTGCTGCCCCATATCCCCGCGATCTCCTCCGTCCAGAAGTACTTCGACAGCTCCTCCTTGGCGAAGGTGGTCGGTTCGGCGGACTTGGCGATGCCGCGCTTGACGAGGGCGGCGCCGATGGCCTTGGCGAGGTCGTACCAGGTGTACTCGCCGTTCTCGCCAAAGTAGTAGCCGTTGTGCCCGTGTCCAACAGCTGAGGGGTTTGCGAGGATCGAGTCGAAGAGGGTGACATAAAATTCTGCCTCTGGAGACAACAAGGGTCGATATCAGTATGGTGTTGTAGGACACATGGGGAGAGGGCTACGCACGTTCGTTGACGTTGATGCCAGTCCAGACGCCTTTGCCTTTACCAACGACACCTGCGCGGCTGCGACCCAGTGCGGCTTTGATCATAGCGGGAACTTGGATGGAGTGGCGGTTGGCGATGCCAGCATCAACGATAGGGTTCGATGCAACGCCCCAGATAGTGCTAGGGAGAACGATATGCGTCTTTACGTAACCTTCCTCATCAGCCTTGAGCACAACAAGGTCGACGTTGCGGTGCAAGGCAGAGTCAGGAGTAGAGGCATCGATTTCCTTGGGGTCGTCATCGCTGAAGACCCTGTTGGTTGAGCTGAGACCATTTGTTGGGCCAGCCCACATGAAGATACCAGTTCCAGAAGTGTGAATTAGGATAGGGACGTCGCCGGTTTTTGCGTGCCTCTTCTTGAAACCAGAGAGGAACGCGTTCGTGGCGTCAAGGTCATCCGAATCGGCCTATCGAAAGGAGTGGTGAGCTCCTAGATCTTCTGGATTACAGGTGCAAAAGACTTACGATGTTGAATAGGACGTGCGCTTCCTCAGCCAGCCGCTCGACCAAGGCAGTATCCTTGATAGAACCAATGACTGGCTTCACGCCAAATGTTTCGAGCCTCTTAGCCTTCTCCTCAGAGCGAACGAGGACTGTGATCTCGAAGGTATCCTTTTGAGGGTGGGCAAGGAGACGAGAAAGAACCGAGCTTCCAAGGTAGCCTAATTGATAATGTATTTGGTTAGCGGACTGGCATTTCAAACGTGAGTAGGTCAAGCCACGTACCGGTAGGACCAAGGAGCAGAATGGGAGTTTTCGAGAGAGTCGGCACAAACTGCGGAGCCGACAGCTCCTGCTGCTTGATGATCTCTCCAACCTCGGCGTCGATATTCGCAAGGAAGTCTTGAGTGGTGAGCTTAGGCTGCCATCCAATAGAGCGTGCATGCGGAGACTTGACACGGGCGTTGGAGCCCCAGATCCCGGCAATTTCTTCAGCCCAGAAGTACTTGGACAATTCTTCCTTGGCGAAGGTCGTAGGTTCATCTGACTTGCTGAGACCGCGACGGACGAGGGCCTTTCCGATGGCTTTGGCAAGGTCGTACCACGAGTATTCGCCGTTCTCACCGAAGTAGTAGCCATTGTGACCGTGACCGACGGCGGAGGGGTTGGCGAGGATAGCGTCGTATAGTTTGACGTAGAATTCGGCCTCTGAATTCGAATGGACTGATCAGTATTCATGCAGCATAACGGTTTATAGACGAGTACGTACGCTCATTGACGTTGACGGCAGTCCACAAGGCCTGGCCCTTGCCAACTACACCTGCTTGGCCTCGACCAAGCGCAGCCTTGATCATGGCTGGGACTTGGATAGAGAAGCGGTTGGCAATACCAGCGTCAACAATCGGGTTCGAGGCGACACCCCAGATGGTGCTGGGCATGACGATGTGTGTCTTCACGTATCCTAAGAATAAAGGCTCGGTATCTCGCTTGATGTAGCAGTGGCATGCATTACTGACCTTCTTCGTCGGCCTTCACAACAACAAGATCGACATTACGATGCAGCGCAGACTCAGGCGTAGACCTGTCGATGTCCTCTGGATCGTCGTCTCGGAAGATCCTGTCCGAAACCGTTAAGCCCGTGTTCGGGGCAGCGAACATGAAGACACCTGCGAGTGAAAACACAGGGTGAGTTGATAATATCGCCGACGAAGAGATCGTACGTACCAGTGCCAGAAGTATGGATCAGGATGGGAACATCGCCGGTCTTGGTATGCCTTTTCTTGAATCCAGAGAGGAACGCGTTCGTCGCGGCAAGGTCATCTGAGTCGGCCTACAATAAGATATGTAAGTCATTGTAGCTTCATTTCGAGAATTTGGTAAAACATACAATATTGAACATTACATGGGCCTGTTCCGCTAACTGCTCAACTAGGGCAGTGTCTTTGATCGAGCCAATGACGGGGTTGACACCAAAGGTCTTGAGTTTTCTCGCCTTCTCTTCAGAGCGGACAAGGACTGTGATTTCAAAGGTGTTCCTTCGAGGATGGGCAAGCAACTGAGAGAGCACAGAGCTTCCGAGGTAGCCTTGATTTATTGAACAACTCGTCAGAATACCGCTGAGTTGAACAGTTCGGTGACAACTTACCAGTCGGGCCAAGGAGGAGAATGGAAGTCTTGGACATCGTGTTCGGGGATTGCGAGTAAGGAGGAAGGGGTAATTTTAGGAGTGGAATGAGGAGAAGTGAGGAAGTTGAGTTGGTTGGGATGCTCAGCCCTTTCGACGTCCATGTTATATAGCAGCTGGTCCCAAGGTACCAAAGATTCATGCAACGTTTAACGGAACACCACCGCTGTGCTGAATAATCTGAAAGTAAGCATCAGTTGAGGGCAAAGGTCGGGGCGGCATGGCGAGAGCATCAACAGCGTGGCGATTGTTCATCGTCGTTGTTGACTGACAAGGACTGCTTCCGAGGCGGCGACGCCGATCCCTCGAAAGCTTATCAAATCTCTTGGAAGGGCGTGAATCAGCGCCTGGTAGATTGACCGACGTGATTGGTTGGCGGGTCGATCCCGACCGAACTTGGACCGCACCAGCAGTCGTATCCTCTCATCATAGGCTTCAAGATTGGACGAGGGGCATTATAAGATGCTTATACGTGCTTTAATATCCGGCATGTATCCCACGTTCTCAGGGAATAGAACAACTTGAAGTTAGTACGGCGTTCACTGTCGCTGCTGATAGGCATTGAAGAAGCCGAAAAGCAACTATTCAACCTTGTACTAACGCAAAGACTTGAACCCGTTAGATGTATGTAGAACAAGGATCATTAAAGCTCTGCGTGTCCATTGAATCGGACAGGCTGGTATATACGTGTATCCTGACGCAACGCAGCAACGGGGAACGTTGAAGGGTCTTCCGGGTCCTAGGTAGCCCATTAGAACAGAGATCCAGTAAAGCGAGGGACGATGGGTACGTACGTATAACTTTGTCTGGAGGGCGTTGGGATTCTCTTCTATTACCGTTACCTCTGACACAGCAGATGCGATAGTGTCACCCTCACCCTTCTCAGTGTCACTCTTGCACGATGTCGCTCTCATGATATTGCGCTGTCGCCTCCATAGAAGAGTGGTGGCAGCCACAATTGCTACGAGAACCACGCTTCCAACAACACCACTGATGATGGGAGCAAGAATATTGCTTTTGGAGACACTACTCTCCGAGTCATCGTCGGCACTGGGAGGATTGGAGTTGTTAGCAGACGAGAGACTCAATGTAGGTGCTGGGACTGCAACAGAATCTAGGAGTTTCTCCTGTGCAATATCTTCCGCTATCGTCGCGTTAAAACTATCTGTCGTGATAAGGTTGTAGTATGCCCACGCGGGTACTGCGGTGCCCTGCGGAATAGGCTTCGGATATCTGCACCTGTGTAAGTTTCGATTTTATCACGAAGGTTATAATTCTTACTGTGATACAAATGCATTGGTGCAGTTCGTTTTCCAGGTACTCCATCTAACAGAGAAAAGAGATTAGTTCATGCAGTGCTCGACTTGAGTTGTCAATCACTGACGGCAGAGATTCTCGTCCTTGACATGTTGCGCAAGCACTCATCAAAGAGTACGTCACAGTGTTACATGAGCAGTCATTCGTAGTGTCTGGTCGAAGAACGTAATGATGATTGGGCGGCAGCGTTTCGACGCTGGCTAACGATCTCGATGTCAGCTACACCGCCATTGCTGAGTTGAACGTACTTGTGAGAATGACTTACTTGTTGATGGGAAAGTAGCACAGACAGACCGCAGGTATGCCGCAACAAGACATGGGCTCTGCGATTTGCTGTTGGACATCTAGTGAAACCCGTTGTAAATTGCAAGGACTACTGAGGCTAACAGCTTGTAAATTGATGTTTGAGAACGTACCCAAGCATATTCGGACGGACAAGAGACATTCGAGATTTGAGCGGATACCACTTGCACCAGTGCAGCGACCAATGCCAAAACTGCGAGAGTACCTGCGCTGCAGGGCATGTTCACCAAGTAGGTCACAGACGTGCGAGGTGAGGGTAGGACTAGAAGGGCTGCCAGTGTTCATCGATATCGAGAGTTCCATATATACTGTATTTCGGGCCATGGAGGGAAATCAAACTGTGATCGTAGTATACTGCGGTACTTACTGATCGCCAGGAGTATTTCCCTGTTCCATCTGCCAATGATTTCGGCAGTGGTCAATGTTTCCTGATGGCATTGCTCATGGCCTGCACACAAACCGTTGCATCCGGATTCACGACGAGCACAGCAACTTACTCGCCATCGCATGTCTTGAAGATGATCATAACAGTCATCGTATGCTCTTACACCTGTATATCGTTCACGGTGCTATGGAACAATCGGAATTGGCCATGAAAGAGTATATGTAGCAGAGTTGAACTGGCATAAGTACGTATGTGACATACTGATCGTTCGCTTTCCAGTATAGGTCGTTCTGTGAGCGCACCGAGATTAATGTTCCCACACCATCGAAGAGTTAGGCCCGAGAGATCACCCACAATTCCTAATTCTGCATGAGGGCAGGCAGATTCGCAGCCTTCAGCTGCCCATTGATCTCATCGATGTACTTCAAGAAGTTCGGAGCATGCCCTTCGTAAACCGACGCTTCATGACCTCCTTTCGTGTTCTTGATGCCGAAGTCGGTGATAGTGCACATCATGCTCGATTCGAATAATACGACTATAGCGAGACGTATATAAGCCGTACATTCAAGATGAGAATAGTCTCGAAGTCACTTACAGATAGAGTCTTTGCCGATCTTTGTAGGCACGAGCTCGCCTTCAGTACCCTGCGCGAATGCTTTAGGATTAACTGTCCAAGTCAGACGCAGTCAGTCATCCGCGTAAATCCCGCCAATGTGGTAGCAATCGGCCACAACTTACTGCCATGAGGAGAGAACCCGCTCTCATAGGTCAGGCCACCTGCAGGCTCGTCTTCCGAACGTCCCTCGAATGATCCCTTGATTGCCCCGACGACTTCCGTACAAGTGTTCCTATGGAAATACTGCAGAGCAACATATCAGCTTTTACTACGAGCGCCAGGAGTGACTAAATACGCACAGGAGGCCTGAAGGTGTTCTCGGCAACGTCCCATCTCTCCTTGAATATCGCAAAATCTGCCAAAGCGGCACCAGGGGTCTTAGACCTTGCGGTGAGGACGGTAAAGATGGAGGGATCTGGGTGATCTTTAGTGATAGAGCCGACCCCGATGAAGGAGTCGAGGTCGTATTTGTATGGGACATAGCTAACATTGGAGCACAAAGTTGAGTACGACGGCTTAGAATAAGGCACACATAAGAGTGAGATCTACATACTTTCCGTGCCAAGCGACGACATCGAAGGGCGTGTGGTTTTGTTTGCATGTGAAGTATTTGCCGCCGAGTTTATGGATGACTTCCAAGTGACAAACATTAGTCAATCATCGATAGGTATGCTAATAGATGAACTTACCATCCCACGGAGTTTGATCAATGTCGAAGTGCGCGACAGGGTGCTCAAAGTCACGGACGTTAGCAAGTCCGTTGGCACCCAGTGGCCCCAACTCTGGCAACTCGTAATGAGACCCGAAGAGTTCTTGGATGTCTGCGCCAATGTATCATGTTAGCACACTCGAGCATTGACAGTCACAAAAATGATCTACATCCGCGCGCAAACCCGTCAGGCAGTACAACCTTCCACTTGATGCCCCTCTGCACAACAGCGATCTCGCCCGGTTCTACCATCAACCTATGGAAATATCAGCACGATCTCTTCGAGTAAAGGCGCCTCTTGGGACAGCTGAAATAGTGACACTCACTTCCCCAGCTCGGTCTGAATATCCAGTTTCCCCTCCACAGGGACTATCAAAAAGTCGCCGTCGCTATTGACGAACGCCGTCTTCTCCATTGACGCATTAGCACTGTACAAGTGAATTGCCAGACCCTCACGAGACATCGGACCCCCGTTGCCAAGAAGAGTCGCTAAACCATCAATGAACGTGACCTTGATATTGGGGGAGGGGATGGGAAGAGCGTCCCATCTGAGTTGGGATATGCTGATGTGCTGTCTCGGGTTGCTCAAGGAGAACTCGGCTTCCAACTATCAGACGGGTCGTCAGTAGTAAGTTCGGGAAGGAGGAGACTCTCTCTACATACATTTGTATTTTGTTGTTTAGTTAATTCAAAGCCGAGATGAGCTACAGAAGGACGGATACGGTAAAACAAGCTGTAAGATGTTAAGGTAAGTCCAAGAATATGTCCGATAATAACTCGGATACATGCGTCCTCTCATTGTTCTCCCTGGGCGTAGTAAACGGTGTACCATTGATCTGTGTGCTATTATGAGTATCACTTGCTCTGTGAGAATCAGGGAACACAGCCCTTACACCTTCCGTATATAGGTCATATTTAACTTTCTGAGGATTGTTCTGTCCAATAGGAAGGACTCCGGGGCTGCGCTGAACGTGAGTTCACTGCATACTCGGGCGTTTGGGAGATCTGCTTACAGAGCCTCGGAAGCGAAAGAGTTCCCGAACCCTACTTGGTATTGGTACGGGTCGTGCTTCCTCTGAACGCTATAGCCAGATTTAGCAGAAGCCTGCAGAAGGAGTTAACGTTCTGGTCAGAGTGTCATATAAGAGTACGGGCGTACCATTAGAAAATGTCGAAGGTGACAGGATCGTGTTGGAGATGCGGGGTGAAGGATAGCAAAGGTAGCTGCAGTCTTAGCAGCTGTTGAGTACTAGCTTATATACGTACCATCGCCTCCCTCCCAGGTGACAATCCAATTTCGAAACGCCTTCTCCACATTCTCGCGTCTGGTGGATTTGTACCCGATAATGGATACGAACCATTCTCCGGCGATAGCACATTGTCATACGGAGCGAGTCAATACTAGGTGCAGCTTATAGTCGTAGTGTGCTTAACTACGTCAAAGAATGAACGTAAGATCTTCGTATTACTCAACGATGTCTAAACCTCAAATAGGCAGTTGTTCCCGTGAGTGAGACATGTGTGAGACAGTCCGTTCCAGTATGGCAGGGAGTTTGATGGATGATGCCGTCTAGACCTGGGTGGATATTGAGTGAGGCATGAGAAGCCCGATGAATTGTACGCACCGATGCTGTACGTTGTGCCTTCGACATATAATGGAAAGCGTCAGTGTCAAGAGAGCTTGATAGCCGTATTCATTTCGACAGGATTTGCGTGTTCGGTTGATAGCAGCTGACAACCTGCATGTCTTTGGTCCACGGCGAGCGAGCCGAGAAGGATGATAAAGCGAGTACTTTCACCCAATATCGATTATGCAGCCAGACACGACCACCCTCACATGCCCGAAAATTCCGCTCTACGCGGGAAAGTTCGTCTACGTTGAGTGATTCGCTTCACCGTATGTCTGTTACAAACCAAGGGTAAGAGTAACATTATCATTACGATGGATGTCCATCTCACCTTCTCTTCAATATGTCCACCACCTGAGGCTGTCTCCAGGACGACATCTGCTGAAGTGGCGATATTAAGCAAGGCAGCGTACCTGACCCGGAGCCTACCCAAACGAGCATTGTCAGCTGAGCAATGTGGTCGCCTCACTCGAATGCGGCAATACAGTAGGCATGATAAAAGCAGTTACGAGTAGCAGGTTACTGTTATGACTGATCCAGACATGTGCGAATGATCAGCGGAAAGAGTGCATAAGTTGTTGGAGCCAGAGTACTGCAATTGACGCGGTTGAGCGACGCGCGTTAAACGCTCGAAGAGCTTGACATTCACTGACTTCCTCAAAAGGAAGGTGAGGTCGTTCACGCGTTCAAACCAGGCACGACCTTGCCACACGATAGATGCATACGAAATTCAACGTGTTTAATCGCCAACGAGATAAAAAAAATGCACTAATACAGCGAGATATTCTAATTCTGCACGAGCGCAGGCAGCCCAGCCTTCTTCAGCTCCTCGTCAATCTCGCCAACGTGCTCCAAAAACTTAGGCTTCAAGCCATCCCACATCGACGCCTCATGCTCACCCTTCTTGTTCTTCATACCAAAATCAGTAATGGTACACATCATGCTCGTCTCGAATAGCACCACTACAATAACATGCATCTCAGCCACGATATAAATCGCGGACATAACGAGGTCACTTACTGATGGAGTCTTTGCTGATTATGGTGGGTACGAGTTCCATTTCTGTGGCTTCCGTGAAGACGTTGATGTCGACTGCATCAATCGATTAGAGAGCACGTTTTAGTAGTTGAAAGGAAGAGCAACAAGTTTATCTACTCACCTCCATGAGGAGTAAACCCGCTCTCAAAGCTCAATCCTCCGATTTGCGCGTCGTCCGATCGTCCCGCGTAGACACCCTTGACGACTCCAATGATCTCCGTGCAAGTGTTCCTATGGAAGTACTAATCACGAATCAACTTGTCAGCCCAGCCCATCTCATCAAGGCCAAGGAGACAACGAGGAATACGTACAGGTGGCCTGAATGTACCCGTGGCAACGTCCCACCTCTCCTTGAACACCGCAAAGTCGGCCAGTGCGACACCCGGGGTTTTGGATTTGGCCGTGAGCACCGTGAAGATGGAGGGGTCGAGATGGTCTTTCGTTACGGAGCCGATGGAGATGAACGCGTCAAGGTCGTATTTGTATGGCACGTAGCTGGAAGATGTGCCAGTGAGTCAAATACGTAGAACGCGAGGTAAAATGATGGATGGGAGTAGGATGAATATACATACTTTCCGTGCCAGGCGACGACGTCAAACGGTGTGTGGTTCTGCTTGCATGTGAAGTACTTTCCTCCGAGTTTATATACGACTAGTTTCCATAGCGCAGGACAACGACATGATGGGTTGAGTATTACTTGAACAGAGAGAGCAGCAGGGCATAGAACTCACTGTCCCAAGGAGTCTGGTCGATTTCAAAGTGCGCGATGGGGTGCTCGAAGTCGCGGACGTTGGCGAGACCGTTTGCACCGAGCGGTCCCAGCTCGGGAAGCTCGTAGTGGGAGCCGAAGATTTCTTGAATATCTATGCGGGCGTAGTGGTGTCAGAATATCCAGTACTTCGTAACTTAAACGAACAATGAACTTACATCCGCGCGCAGGCCCATCAGGCAGAGCCACCTTCCACTTGATCCCCCTCTGCACGACCGCAATCTCACCAGGACCCACCATCAACCTATCGTTGAGAGATCACTTCAGTCTCTCCGCAGTACAGGTACAAACGACGTTGTGCTTACCTCCCCAGCTCGGTCTGCACGTCTAACCTCCCCTCAGCAGGCACGATCAAAAAGTCGCCGTCGCTGTTCACGAACGCCGTCTTCTCCATCGACGCGTTGGCGCTGTACAAGTGTATCGCCAGTCCCTCGCGCGCCATCGGGCCGCCGTTGCCCAGGATAGTCGCGATGCCGTCGATGAATGTTACTTTCTTCTCTGAAGCATCCGAGGAGGGAACGGGTAGGGGGTTCCATGTCAGCTGGGTTGGGCTGATGTGTTGTGTGGTGTCTTTCAGGGAGAACTCTGCTTCGACCTGTGTTGGGAAGGCAGATGCAAAGGATAGAAAGCGAAAGGTGAAAAGAGGTGGTTGTTAGCGAGCGTGAGGGAAGGTGGAGAAAAGAGTTGTTACATTCGGGTTTTGGCTATCAGTTGGATGGAAACCGAGATGGGCAACAGAGGGTCGGATGCGATAAAACCAACTGTGTATTGTGTTTGAGTTAAATGAGAAGGAAATTTCTGTCGGCTAGCACGTACGTTCTCTCATTTGCCTCTCTAGGAGTGGTGAATGGAGTACCGTTGATCTATGTGTTATGATGAGCCTGATGTTCCCCAGTGCTTGATACACGATGATGCTCACCCCTTCAGCGTACAAATCGTACTTGACTTTCTGCGGCTGGTTCTGTCCAATAGGGAGAACACCGGGACTACATGACGCAATTAGCATAGGTGTGAAAACCTGGACGGTGATTTACATACAGAGCTTCAGAAGCAAAGGAGTTGCCGAACCCGACTTGGTATTGGTACGGGTCCTGTTTCCTCTGGATAGTGTAACCGAGTTTAGCTGTAGCCTATGGAAGGGAATTAGAGTCGTATATAGTATGTGGACATATTGAGTATACCATTTCGTGAGATTGAGAATAAGGTGTATTCAATAGGTGGGGATGCAAGAGACTGAATAGGAGTTATGAGTTCCTTGGGGTGTACGAGCACGTACTTTATATACCTGGGCATCGCGGTTTTCACAAGCGAGGAGCTATGGCTGATCCACATTCGACTCCTCTGATGCCTCGGCCTCTGTTACACTGTTGAGAGTCAGGAGAGCAGCCCTACACCGAACGAGCTACATTCTCCCAACGCGTCACATTGAGACACGCGGAGGTAGAGTGCAGATTATTCAGCCTACGGCTGTCGTCATAACGTAGTCAAGTTTGTTAAAATATGCACGCTGCTTAATCCTCGAATGGACAACCTTTCCCTGTCATGCGGTATTCGCGAGAGGAACAGTTTCAGAAAGGCAACGGGGATGTCGGCTGGGTCTTGTGAGAACCTTGAGAACGTCAGCCGAGGAGCAAGAAGCATGGTCGAGTGCATGCTCACCAGAGTTGTTGCGGCCCAAGGAAAGAGAGTTGACGGACGCGAGTCGGGCAAGGTTGACAGTCGTGTTCATATGTTCGAATTTGCGCGCCTAAATGGATCTCGCGAGCCAGAAGTGAACCAGACAAGAGCGGTAATCGATCCAAGAAGGATGATAAAGCGTGCAATTACCCAGCAGGTATTATGGAAGTCAGAGATGGACTTCCTCCCGTGCTCGCGAGTGTCCGTTCTGCGCGGGAAAGTCTGTCCACGTTGGGCGATTTGTTTCACACAAAAGGTCTGTGATAAAGGTGTGAGACTGCTATCCACGATAATTATGACTGTAACGTTTGTGTTCTGTTTTTCTCACCTTGCTTTCAATACATTCGACCAAAGCGCTGTCTGAGTCTCAGGCGTAAGTAGATCAAGTAATCAGGCTGAATTGATGAGCCTCTGCGGTGTCGGGTGAATGACCTCCCTCATGTCTAGCGACATTGCCCGAGTGGTGGTTGTGAACAAAGTAACCAATGACAGTGGCGGCCTTGTTGGAACATAGCCGACGCAGGCCGACGATGTTGTCATACGTGTGAAAATCAGTTACCCGGATGGCACGGGCCGCACAGTGAGATAACGGAGCAGTGAGGAGAAGTTGTAGGCCTGGGTGGACATCGATCCAACTCTTTCTCACATCGACCACCATGGCAGGCACTGAAAGCAACTTCCCCATCGACCTCAAGGCTCTCAAGCCGTAAGTCCCCTCGCGCTCGTCGTTCGCAACGATGGCTGACTGTCGACTCTAGACTCAAGCTCGACCCGAGCAACCCAAAACTCACCGATGATCAGCTCGGCACTCTCAAGCACAACATCCAGTTGATGCGCGATGCCATCGTTCTCTTCACCGCAACAGGCGCTGCTAGAGGAGTCAGCGGACACACTGGTATGTTGTCGCGAGTCCGAGGGACTTACTAGACTGAACGAACGTGCGTATATCAGGTGGTGCATATGACACCGTTCCCGAGGTGAACCTGTTGTTGTCCCTCTTCAACCACTCGGATAAATATGTCCCTATCCTTTTCGACGAGGCCGGTAAGTCCATACTCAACATAACATCATAAAGCCAGACCTAAGATCTCTTCTAGGCCACCGTGTCGCGACACAATACCTCGTCGCTGCTATCGAGGGTCATATCCCCGCAGAGCACCTCCTTCATTATCGTGAAGCCAACTCCAAGCTCCCAGGCCACCCCGAACTCGGTCTCACCCCTGGAGTTAAATTCTCCTCCGGCCGTCTCGGTCATCTTTGGCCACTCGTTAACGGTGTCGCCCTCGCCAACCGGGACAAGACCGTCTTCCTCCTCGGCTCAGATGGCTCTCAACAAGAGGGCAACGACGCCGAGGCAGCCCGTCTCGCCGTCGCACAGAAGCTCAATGTCAAGCTCCTCATCGATGACAATGACGTCACTATCGCCGGCCACCCCTCCGAGTACCTCAAGGGCTATGATATCGCAAAGACGCTCGAGGGACACGGTCTCAAGGTGGTGACCGTCCAGGGCGAGGACTTTGCCGCTCTTTGGGGTGCGCTTGTTGAAATCGTCAACTACGATGGTCCTGCCGCAAGTAAGATCGCAGAGTAATCGCACTTCCCCAGTTCTGGACTAATAGCTGTGTATAACAGTCGTCTCGAAGCGTAAGATGGCGCCCGGTATCGCAGGCATTGAAGGTACCACCCACGGCCACGATGTGGTCCCTGTCAAGGCCGCTCTCAGCTACTTTGAGGCTCGCGGGTACCCTCCCAGCTTTGCTGGTGATATCCTCAACAACATCAAGCCCAACGCGAATCCGTACCTCTACATCGGTTCGTCCAAAGAGCTCGGTGCTAACCGTGTCGTCTTTGGTGAGGCTGTCAACAAGGTTCTTGACAAGCTCAGCAAGGAAGAGGCAGCAAAGAAGGTCCTCGTCATTGACAGTGAGCATTCAGCCACGCGCTGTGTTTAATTTGTTCCTCATACTCGTGCAGGTGATCTCGAGGGTTCAACTGGTATCAAGGCGATCCACCAGAAGCACCCTGAGGTCTTCATTCCTTCAGGAAGTAAGTATCCTCCCGTATGTGTGATAAACGTTAGCTGATGGATGTGTGCAGTCATGGAGCGTGGTAACTTGAGTGCTGCTGCTGGTTTCGGTTTCGACAAGGAGAAGTTCGGTGTCTTCTCGACGTTTGCCGCTTTCCTTGAGATGACCATCTCTGAAATCACCATGGCTCGTCTCAACTTCTGCAACCTGCTTTGTCACTTCTCTCACTCTGGAGGTAAGCACTTCACTGCGTTTTGATGTTTCCATCTCTGATTTTATCCGTTACACAGTTGACGAGGTATAGACTGACCATGTATACCGGCAAAATGAACCATACTGACACTCTAAACCACAGATGGCAGACAACACCTGCCACTTCGGCATCAACCACTTCTTCGCCGACAACGGCCTTCCCGACACCCAATCATGGCTCTACTGGCCCGCCGACGCCGACCAAATGGTCAAGATCGTCGAACGCGTCTTCTTCGACAAAGGCATCCGCTTCATTTTCTCCACCCGCTCCAAAGTGCCGTACATCCTCAAGGAAGACGGCACCCGCTTCTTCGGCGACGACTACGAGTTCGTGCCGGGCAAGGACGAGGTGATCCTCGAGGGCTCGGCGGGTTATGTCGTGTCGTTTGGCGACCAGCTGTATCGGTCGTATGATGCGGTGTTGAGGGTCAGGCAGGAGGGGTTGGATGTTGGTTTGATCAACAAGCCGACTTTGAACCTTGTGGATGAGCAGGTACGTCGTCCCTTCATAGGCTGCGACAGAGGGTACTTTTGACTTACGCTGATTTCATGTAGACTATCCGCAAAGTCGGCTCGTCACCCTTCGTTCTCGTCGTCGAGTCGCTCAACCAAAAGACCGGCGTAAGTGTCCACTCATTCCTTGAGTATTACGCTTATTGACTCATTGCGATGTCGCTTCCTTCTCCTTTAGCTCGGCTCCAAGTTCGGTACATGGCTGCTTGAGCGCGGCCTCACGCCCAAGTACGGGTACATCGGTACCAACAAGGAAGGATGTGGAGGTCTGACGGAGCAGATTCCCTTCCAGGGACTTGACCCTCAATGTAAGTACCTCCCACTATACTTTGGAAAGCGTTTCCTTGCTCATTGCCCATGGTGTGCATAGCGATCATTCTCAAGATCAGGCAGCTCTCTCAGTAGACTGCCGTACTCGACGGGATGAAAAGAAGGAATTGAATGTAAGATCAAGCTGTACCGAGTGCAAGGGTGTATATACTTGTATGTACGTAGAAAGAGAGGGAGGCACCAGAATTCTTGTAATACAACAATTTTGTCAAGTACTATAAATATAGCTGGATAGGAATTCTCTAAGTCGTCAGCATGAATACGTGTGTGTGGCCAGAAGCCGGAGAGGAAAGGTGGATACTGGCAAAGTTCGAATGAAAACGTGAACCTCGTTCAAGTGTGAAGTGAACATATATAATGGAGTAATAATGAAGCCTTAGTCTGAATTCGTATCTACACATCACTGGGCTCATTCGTACACGCATATTGTAAGCAAGAAAAAACCAAGGAGAGCGGGATGAATGCTGCCCATCACCAGAGGAGCGATGCATCCCACCCTAACCCACTGCGCCCGCCAAATTCATCAACCACCACCTCAAGGCCACGCATCCGCACACGTCCTATCTGGCCTCTTACTATTCCTCCCCTTACAATCCAACTTCCCACAATCCTGACACGGATTCGTACAAAACGCCCTCCCACCCTTCCCCTTACACTCGTTCGACCCACACTTAACACAATGCCTCACCCTCTTATGCAGCGGCTCCCCGCTACCGTCGCCGCTCTCCACCAACGCAAAGGTGCGTTTCATCGAACTAGGTGTTTGAACGGGGAAGGGCGGTTGTTGGTAGTAGGCGTATGGGGGGTAGGTGTAGGTTTGCATGTAGACGCCTTGTTGGGGTGGAGGTGGGGGTACGTGAGGGTGGGCGGGCGCGGCTGTCGGGGCGGTAGGTGGAGGGCCAGGTGCATGTGCGTAGGCGGCGGTGTATTCGGACGGGATGCCTGCGGGTAAGTTGGCTGGAATGTCGTTAGGTCCTGTAGACGGACCTGCGATCGGTGCGGGCTGTGGGTGTTGCTGTTGTTGGGCGTGCTGTTCCGTCGTAGTCTGTTGTGGTTGGACTCCGTTCGTGCTAGCTTCACCGTTGGGGGTGTGGTTGTGGCTCTCCCAGCCGCTTTGGTTAAATCCATCGACGTTCTTCTGCATCGCATGATTGAGATGAGAGGGAATACGGGAAAACATCAAATGAGTCAACCGTTACGCAAGTTGAACGCCAAGCAACGCACAAACCTCCTTGTTCAATTCGCCCTCAATCTCTGCTTCATCGCTATCCTCGCCCAAGCCATCGCCGTCATCGTGATCGACTCCACTAGGGCCCGCCGAGGCGTTTCCCGCAGTATCAGGTTTCTTGCCTGTCGGTGACACGGAAATTGACTGTGCAGCAATTGGTGGAGGAACAGCGGCATGCATGTACCACGGTTCTTCTGGTATTCCATTCTGCACTGCACCGATCAAGCCCAGGATTATCTCCTTTTGCAACCCAGACCTTAGCGAAGCGCGCGTCATGTCCCACAACGCCGACGATACACCCATACCACGCCAGCACCACACATCGGGGCCTGAGCCCAAATCAGGAGTGGCACCCGATCCCTGAATGAGTTTTGCAGGGAATTCGTCCTTGAGCTTGGCGGGAAGTGCGCGAAGGATGGAAATATCCGTACTAGCGAACTTGCGACCTTCGCCTCCTGGGATAGCAGAGATACATGCTGGGGAGCGACAGACATATTCGCAGCCAATGACGAAGAAAGGCTTGCCAAGGTCATAGACTTTGATAGGCCCGGTACCGATGCGACCTTTATTGATTAGGGACGTTCCGCATACGGGACATGCTATGCCATTAAAAACGAGGGGTTGAGGGTCCCAGTAAAGGAAACGATGTTCGGAGGGGACACGAGATGTCCCAGCGGAGGCCGTCAGCGAGAAGTAGGACGGGGAGCTGGGAAGCCAAAACGTCTTGAGGATTGAGTACAGGGTGGGAATATTGTTGTTGTTGGTGTCTTTGTTTACGGGGGAGAGGGACGTGAGATGGGCCTTGAAAGCATCCTCGACAGTGATGCCTGCTGCAGATAAGGGGTTCGGCGCATGAAGTGCAGTCACGAGATGATAGAGTAGCGCATCCGGATGGTGACGCGAGAGTTCTATCCAGTTTTCACGATCGAGATTGGGGTCGATGGGGAATACGACGTTAGGAGGTGGAGGAGGTCTTAAGGACGCCATAGGCGGCGCCGATATCGACTGCCATTGTGCGACATCTCCGAACGGTGGTGCTGCCTGGAGATTGCTGAGTACCCCTATCACAAGCGAGAACGAGAGAACGTACCCCGAACGGTGGCAGAATTCCAGTGGGAGGGACACCTACTGCAAAGTCACCAGGGCCCCGCTTTCTTGGTCGAGCAGGTTTCTTGGGCCCTACGGATCCTGCAGGCAAACCATCCTTCCTCGGACGCCCAACCGGACGTTTTATCTTGGGCTCAGCATTCTCAAGCTGTTTCTTGCCACTACCTTTGGGACGACCCGGTTTTCGTTTAACGGGGATTTCTGGGCTAGCTGGTGGCTGTTGTGGCTGTTGCTGTTGAACAAGATTGGGATCACTACTGGCAGGGTGTTGAGGATGCTGCTGGGACGAGTCGCTCGTCGGCATTGTCTGCGACGTCAGCGCACCGCTGAGTGTACTATGGAGGCTGCTCTCCGCCATAGGAGCCTGTATAACGGATATTAACTCGGTGTTCATGAGACAAAGGGCCTATCTACGAGAACAAAGGAGCCCTACGCCATGATGCAACCGCAAAGCAGTACACTGTGACGACGATAAGACAATCATTGTAGCCAAATGTGCAAGCATTGTGCATGGTACCGTCTGTCGCCCCCAGAGGTCTTCATCATCACCATAGTGTTTGCTACTTAGACGTAGCCGTCCCAGAGTCGAAAGGAGATAGGGGCCACGAGGAGCCCTCCATGTTGAGCACCGAGCAGAACAGCGAGCACGACAAAGAGAACAGCGAGTACATTGTTGTACGTGATGGCAAACACGAAAGAGTAATTTGATGAAATAAGGGGAGGATTATGCTCACCGAGAATGTCGAAAAATTCAGGAGGGGACTTAGAGAAATGCGAGTAAGAGGTAGAGAATCTTATCGCAACAAAAATTCCTATTCTCCCCGTAAGGTGATTTGATAAGCAGATTACCAAATAAGTCTATACTCCCTCCCTTCCTCCGGCGAATTCGCGACATCGCACTCTCACACGGCCTCAACAGCTCAACTTCGCCATAGAAATCAACGGAGAAAATACAACGTCGCAGTTCATTATCGTATAAATAGTGGTCGGTGCTGTCCTGTCTCCGCTGGGCGAGACCAGCTCGGGCGGTCGCATCAGGACGCGGTTGCTTACCGAGCCTGAGATTGTTTCAAAAAGTATAAGTAAAGTGATGAAGGCAGACATAGAGAGACTTATTCTGTATCAGTAACAAGGTAAGTAATCAATAAAATGGTCAATAACGCTCTAGCGTCTATCTCGTTTACGATCCTTGTGTGACGTCAGATAAGGTGGAATGGAATAATGGAACGGGCAAGGGGATGGAGACTACTTAGAGCGTGCTGCCTGCCCAAATGAAACGTCCTCACCACTTCTCCTCCCTCACTCCCGCCCGCCATGTCCAACCCCCTCGCAGTCAAGTTTGGTAAAAAGCTTTTCACCAAACATCTGTCACAATACCAGCCGGCGGACCCTCTGTACGAAACATATGTCGACAAGAAGGGCAGGGAGCGTAGACGCAAGGTGCGTACTCGTATTATCTTCTGCCTTTTTCAGAGACTGATTGACTGGTGCAGAGAGAGCTGCCTCCTGGTCTGTCCGCGCGAGATGCCAAGATATTGAAGGCCGTCAAGAAGCGTGCTCACCACCTGGACAAAGGATTCAGTCTTTGTGGTCTCCGATTTGGGTGGACATTCATTATCGGTACGCCACACTCTTTTCTAATAGTAACAGCCATTTTAATGAAGATCCTCAGGCATCATACCTGGTGCGGGCGACGTCGCAGATGCCGCCCTCAATTATATACTGGTCGTTCGTAAAGCCCGCCAAGCCGAGTACATTGCAATTTCGCTTTTTCTTAGATGTCTACGTTTCTCATTTTCGTCGCACAGAATACCCGATTGGCTGCTTCGTAAGATGCTCACCAACAATGCTGTTTCCGCCGCCGCCGGCTTCATCCCCATCCTTGGCGACGTCGTCCTCGCCGCCTTCAAGGCAAACTCCCGCAACGCCGCTCTCCTCGAAGAATATCTTCGCATCCGTGGAGAAGAGTTTCTAAAGTTTGAAGCCGAGCGAACAGAAAACCCGCAGAACGTGAAACCGGGCGCTGGCCGCGAGGCAGATGAACGTGTACCTGGCAAGGAGGCGTCTCAGTCAAGCGGCGGGTGGTTCAGGAGGCTGAGCAGGGGAAGCAACAAGAGCGGCGGGAAGAGCAAAGACCCGTCGCCTACTCCTGGAGCTGTACGTGCAGCAGGCCCACCCAGGCGTGAGAGCAGGTTCATTGAGGATGTCCCGGAGACAGTGAATTCGAAGGCGAAGAAGTCATGATGGGAAAGTCTGAATGAGCGGAGTACGTTCAGTAGTTGAAGAAGGCGTGCGGAGCTTGTGGTGCTTGTACGAGTTGATACGGTACTTGCCTTGATTACGATATACCCTTCACACAGTACTAGTTTAGTGTAATTTTTCCATGTTCGCGTATTTGGTCTTGTACTGCTTTCATGACGTCGTGTACCTGTCTCTGGCTAATTATAAATTTGGAAGACAAAGAGGCAATGAAATACAGGAGCCTTCGATGCCATTTACATCGTGTGATTTACTATGGTTGCCGATAGTTCACTAAATAAAACATTGTCATACAGTTACCTTGTCCATAACCGTTTGACGCTAATAGATCACACGACAACAAACAAAAAATACTAGGTTGAAAAGAATAGTATTGGTGATGGTATCAAGAAGTCCATGAAATAGTACACTAGGACCAGCCAGCGTACACTTCTAGCTTCGTTTAATACTGTCCGTATAACACATCCAAGTAATTCTCCCAGAATTCCTGCGACTCGAAGCCCAGAGTCGGCAAGGTATATTCCTCCTCAGGCGGGTTGACCGATGCAGATTCAGCGGTCCCAGTGTCGACATTAAGGGTTGTGTCAACGACCGGGGCGCCATCCTCGAGACTGAACCCAATGCGAACCTTTGCGAGGCGTGGCTTAGGATGTGCCATCCAGCCTTCGACAAGGTAGCGCGAGGTGATGTGAGGAAGGAGGTGGGGAGAGGGGTGTGTGTATGCGTCACGAGAGAACAGGGAATTGTAGAATGTTGATGAGGAGGAGAATGCAGACGACGACAGAGAGTTGGTGGTGGCAGTGGTGGTCGAAGAGACAGAGTTGGACAATGACTCGTTGTTGCACGAGCCAAGGGTATGGGTACTGTTGTTGCGGAACCCGTGCTCGTGAAGAGTGAGTACGAGCTCCGGACCGTCCAACTCTGCCAACGAGAGACCGAGCCCAACTGCTTGCATAGGATAATTTTCGTCGTCGTCGGCATCCACGATCCCGGAAGGGATATACCCCATCAGCTCCTCGTCCGACAGACAGAGGAGGTTCAACCCCGACGAGATACTCTCCGTTGTCGGCAACACACCGAACTCGATTGAGGCCTCTGCCACCTCCCTGAGGCTACCTTCACTTCCGTCATCCGAGGCCGAGTCTGAGCCGATGAGGTCGAGCTCAGGGACGTTCGGTGCAGCGAAGGTAAACAACACCGGGGGTGTTGCAAACTTCGCCTGCAGGAGACTGGGCGAGGGAGTACGCATGGGTGCGTAGTCCGAGTCCGTGAAAGTAGGCGAAGGTAGGAGAGGCATACGACGACGAGGAATACGAGTGCCCATCATCCCCTCTGACGAGGTGAATGATGATGAGGCGAGGGCACTCGTAGTCGTATCATCGATGGTCGACCCTGCACTGACCAAGACACCGCCATGCTCAGAGAAGTCAAAGTCTGGGATGTAGATCCCGAGGCCTACAGGTGCAGACTTTGACTGAGCGATGGAGGTGTGGAGGATGTCGGTGGGGAGGCCGAGGCCGAGACCAAAGCCACTGGGGGCCTTGGTAGATGCACGATGACCTGCATCGGCGACTAAGAGGAGTAGAGGATGAATAAGTATATGATGCAAGGTAGAGAAAGTAGAGGTGACTTACAAACCGGCGCAGCCGGGGAAGCATCCGCAACAGCGAAAGCAGAAGTGGCGAAAGAAAACATGATAACGATCAACGTATGTGTTCTTTGGCCTGCAAAGAAAGAAGTAGTGATGACGAGTGTAGAAGTGCAGATGAAAGACGAATGGATGGGAAACTTGAAGTCGAAGAGGCCCTGCTTTTATATTCTTTTGGACAGTGCATTGGGTGGCCGTAGCATGGGTGTCCTTGCATCCGTGGCGATCATTACCTTTGAGATCGCCTGTACCGACGGTGGCACGAGCACCCGTATTGCTTGTTATGGGCATGGCGCGGTGATCAGGGTGCTTGAGCCGTCAGTGATCGGGACGATCTACACAAATAGAAGGCGTCGGGAGGCGACTCGTCTGTAGAAATCTGCTTCCGCTGGCGATCCCGACGCGGCTGACCATGTATGGCTTTCGTCGGTCTCGATCCTAATGCGGCATTCATCTGTCTTCCTCCAACAGTGATTAGTCGCATGCGATCCTACCGGCCACTGTTAGAGGAAGCGATCTTCCGATTTGCCTTCTTGGCCTGGGTTCCGTGTGTCCTATGAAAAGTGAATAGAGGCATGATTTTCTGGATAAACTCACCATAGCTAGCATATTCGTCCCCAGACGAGACACCCTAGACAGATCATAGCCGAGTCAGAATTAAAACGGGGACATAGAGTTTTTATTAGGGCCACAGGCACACACAATCTCTATCACCCCAAAGACTTAGTGAAGGTTACAGTACGATCGTGTGATGGAATGGATCGTCACCCCGATCCGCCTCGCACCTTCGATCACGGGCCCAGTTGCTTCCGCTCAGCTACGATGAGTGGTGGCGGAAGGTGATGCGGTGGCGGGCCATACGAATGCGGTAATGTAAGATCGTTCTTTGCTTTCGGTAGCAAGTATGGCTTGTACGGGTGCATGGGGAAGGTTGGGCCTTTATATAGCGCACCTTCTTCACTGTGGATAAAACTTATCCAACCTCGTCTTGTTCTCTCTGCGCATACCCTGTGTCTTCGCCACCCGTTGTCTAACACTTTCAAGCTCTATCAAGCTTTGTTATCAGCGAAACCACTCGGTCAAGCACACATATACCCATCACCATGTCGTCTATCACCGACAACCTTTACGTTTCTTCTGCCATGGCTGGTCCTGGCACCGTCGAATATCCGGAACAAAGCTCCTACGCCAACGACACCCTCATCTACTCGACAAAGAAGTATACTGGCCTGGGGCTAGGGCTTCCTCAGGGGGCGATCAAGGCACAGAGGAGGTTGAGGGCTACGGCACCAGTATTTGCTCCCAGCATGCGAAGAAAAGCAGCCGTGTACGAGGCCGACGAGATTTCGGAAATTAGCAGCGGCAGCGACTCTGGAGACGAAACGGAGACTGCATCTGCATCGTCTGTCATCACCTCGGCTTCAGAGTCGATGTCCGCCGAAAGCATCCCTCGTCTTCATCGTTTGATTTACCGACACCGTCTTCGTCCTTGTTCGCCGTCCGTCGAGGCCCGCCGAGGTGTCAGCGCTGATGAAAAGGCAAATGAGGATGGCACGCCGGGTGCACCACGGATACCATTTCCTCCTTCGCCGAGCGTAGGGTCTCTGGAATCTAAGGGTGCTGCGGGTGCGGGAGTAGGATTGGGAATTAGCGGCTTGAACGGAAGCGGAGGCGCAGAACACTCACACATCGACGTCGGTTCCAGGTCAACATTCGACCCATTTCGGTCGCCACTTGATGAGCTTGAACAGCCATACTTCTACCTACCCACTCAACTACTCTCGCCTGAGCTGGAGATGAGCAGCGATGACTTTATCACAACTGTTCTTGGGTGGACGCAGCGGCGGACGGAAGCCTGCCTGTGAAGCAGTTGTTGTCTTCCGCGTGGCAACGAGATGAGATGGCGCTGGGCCGCCACGGACTTTTGCATTGCGGGTGCTTTGATCGATGCTGTAAATTATCTGTACGAAATTCAGCAAGTGATGTAACGAGAGTCATTTTTGCCGTTCTCAGAAATCTCAAGTTCTCAACCGCGTGAACCTTTTGTCTTCTGGTGAGTGTGTAGGACAGATATTGAACTTGTAGTTGACGCAGAGGCTTCCTGAAGGCGAAGATGGTCATTGCAGTTCCTGAAGAACAACAGGCACGTTCCATGCAGAGGAGTTCATTATCGGTTGCTATGGCAGCAAGCCACGGCGGCGTGCTGAGCGGCGCGGTGATTGGAAAAGATGGGCTGGCAGCACGCTCGGAGGTCGGCGGGGCCATCATTTTTGGGCTCATATCTTCGAAGGGCGGCGTCGCCTAGCTTGGTCAGTTGGTTCGTCTTTTATTCCTCCACCTCCTCCTTCCCCCCTCCCCGCCGGTTCTCCTCCTCCCCTCTGTTTCGCACAGAGGCACTTACGCTCTTTACAACCGACCTCTGTCGACCTTTTCATCTCCGGTCAGACCAAAATGGTTTCCGGTTCTCTTCTCGTCGCCCTCGCGACAGCCCTTCCCCTTGTGCCTCTTGTCTCCGGACATGCCTGTGAGCTTCGCCAGCCACGTCATAATTTTGTCTTGCAAACTTAACATTTTCTAGCCATCTTTACCAACGGCACATGGGGTCTCCACGTCGAACAGGAGACCAGAGGTGACTGGGATGGACGTCTGGTAGCTCCGCTGTACGGGTTGCCATTCTCCAAATGGTGGTTCGTAAGTATCCGGAAATTAATTCCGTGTCATTATATTTGTTGATTAAACTTACAGCACGGTGCTCTGGATGACCCCCCTCCCGATGGTGACTTCACATACCTCCCAGCCGGTGGTACCGCGACGCTTCAGATCGCCTGTGACATAAGTCTCACCGAGAAGTGGAAAGATGGTCCAGGGTGATTATATTTATTTCACTGTTTTCTTCGTTATATGCTGACAATACGAACAGTGGTGATGGTCGCAAGTACGACGACCCTTCCGCCTGCCCTGGTCAACCTTCCACCATCATCCATGCCAACAACCGCCAGGACGTCGCCGGTACCGCTATTGCCATCACCTACAAATCCGATGTCAACTCCGTCCAACCCGAGGACTTTGCCATTATTTCCGTTAACCATGACTCTGTTTGGAACCTCTGGAACGACTACCAAATCCCCGCCGGCCTCCAAGAGTGCCCCGACGGTGGCTGCATCTGCGCCTGGTTCTGGATTCACCGTCCCGACAGCGGAAGCGAGCAGATGTACATGACCGGTTTCCGATGCAAGGTCACCGGCCAGACTGGCACCCAGCCCATCGGCAAGCCCAGCGTCGCCCGTTACTGCGAGCATGACGCGACCAACTGCACTGTCGGAGCTACTCAACCCATGTACTGGTACCAGGCCGAACGCAACAACATGTTTGAGAACCAGTACGACGCCCCGACGTACGATGACAGGTACGGCTGGCACGATGGCGCTCAGACGCGTGTGTTCGAGGATGGCCATATCGCTGGTGGGAATGATGTCCCTGCCTCGACGCCTTCTCCTGTTGCTTCGCCTGCCTCCTCTCCCGCCTCCTCTCCTTCCCCGTCACCTGCCTCGAGCGGTAACTCTGGCTCTACCTCTGGCTCAGGCGCTGTATCAGGCTCTGGCTCTGGCTCAGCTTCAGGTTCAGGCACCGGTTCCGGATCCTCAAACTCTCAGCCTTCCCAGCAAGCCCAGTCGCCCTCGCCCTCTCCATCCCCACAACAAGCTGCTGCTCAGCAGTCACCCTCCCCTGACACACCTGCCCCTGCTCCCGCTGAAACCACTCCCGCTCAAGCCGCTGCACCTGCTCCACCTTCGTAAGTTCTACCACACTATATATGCCACACAGTTACTGATCCTTTTCTCTCATACGTAGGATTGCCACCACTGCCTCAGTTGCTCTCGGTGACCCCCAACCCACAACGCCCGCTTCTTCCCCCGCTGCTCCCACGGAAAGCCCATCTTCCCCTCCCAAGTGCAAGCGCCGCCCGAAGAACAGCAACAAGAAGAAGAGGGCCCGCTCCAACGTGAAGCGTCATCTCCACAAGCGTATGGGACACGAGGGGCTTTCGCTCTAAGCCTTCTCTACGACTCCTCAAGTCTCTAGTGAGCTGATGGCCCGCGGCTTACGAGCCTCCCTCCCTCACGCGCCCGTTGTTGGATATACCCCTTTTTTTCTCGTCTTCGATGCTGTCGCTTTCTCCTCGGGACGAGCTCCCTGCAGCGTCAAGTGGAGTTTCGTTTCCCGTGCCCTTTTTCCAGCGGTAGTGTTTGGTCCTGGTAGAAGCCAGGCTTCTGCGTGTTGAGCAGGCAGCGATCCATTTCTTCGGCGGTAGTGGTAGTGTGGCTGGCAGGCTTCCTCCCGTTACCTACACCCTTCTTTGTCTCTCTCTCCCTCCGGTCTGAGCCTCGTATATCCCCTCTCCTTGTGAAATTTTGCCTCTCCAAGATTATCTTTGTTCGTTCCGAGTTTAACTGTGTCGTCTACAGTATACGCAATACATACCACTGTAAGCGGAAGACTGTGTCTTCCTTGATCTCGTTACTCTGTCTGCCACAAAGAAATGTTGAATGTTACGTACGGTACGTTGTGCTAACGGTGAAAAGCGTGCTGTGCACGTGTGCAACATGTGTTCAACTTCCAACTTGGTACGTTGCATCTAGAGTCCACAATGAATTGCAATTGGTTTGTATTATTAGGGGGTTCGAAAATGCAGAGCGGAAGGCGTGTCAGGCCAAATAATAGATGGGGGCCTGGTACACTACTACGCTTGGTTTACTGGAGACTATAGTATGATGCTAAGGTTATCTGAGCAGCAGATTACTTATGTGAACGAAAGATAGGTGTCCAAGTGAAAAGTGCGAAGATAGATAAAATGCCCAATTCCACGTCTGTCTTCGGTTAGACAGTCTTGCAGACAATCTCGTCGTCCCAATCTTCGGAGTTGACACCGTGGTAGACGACAAGCAAGTCGTTCGGGTCGACCTCCTTCTTGATCTTCAAGAGCCTGTCGTAGTTAGAGCCCCAGTGTGCTTGCTGCCAGTCGGGCTCCAAGACATCACCCTGTGACACACCGAGTCAACATCGCAACCTCCGTTCACGATAGACGGACAATAACTTACCTCGTTGAGGTACTGACCACCCTGGGGAACAGGAGCAATCTGCCTGAAGGGCTCGATCTGCGCGTGTACAGTGTTCTTCGCGTTAGCGTAGTCGGTAGCGTTCGATGTCTCGTTGAAGCCGAAGATGATGGTGAAGTCTGCGATGGAGTCGCGCCAAGCGGGGGTAACGGCGGTTGCGTCACCAGAGACGTTGGCCACGGCACCGCCTCCGTTCAAACTAGATGTTCGGATTTTCGATTGGTAAGTGTATCCCGTGGCAGATAGAGATGCTTAAACAGGCAGACTTACTAAGGAGTACCGGCAGGGACACTGACCAATGCCTTGGCGAGGGTCTCAGCGTTCTCTGGCGCGGTGGCATTGCGAGGGAGAAGCCACGAAGACAGATACGCCCGCGATCCAGACACATGGAAGTCGGAGTAGTTGAGACCATGGCCCTTCGACGTGTCGCCCAAGTTATCATGGACCATCTGCGCGAAGGAGGTGTACGGCACAGTCGTAGCCAGCGAGACGTTGACACCTTCTACCTGTCTTGACGCGTTATAGAACGATTGAAGCGCAGTCAAGGCCGCAGGGTTGGTGGGCGGATTCCCAGGAGAGACAAAGGTGAGGTACAGCTGGTTCGAGAAGTACGGCCAGAGTCCGCCCCAACCAGCGTCGGCGAGCCCGTTATGGTGTTGAGCCCACAGTGTCATAAGGTCGAGGAACGTTTCCGACGAATTGGCTGTTGCTGCGTAGAAGGCGGCAGTGACAGGGATGTTGTCGTGGGTCTTGTAGGTGGTGGAGGTAACGACGCCGAAGCTGGGAGCTCCACCTCCTCTGAGAGCCCAGAAGAGGTCGGGGTTCGTGTACTCGTTGGCGGTGACATGCGTCGCGTTGGGCAGGACAACAGTGTACTGAAGAACGTTATCGACACCTGCGTATGATACCTTTGTCAGTGACCCGTGGAATATCGACGATTTGCAACGTAAATACCCTACCTAAGCCGTAGAATGGGGACATAATGCTTTGGCCTCCTCCCACAGGCCATCCACCACCGGCACCGACAGTGCCACCCACACTGAACCCGCCGATAATGAGCCTACCATGCTGATCCGCGAGGTCGTAAATTTCACCCCACTGGACACCAGGCTGGATCGTCACCGCTGTATGCAGTTGTAAGATAGTTGTCAATGACTGCGTTGCTGACTGTACATACCATGCTGGCCAGGGGTAGAAGCAGGAGCATTCTCAGGCACGAAAGAATCAGTGAAGTTCGACTGTTTCATAGAGTGAACGTAGAGCTCGACAGAGCCAACACCAAAGGCACGACCTAGGAGTTCATGGCTATGGATGTAGATGGTCAGCTGAGACCTCTCTGCGAGAGAAGCCCACTTACCCAGTGTTGCGAATGACCAGGTGCAGATTGTGTTGAGAGGCAAATGCAACCGTGCTCTCGATATCTGCCACACTAGTAGCGTTTATCGAGTACACTGGGACACGGCCTTGATCGCATACAGCACCTGGCTGAGGGTCGAAAGGGCACTGTGCGACGGTCCCGTTCGAAAAGAGCTGATCCTGGAAGTTGATCAACTGGACGGTGTTCCCAGCGTCGATAAGAGCCTCTGAGTCCAGCTGGATAGCAGAACGCCTGGCACACTCCGCGGCATCGAAGTTCGAAGACGTATTGTAACAAACGGAAGCGAAAGGCCTCTGGTTGGAGATGAGAGGCTGGCTGAGTCCCTTGGAGAAAGTATCCCATTCAGCCTGCGAAGGGAAGCAAGAGTCGCCTGGAAGACATTTGCACTTCTTGTCGGCGTTCGCGGTGGCGGCAAGGAGGACACTGAGCAGGACGGCAGACCTGAGTCGCATGGCTGGATAAGTTGAGGGACTGGTGGGCAGCTACTGTCGTTCACCTCTTTGGCGAGCTGGTTAAATATGTCGCGCCAGATTATGATCTCAGCCTTGATGACTACCATACTCCATTGTATGTGGTCCGATCATCAATAGCTGCGGTCGGCTCTGTCGCTTCGTTGCACTGGCCGCCATGTCCGGATGTTTGAGAGGGTGGTCGCTGTGTACGACTGCATAAGCGCGGCTAATGAGACAACCCTGGATCCGTAAGCCAACAGCAGCAATACTTATACGTCAAAAACAGCAGATTCGAGTGTCTCTTGACGGGATATAGTTATTGTTTCTCCTACAAGCCGGTGAGCCTGGATATGTAGAACAAAGGATAAATTTAGATGCCAGCTTGGAATGTTTGACAGCAGAGACGGACAACATCTGGTTACTCATAACCGATGAGACTTGCAGTACCCGGGGCCATCTGCATGATCATTTCAACATATCTGGTCGAGACTAGCCTGATCTTGCGCTTGGATAGGCAAACTGAATCGAACTCGGGGCAGCCTGGGGCAGCGTCGTTCAGGGAGCTGCGAGCTTCTTTTGCTTCATCAGTGATTTGAAGCGCTATACAACCAAGCGCGACCCTCGATGCAAAGATGGAAGACACGCACTGAGATACTAATTGCCCGTTGTGGCACTCTATGTTTAGTTTCAGCATCATATTTTCTTGCAAAATCGAGCATCGTACCACGAGTGTCTCTCGGTACGTCAATTTCGCTTCGCGCTATTTCCGAGCGCGTTGAGTCTCGATGAAACGAGGCCCGTACATGGCCCATAGCAAGCCACAATCGTTGCATTACAGCTCGCCCCGAGGAGATCACAGAATCACTGGCTGGTGGTATCGAGATATTAGTCAGTGCAACTAAACAGAGCAGTACTTCTGACCAGGTGGTAGAATACGGTGCACCTGCTTGCCCAAAGTGTCGTTTAAGAGCTGTTTTCCATTCCTTCTTCCTTCCTCGGTGCAGGTAAGCCAGCAGTCGGGCTACAAGTAAAACACGACGTATGTGCGAGCCTCGCCAGAAGTATACCCATTGCTGATGACACCATGATCAACTTCAAGTTATACGAATGAATGATCGTAGTTGTCACCGCTGACGGTTACCTACGAGTTGAAGTCGGTTAAAACTGATTTCCATAGTAAATTACAGGAGGGCCGCACCATTTGGTAAGTACGAACCCAAGTACACTCACTTCGAACCTCTGGAGCGAACTGGCCACGACGACCACCACGTGTGGTATATCGCAGGCATTCAGAGGCTCCCACACGTGCACTAGCCATCATTGGTGCCTCATCCGATTCCATTGCATTCCGAACACTCGTCAGTTCATGCTGGAAACCTGAAGTACCTTCACGGTTCTAGATGGCGCAGTCATGGTACTACTGTAAGTACCAAGACGCAAAGACCGACACTCACAGGCGCTCATGCATTCTCGGGCGGGGTAGGCTGTCAGCCAATCACATCGCTCCTAGATCATTGATCATCGCGGCCGCCCGAAAACCTTGATAAACACGCCGCGTCTTATGCAGCGACAACCACCATGGAATACTGAGAGAGGTTCGTCATATCGCTTCGACCTTTGCTCATAATACCAGTCACTAAATCACTACTTCGCAGTTCACAGCTTACTCAGCCTTGCGGCAGGAGCCCGCTGGCGGGTGCACCGACTTTAACGATGGGTATATAAGATGAGCATGAAAGCTGGATGCTTCACCATCAACAACTCTTCCATCTGCTTTACATCCTACATACACCAAACACCACACCTTCACCCTCGAACTCCTCATTCACAATGTCTAAGACTTCCATCCTCCTCCTTGGTCCCACCGGTAAGCGCGAACCCTTTTCTGTACTTAACTCCTCGAATATCCTCTAATACACCGAATGTCAACTAGGTTTCCTCGGTAGCACTGTCCTCAGCCAGTTGCTTGCACACCCAAAGAAGGACACCTTCGAGATCACTGTCCTCGTCCGCTCTGAGGAGAAGGCAAAGAAGCTCGAGACGTTTGGCGTGAAGCCTGTCATAGGCTCGATCAAGGACACTGCATTGGTCGAGAAGCTGGCCGAGCAAGCGCATGTCTTGTTCAACATCGTAAGAATACATCTCTATTATTCAAGTCTCTTTGCACTCACACCGGTTGTGTAGGCCGACTCAGACGATCTCGATGCCACCAACGCGTTCCTATCTGGTTTCAAGACGAGGCACGAGAAGACTGGTGATGTCCCCATCTTGATACACACCTCCGGAACTGGTCAGTAAATCCCACATGCTCCCAATGAATCGTAACTCATAGAATCATCTATGCTCGACAGGTGTCTTCATGTTCGCGGCACCGAACACTGGTCTCGTTGCCGCAGACAGGGTCTTCAGCGACGACGACCCAAAGGACATCGACGCATCCACCCCCGACTCCGCACTGCACCGCAACGTCGACCTCGTTGTCCTGAAGGCTGATGAGGAGGGTTACGTGAAGACGCACATCGTTCTTCCCAGCACGATCTGGGGTGTCGCCTCCAATCCTATCGTCGACGCTGGCATCGCCAACCGGTTCTCTATCCAAGTACCTGCTCTTATCAAGGCTGCACTCGATCGCAAACAGGCTGGTGTTATTGGCAAGGGTCAGGCTGTGTGGACTGCCGTCAATGTCAACGAACGTAAGTCTTCCACTGTCTTCAACGATACAACATCGATACTGACAGTCGTTTGCAGAGGCCGAATTCTACGTCCAACTATTCGACGCCATCACCGCCACCCCCTCACAAGTAGGCCACGGCCACAATGGCTACTACTTTGGAGAGAACGGAGAGTACACCTGGTACGACCTCGCCCGTGCCATTGGCAAGGCTCTCGTCAAGCGCGGTATCAGCACTTCGGAAGAACCTACCACCTTTGCTAAGGAGGAGCTACCGAAGTACTTCTGGACGGAGGAGATCTCTGGCATCTGGGGCTCCAATGCTCGTGTCAAGTCTCCCCACGCTCGCTCGATCGGCTGGCAGCCGAAGCTTACTACTCAGGATTTCCTTGCCAACATTGATGCGGAGGTTGAGGCGATCATCAAGTCGCAGAAGGCATAGAGGGGTACTGGGAATTAAGGGCATATTTATTCATTGGATAGAACTTGTATTGGATTTGATTTACTCTGGATATAAAGTCGTAATACTCTAAGCTACTACTTTACTTTGCGTGACACCGGCAATATTCGTGTCAATGAGAGTCGTGAATGCGAGTGAATGCCAATAAGCGGGTGACTCGGAGTGAATGCACAGTCGTTCACACTTCGTCTCTTAACATTCACATAATGCCTTTAAGTTGAGTTTCTTCGAGTGGCCCAACACAATGTAGTCGGCATAGTACTACTAGTAGGGCTATCCATGTCCAACATTCTACACCCTGAGAGCTTTGACAGACCTGGCATGCGTCACTGTGATTATCACAAGTATCCGAACTATCTCTCAGTCCGATGAAGATGCTCATTCTAGAAAATCTGCCAGCACTGGTTCAACGACACAGCATCGTGAACTTATAGGTCCTCTACCTTCGTTAGATCTAACGTGGTCACAGGGGAATCTAACAAAGGTAATCTCGCTCGGTCGGGATCAAGCCGCCAACCAATCAGGTTGCGCATAGATGATCAACCTCACAAGCGCCTGCGTTTGATAAGCATTTCGGATCGCCGCCGCCTCTTGTCCAGCGACCGCCACGATGATTATGAACAATCGACCAG
Source organism: Irpex sp. Y119-03 (assembly GCA_037042295.1). Taxonomy (NCBI): domain Eukaryota; kingdom Fungi; phylum Basidiomycota; class Agaricomycetes; order Polyporales; family Irpicaceae; genus Irpex; species Irpex sp. Y119-03. The sequence goes on along the minus strand of JAXQKB010000953.1, from coordinate 119,232 downwards.
GGTTCGTCATACCGCCTCGACCTTTGTTCATATCCATAATGTACTGAATTGCAGCTTGGTGGTATACAGTTTGGTCAGCATGCGGCGGGAGTCCGCTAGCTGGCGAACCGCTTCAACGATGGGTATATAAGACGAGCATGAAAGCCGGGTGCTTCACCACCAACAGCTCTCTCATCTGCTTTACATCCCACACACACCAAATCACATTTCACACTTCCACCCTCGAACTCGTCATTCACAATGTCTAAGACTTCCATCCTCCTCCTTGGACCTACCGGTAAGCGCGAGCCATTCTCTATACTTCTCGACCATTTTCTAACACATCGATCGTGAACTAGGTTTCCTCGGTAGCACTGTCCTCAGCCAGTTGCTCACACACCCAAAGAAGGACTCCTTCGAGATCACCGTCCTTGTCCGTTCGGAGGAAAAGGCGAAGAAGCTCGAAACCTTTGGCGTGAAGCCTGTCATTGGCTCAATCAAGGACACTGCCTTGGTCGAGAAGCTGGCCGAGCAAGCCCATGTCTTGTTCAACATTGTAAGTTGCATTGAAACTGTGTAGTCATAAAACTACTGAAGATATATGTGCTCAGGCCGACTCAGACGATCTCGATGCCACCAAGGCGTTCCTCTCCGGGTTCAAGAAGAGGCACGATAAGACTGGCGATGTCCCCATTCTGATCCACACCTCCGGAACTGGTCAGTATATCTCATACATCCAAATGATTAAATTACTCATGAAATCATTTTTGCTTCTACAGGTGTCTTCATGTTCGCCGCGCCGAACACCGGTCTCGTTGCCTCAGACAGAATCTTCAGCGACGACGATCCGAAGGACATCGACGCATCCACCCCCGACTCCGCATTACACCGCAACGTTGATCTCGTAGTCCTGAAGGCCGACGAAGAGGGTTACGTGAAGACGCACATCGTTCTCCCCAGCACGATCTGGGGTGTCGCCTCGAACCCTATCGTCGACGCTGGCATTGCCAACCGGTTCTCTATTCAAGTACCTGCTCTTATCAAGGCTGCGCTCGATCGCAAACAGGCGGGTGTCATTGGCAAGGGCCAGGCTGTATGGACTGCCGTCAACGTCAACGAACGTAAGTCTCCCACTGTCTTCAACGATACAACATCCATACTAACAGTCGTTTGCAGAGGCCGAATTCTACGTTCAACTATTCGACGCCATCACCACCACCCCCTCACAAGTCGGCCACGGTCACAACGGCTACTACTTCGGTGAGAACGGCGAGTACACGTGGTACGATCTCGCCCGTGCCATCGGCAAAGCCCTCGTCAAGCGCGGTGTCAGCACGGAGGAGGAGCCTACGACTTTTGCTAAGGAGGAGCTGCCCAAGTATTTCTGGACGGAGGAGATTTCGGGGATTTGGGGGAGCAATGCGAGGGTGAGGTCGCCGCATGCGAGGTCGATTGGGTGGCGGCCGAAGCTCACTACTGAGGACTTCCTTGCCAATGTTGATGCTGAGGTTGAGGCGATTATTCAGTCGCAGAAGGCATAGAGGCGGGATGTTCGATGGTGTCTAGATTCGGGATTCGGGCTGGTATTGTATTAATTCATTCACACCACATTGTATACTAATCATCATCGCACTTGATACACTAATAATGTAACTTACAACTCATGCACGAGCTGCCTGTTCCAACGCACACAAAGAACGATGCTAGTATAGCATACATTTGTTTTAATTGAAATAACCTCGTTAAGGAACGTGTGATGCGGTACAGTGTACCTACATGATTATGGATACAAAGGAGTGTAAGGAGCGTGGTGTCGATCAAAACAAGCGAGGACGATCCTGCGTCTTCTCCTCTCACAACCTCTCTCATCTAGTCTCCTATAGGAAGAGCACTACCCACCCACCTTACCCCTCATACCTCACCGTCCCCCTCGGCCGCGTCACCCGTCCATGCTGAAAACTCTCATAATGGTGCTTGATATGCTGCGGCGACGACGCCGTGAATGTGCACCCTGGCATCTGGCATTGATAGCCCGCGAAGGTTGTGGCTGCTTTTGGTTTTAGGGGTGATGATGCTTTCCCTTTGCCACTACTGCTGGAGGTGGGGGGACGGACACTACTAGAGGAGTTGGAGGTGGGAGGACGAATGCTACTAGAGGAGTTGGAGGTGGGAGGGCGCATCTTGCGAGGTGGGGAAGAACCTGAGTGGGGTGGGGAGCGTGAGTATGAGGGACGTTTGTAGGGGGAGCCGACGAGAGTCGCTTGGTCGTCATCATTATCGTCGTCCGAGTCTGCGAGGTACGCGTGAGAGTTCGCCATGGTGGTGTGGGAGGTGCGGGTGCTAGCTTGTGGTTCCTCGGGAGATTCGGCGATGGAAGAGAGGTTGCTAGCGATATTGACAGATTTGCGGCGTTCGCGAGCTTTGGAGGGGGATGAAGTGGCTTTGCGTTTGCGCGAGGGGGTGGACGGAAGAGGTGGTGGTGGTGGAGGGCTCTTGGTTCGCTTCGTGGACGTAGATTTGCGCTTGACTGGAGTCTTTGGATATTCCAGCATACTCGGATTGGTCGCTATAGCTATTGGGCCCCCTATGGCGACCGCTTCACCGACAGTACCCATGTCGACCTGCATAAGCTCACTCGGCGCAACACAAACATCGTCGTTCTCCGTCCTCACATAAGGCGAGATCTGGCCGTTGCAGTCTCTCAGCCCCATGCCGAACTGTACGCGCGGGGGGTCCTCTGGGTCTTGGAAGGGGATGGTCATCGCGAGGGCTTCCTGCTGCGTTCGTGAGTAGAGTACGGGGAGTCGTATGGTGGTGGAGGTAGTTGAGGACAAGGATGGTACTTACTGCTCGAGTGGGCTCTCGCCAGCCGTGTCCTGTGAAGACGTAGATCGGAGGTCTGGCGTCCACATCATCCAAGGGATACTGGAGTTCCATCTCGTCCAAAACGGCCTCCGTGTCCTTGGCGTTCAGCTGTACTTCATCATCATTTGAGAACTCAACACTTGAAAGAGCCACATCTTCTGTTGCTAGGATGGTGCCTGCACCATCGGTTTCGGGGGAAGGAGTGGACGATTTGCGTCGGGGAAGACGAGAAGGGAGGATCATTAAAAATACGTACGAAGGCGAAAGAGAATGCGGGGACGAAAGGGAGGTAGGAGGTATTTATACGGCCGCTAAGGTATGGATGCAATGAGCTTTGGAGGTCGTCAAGGGTGGTTGTATGGCCATCTGTACGCGCTGGTGGCCAATTGAATCTGTGACCTGTACGAAAGTGAGCAGGGGTCTTTCCTTTCGACATAAAGGTTGCCCTCGAAGGCCCGTATTCGATGATAAAGTTGGCTTTGTTAGTGAGAAGCACGTCTACGATATTGGGAAGCTTACTCTTACAGTGGCCACAACTGAATACATTGGCCACCATGATCGTCACGGTAAGCAGGTGATAAATGACGCGCTGGCGATTGGACCCGTTGATGCACACGTGATCGCGATACGAGGGTGGCCAGGTCGCGTCGCGATGTCGGCGAGGGCGGTCCAGGAATAAGTATATGGGCGCCTGCTTGGATTCCATGCCTCGACCACCCCCCAGACAGGCCGTTAATTATCCTCCCCACACCCGTCCCGCTCCTATCTCAAAATCATCCACATCTACCACTCTCCTTAAAACACCCTAATACCCCCTGGGTTCTCCCGTGAAACCCGCCATCGCTTAGGCAGGCACCATGCTCTCGTTTCTTCACCAAATATTGGACACTGGGGGCCACGACGAGGACTCGGACACGGACTCGTCTACTACGGATCACGAAGACGAACAGACACATATTGATACCCCTCTCTCGCCCACTTTTACGGATATGGACGAACAAGCTCGCTGTGAGACGTTGCGGCGGTATGGTTACCGGGCTATTATGCAGCTGGCGGATGCGAAATGCCAGATATCAAAGTTGCAGGAGCTTTGCGAGGAGCAGCAGCAGTTGAATGCTAAACTCCAGGTGAGTTGCTGTTTATACTTCCCGTACGCAAATACATGGGCGGTGTTACGACGGGGTAGTGGCGGTTGAAGTTCAGGGGTTCCGAGAGAGGTTGAGAGAGGGAGTCATTATAATTTTACTATCCATCTGTTTCGAGACTAATGTTCAGGACGTGCTATACCATTTGCTGAACTACAATAACAGGATGACGGCGACAAGCTCGACAAGTTCAGCGCCTCTCTCATCCGAGACCTCGAGTCCTGTCTCGAGCACACTCGCAGCGAGTGCAGCTCCCTATCACGCCAGCTAGCAGAAACCGAAGCTGCCTTGGCAGACAAGACCGACAGACACAAAGAGCTGCTCGCCTCGGACACCACTCTCCGGGCGGAGCAGCATAGACTATTGGAAATCCAGCAGAATCTGCAGGACGAGCTCAGAAACACCACAGCTACACTCGAGAGAACCAAAGGAGATCTAGCTACTGCCAGCCACTCCTTAATGAAAGAGAAGAGTTATGCCTCAAAGGTAGCTAAAGAGTCCACACGCCTATCCGTCAGGCTCTCGTCCATCGAAACCGAGAAAGCCCACCTCGAGGCAACCATAGCCAGCCTCGAAGCCCGAAACGACGACCTAACAGCCTCCCTCGCCGCCTCCGTCGACGAATACGAAGCCAAGCTCTCCGCATCCCAATCACAGACAGACGATCTCCGAGCCCAGCTCACAGAAGCCGAAGACATCCGTCAGACCCTATCCAACGAGCTCGAAACGATCAGCTCGACGCTCGCCGAGGAAACGAAGAAGCATACGTCCGTGCTTGAGGAGTCTCACCGCATCCGTGCCCGCCTCGAGTCCATCATGCAGGCTCTCCGGGACGCCGAGGCGACGTTGGGCGCTACGAAGGAGGCTCTCGCGAGAGCTGAGGCGGCCCTCAAGGCGGAGAAGGCGCAGAACGAGGAGTTGAGGTCTAAGTTGACTGAAGAGCAGTCGAACACGAAACGGCTCGATGCGCAGTTGCAGACGACGTTTGCGGAGCTGCAGGTCGTCGAAGCCTCGGTCGAGGCGTCCAAACAGGAGAAGCAGACTCTGCTCAAGTCGCTCGACGAACTTCGGACGTCTTCGAATAAGGAGAAAGAGCAGCTGGAGGCGAAGATTCGTTCTGTGAAGGACTCGCGTGGGGCGTTGGAAGCCGTGCTAGAGACGGAACGCAGGGCGAAAGCGGCGGTCGCAGAGTCTCTCGCCGCAGCCAAGACGGCACACTCGTCCGAAAAAGAGAAATTGCAATCCGAGCTGGGTGCTACCTCAGCGACGTTGCGCGAGACACGCGCCGCTGCAAAGGACTTGACGAAGGCCCGAGACGATCTCGCTAGTTCTTTGGAGGTGCTGAAGAGGGAGTTTAAGGAGAAGGTGGAGAAGCTGACGGGGGATGTGCAGGGGAAGGCTGAGGCGTTGGGTGTGGCTGAGAGGAGTCTGGAGGAGGAGAGGGAGGCGAAGGGAAAGGTGGACGAGTCGTTGAGGTCGCTTGAGGGTGAACTTGCTAAGAGGACGGACGAGCTCGGTGCTAAGGCGCAGGCTCTGGCTGCTGCTGAACGGAGTATCGCGGAGGAACTGAAGGCGAAGGAGGAGCTCAAGACGTCGTTCGAGGGACTGGTGGCTGATTTTGAAGCGAAAGTGGAGGAGCTGAGTGGACTGCTTAAGGCGAAGGAGGAGGCTTTGGGTGTTTCGGAGCGTGCGTTGGCCGGTGAACGCGAGGCGAAGGACGCGCTCGAAGCTTCGCTTGAGACGCTCCGTTCTGAACATACCGCCAAGGTGTACGGGCTACTGGCTGATCTGAAGACGAAGACCGACGAGCTGCTGTTATCGCAGAGTGCGTTGGATGGAGAACGGGAGGCGAAGGATCAGCTGGCGGGGGAGTTGCAGCAGACGCGAGAGGACTTCTCCGAGCAAGTTAGCGAGCTCAAGGCCCAGCTGGAGGAGAGCGCGTCCCGGCTTGCTGAGAGGCAGGTGCAGGTCGACGGGGAGCGTGAGGCGAAGGAAGAGGCTGAACGTGCTCTCGTGTCTTTCCGCGCTGAGACACAGACGAAGCTCGACGAGCTGAGAACTGAAGTCGAAGTGAAGACGCAGAGGCTCGTGGCTGTCGAGGCGCAGGCGGCCGATGAGCGGAAGGCCAAGGAAGACGTCGAAACCTCGTTCTCTACATACCGTTCTGAGGTTCAGACGAAGATTGAGGCTCTGCACGCCGAGCTCGACACAAAATCGAAAACTGTGGAAGAGTTGTCGGTTCGCGCTGAGGAGGAACGCATGGCGAAAGAGAAAGCTGAACAGTCTTTGGCTGCGTTCCAAGCCGAGATGCAGAGCAAGCTCGCTGAGCTCGAGGCCCAGCTAGGGGAGACGGCGCAGAAACTGCAAGCAGCGGAGACGAAGGCCACAGAGGAAAGCCGTGCCAAAGAGGATGCTCAGACGGCTTTATCGACGCTACAGGCTGAGACACACGCGAAGATCGTAGGACTCGAGGCGGAGCTGGGCGAGCAGGGGCAGGTGCTTGAAGCTGTACGTGCTACGGTCGGTGAGGAGCGTCAGGCGAAGGAGGATGCGCAGGCGTCCTGTGCTGAGATGGAGGGGAGGCTTGAGCGGCTTGGGAGTGAGGTGGAGGCGGGGAGGCTGGCTTTGGCTTCTGAGCGGTCTGCTAAGGAGGGTGCGCTGGCTTCTTTGGACGAGGCGCGTCGGGAGCTCGCAAGGGTAGCGGAGGAGTTGTCCTCTACGAAGGCCTCTCAAGCTGATTCTTCCAAGGCATCCGAGGAAGAGCGCAAAGCCAGAGAGGAGGCATCTTCGTCACTGGCGGACGCGCTAAGGCAGATCGCGGAGCTGAGAGCGGGGCTGGAGGAGAAGGCGGAAGCGGTGCGGGTGTTGGAGAGGACGTTGAAGAAGGAGAGGGGGGAGAAGGAGGAGATGAGGGTTACGCTCGGTACGCTCCGCGCGGAGTGGGAGGAGCTTGCGGATACGCAGAATCGGCATCGGAGGGATCTTTCTGGTACGTTCGAGTTCTATTGTCTCGCACGAGGAGCAGTGGCTGATGGAGTGTTTGTGCGATGTAGGCTCGACGTTTAACGAAGAAGGCAGCGTCCGCCACTCGCCGACGCACAGACCCCACAAAGGACGCACACCCTCACACAAAGGTCTCTACGGCCTCCTCCGGCCGCACGGCGCCGGGGACAGCGACGCAGAGTCCACGAGCTCGCGCAGTAACTTTGAGCTTCACTCAGAAGAGGAGAAGCGCCGTCCGAGTGTGAAGAAGTCGGGGAGGGTAAGGGAACGGGTGACGTCGCTGATTCGCAGGACGAGCACTATCAGGCCTGATGAACATGGACATGATGGTCACGGTGCTGGTGGTCATGGTGGTGCGGGTGCGGGTGCGTCGCCGGAGATGCCGGCGATTGTGTTCCCTGCTGCGTCTGAGAGTGATTCGTCGCAGACGCAGACGAGGCCTGCGGAGTTGAAGGATAGAAGGCGGGTGACGAGTATGTTCCATAGGCTCACTCATCCGGTATGTCGTGTTTCTTTGTCTTTGCTTGCCTTGCCGTGACTAATCCTTGTTCTCGCTTCATAGCGTCGGCTGTCTACCTCGTCACTCTCCTCGCATAAATCGGACGGAGGCAACTCAGGCTCCCAGCCCCATGATGCAGGCGCGTCTGAAGCCACGATGACACCCATTAACTCTCTTCATGGGCGTATATAGACTCAGTGTGTTCCCTGCTAACGCTAACACAACGTATCTTATCATACAGTACTTTATTATCTTGGGTTGACAGTGTACTACTACCTTTCTACCTTGCTCTTTCGTTTTCTCCGTGCTCTTTCTCTCTAAGGACTTCTTCGCCGCAAGAATCTGTAGCCTTCCACCTTCTCTCGATAGCTTAGTCATTATTATCCTTCATTGGCCTGCTAGTTTGTATTAGCTCTCGATCGCAGTAGATTACCGTATCACCCTTTGCTATAAAACACTATATCTGTGGTATGTCCACGAGTGCGCACGGTACCCATGGCTTGCTGCTATGTAGTACTTGCAGCGGAAGTGTAACAAGCGCCCATAAGTAGGTGCGCTCGCCACAACCTTGCTTCTTTCTATCAAGCCGAAAGCTTCTGCCTCTTCTGCGTGTCTTCTTGGCCTTCTCTCAGGCCCAGCGGCCCTCGAAGCACCATGAATTCATTTACAGGGAACGGAAGATGCATCGTCGCTTTGGGAACTTGCACAAAACAATAATGGACAAAGGACATCCGAATCGATAGCTGGCCGCAACGGAGAGGCGTGTCCCTCGGGCCTTGCCTGCTGTGCAAGCTCGTTTGCTACTTAGCTCTGAGGTCCCCGTTTCTCTGAGCTACTCTTCTACTCTCTGAGCCTGGTGCTCCTACGCGTATTGAGATGTTCACGACACCGCTGCTTCTCTCCCTGCTCGTCAGCTGGCTGCCGTCATGTTTAGGTCACTCAGGTGCGTCTACTGTAGTTATCTCAAGATAGGCGTTGACTGAGGTCTACCTGTATAGCACTCTTCCATCCTAGCATGTATGGATTCAACGTGACCATGAAGACCTTTCCCTACGACAACCGACCTGTGGCTCCGTTGATCAACTACACCTTCGACCAATGGTGGTTCCATGGTCATCTCGACTATCCACCTCACCCAGGCGACTTCTTCGAGCTCCCGGCAGGACAGGCGGCCACAGCTGAGATTGCGTGCAGCAAGACTGCTACCTCGTATTGGCAGAGCAGCGATGGCGGGAACGCACAACAGGGAGACAACCCATGTCCGAACTCTGATACTTCCGCTATCCACACGACAGGGATAGACGATGTGAAAGGATGCGCGTTGGCCATCGCTTACAAGTCTGATGCTCGTGATGTGCAGCCGGAGGACTTTGCGGTATTCAGTGTCAACCAGACGTGCGTTTGGTATCGGTTCACGGAGTTTCAGGTACCAGAGAGCATGCCTCCGTGTCCGGAGGGAGGGTGCACTTGCGCGTGGTTTTGGATTCACTCGGTGAGTGATCATCTGTTCTTAGCCCTGACTGCGCTCATTCCTTGTGCGTATATCAGCCTGACAGTGGCAGTGAACAAAGTACGTCGACATTCATCGCTATCGGATAGAATAACGTGTTGATCATGGGCGTGAATAGACTATATGAACGGCTTCAAGTGCAATATAACAGGCGCAACATCCAATACTCCCGTTGCGAAACCACAACTTGCGCGTCGATGTGGAGCTGACCCACAGAACGGGAAACCGGAGGCCTCTCCTGGGAACTGCACGTATGGCGCGAAGTCTCCCTTTTATTGGCTGCAAGCCGAACGTAATAACGTACGTACCTTCCATTGATCAACTCGAACATAAGTGACAAACTATGGATCAGATGTTCGAAGGTTATTACTCTCCTCCATTCTACACCGACCTTTACAACTTCAAGGACGGAGCACAAAACGACATCTTTGTCGATTCTTACGATGAACTCCCACCACCAAGTGCAAACTCAACAGTGATACCTACGCCCGTACTCCGTCCGTCAGCTGGTACATCCTCCGTTCCGGCTCCTACGACCACGACCACAGCGTCTTCTGGAACTAACAGCACTACTCCGTCGAAAGGGCATAGCGCAGTATGGTATGTCCCTCTTTACCACACTTCAGCTGGCTCTGTGCTAACTCTCGGCCATGAAATAGTAAACTCAATAGCAACCATTTGTATAGCAACATCGAGCTGCACCGCCGGTCATTCTTCCATGATTTCCTGGTTCGAAGTCGGAAGCGCCGTGCCGCCAAACGATTCAGCTTGTGGCATCCTTTCTAGAGTTCCATATTTCAAGCCTGTAATAGTATCGCAGTGTATTACACCTATTTTTATACATACAAGGACTTACCTGAAAGGGCAAAAAGACTTTTTCACCGCATGGATGGGCGCTGTTGACTTCGGGCGCTTCTTGACGAAGGAAGCGTCTTTGTTCCGAACCGCCTTGTCCTCACATTACGTTGGGCAAAACTTCTTCATTGCGATAGGAGACGACAAGCCGAGAATTGATGGTGCTCTTGAGAGCTCCGTTGTTTCTGCTTGATGTGTTACCATGCTGCTGCGTTCTCGCACAATTGTCTTGGACAATAAGGGAAGGTAACCGCATTGACACCCATCCTCGCCCGCTGGCTTAAAGCCCAGGATCCTCTATTTTGCTAACACTCTCACCCCTTGCTCTTTACCTTTCATCTGTCCTTGCGTCGTACGCAGGAGACTGGCTCTCCTTGCGTGGTTCTCTTCGCTCTATCTGACGATCGAAACGTCCTGCTTTCCTTAACGAGGCATCATGATGACCGCCAACTTGCTCACTGTCCTTACGTTTTTATTCTCTGCGCTGGCTGGTGTCCACGCTCACATCGGTAGGTTTTCATGTCCAATGCATGCACCATAGACTTACTGAACCACGTTGACCGCGCAGCTCTCTGGCACCCGTCGATGTGGGGTTTCAACGTCACTGACCATACGTACCCTTACGATAACCGGCCAGTAGCTCCTCTCCTGGATATGACTTTCGACCAATGGTGGTTCCATGGTCATCTCGACCACCCCCCACACCCTGGTGACTTCTTCGAACTCCCGGCCGGGAAGCCTGCTACAACAGAACTGGCCTGCAACAAAGGCGCAACCACGTTCTTTGCTTCTTCAGAAGGAGGTGACATCCGTCTCAAGGACAATCCAAATGATCCGTGTCCCGGATCAGACATGAGCGAATGGCACACCAACGGGGCAAACGACCTCTTCGGATGTGCTCTGGGCATCACGTATCAGAGCGACGTGAATCAAGTCAAGCCGGAGGACTTTACTGTCTTCAGTGTCAATCAGACTTGTGTTTGGACTCGTTTCACCGACTTCCAGGTGCCTGCGAAGATGCCGCGTTGTCCTCCTGAAGGCTGTATATGTGCTTGGTTCTGGATTCACTCACCCGATAGTGGCGGGGAGCAGAGTAAGCATCCTTTCGAGCCTAATATATGTACTGGTATTGAAAATCGCTACTTACTTCCATAGACTACATGAACGGATTTAGATGTAACGTTACTGGTTCGACATCGGATGTTGCCTTAGCCCAACCTAAGGTCGCCCGTCGCTGCGGTAAAGATCCTCAATTCGGCAAGTCGCAAGATTCTCCGGGTAACTGCACTTACGGGGCCAAACAGCCGTTCTACTGGTTTCAAAAGGAGAAGAATAATGTACGTATCTTCACCACAATCAGTCTACGCGCCTCATATAACTTTGTTCTTAGATGTTCGAGGGTACATACGCACCACCGAGATATCTGGACATGTACAACTTCCGCGATGGAGCACAAGACGACATTTTCTTGGATTCGTATCCCCATGGTCTACCCGCACCTGGTCCTAATCAGACCATTGTCCCGACGCCTTTCTTGAGAGATTCAGCTCAGACTCCTGCTACCACCTCTCTACCTGTGGCGGCTTCTGATGCGTCTGCTGGTGCAGGTTCAAGCGGCGCTTCGTCATTGCAATCCTCAGTACCAGTCTCAGTTGCTACTGTGGTACAAACCTCAGTGGTCACCGTGACCGCTCCCTCTAGCTCTGCACTAGCCGTTGTACCGACGAGCACCCGTGCGACAGCCACCGTTTTCAGCACGGTGGTAGTGACCCTGGGCAATTCCGATACTGCAGCTCCAGTAGCCGTATCGTCACCGTCTGCAACTGTAACGGTAGTCAATACCGTGTTTGCTACAGCAACACCAGGAATATCGGCTGAACCTAGCGTTCAAGACGATGTCGCACGCAACGGAACCAAGGAGGCATTCTTGGTAGAATTTGACAGTATCGATGGGAGTAGTACCGCCGCGGACGGTTCAAGTTCTCTCAGTTCAGCCGCCTCCTCAACCCCGACCCCAGAGAACAGAGTATGGTGCGTATCTTATTCTGTGGTCAAGGTTTGGCGAGCAATACTGACTGTGCACGTAGCAAGCGCCAAGCGTTTTCAGATTCAAGTTCTGGTCGCCAAGAAAGCAAATTAAAGTCCTTCTTTTATCTTCCAGGATCACGCAGTCATCGAAAACTTACAAAGAAGTCAAGTCTCTGGCACATGTTCTGAGAGTCTAGGTATCTATTGTGTATTGTACATCCTGTATTGAGTTTTCCGCGGCCTCTACTACTGTATACCCTTGTTGTATTTCTATGTCATAGACTATGTATTCCGTCCAGGCTTCATAAGCTTCATATCGCGTAAAAGCTTTTGCATATCCGAGATTATGTGAGCCCGAAACACGCTAGAGTCAGAGGGGAGAATAATGGAAGCAGCTCGGAGCCTTGGAATCTAACACGACCAAACAAAAGGTGGAACGTTTTGACCGTGACACGCCGACACACACCTCGTCCACTCTCTCATCCCACCAGCAGACCACACAACATGCCACGAGAGATCATCAACGTTCAGGTAAGAACATATTGTCTTGCAACGGACGTGATGTTGGTTGCTGATGGCATGTACGACAGGCCGGCCAGGTCAGTAGGAACGCGTGCACTCATTACGAACTCAAGCAGTGATTGACACCCTTGGGACGCGTTTAGGCAGGAAACCAAGTTGGAGAGAGTTTTTGGACTACGTTACTAGCGGAACATGGACTGGATGGGGCAGGGGTACGTGCTACAGCATTTCTATAATAAGTTCAAGTTTGGCCACTTATTTCGACGACATGGCTCCAGCACTACCATGGAACCGACGATCTTCAACTGGCAAGGGTATGTAACAAGAAGAGATCCACGCCGCGTCAAACGTTACTCAAATCTGATTGGGCAGATCGAGACGTACTTCACTGAAATCGACTTGCCTGGAGAGAGTAAGAAATATGTGCCACGAAGCATCCAAGTCGATCTTGAAGAGGGAGTAACGAACCGAGTACGCATGAGCATATCTGACATGTACAACTGATTCTCATTGAGCGCGTTTCTAGATTCGTAGCGGCAAAATAGGCCAGCTTTTCCGTCCGGACACTTTTGTAACTGGCAACTCTGGCGCTGGGAATAACTGGGCTAAGGTCAATTATAGTCCTCGGAAACACAAAGGAATGTTAAATACTTATCTTTTTACAGGGTTTCTATACTGAGGGTGCAGAACTCATCGACTCGATCCTCGAGATTCTACGCAAACAGACCGAAGCTTGTGATGCATTGCAAGGGTTCCAGTTGATCCATTCCCTAGGTGGCGGCACAGGCGCTGGCCTCGGCTCTTTACTGCTGTCTAAATTCCGAGAAGTTGTGTCCTTCTCTGTCAGTTTGTCTTAATCCCTCATATGAATACGTACAGGAATATCCGGATAGGATGCTATCCACATTCTCTATCATCCCTTCTCCAAAGGTTCGTTGGTCATGGAATATCCATTCGGCCCTCACTAATAACATTGAATACAGGTTTCTGAAACCGTCGTCGAAGTAATTACAAAGTCGCCGTTGGAAATAGCGCTTCGCTGACCATCTCCACTAGCCATACAACTCCATGCTGTCTATTCACCAACTCGTGGAAAACAGTGACTTGACCATGCTCATCGATAACGAGGCATTGTGAGTTTATCAAGCACTATTCTCGCATTTACTAACAGATTCCAGGTATGACATCACGGCTCGCACATTGAAAGTAAAGGCTCCTGAATTCGAAGATCTCAATTTGGCAAGTGGTGCATGTTTTTTGTTGCACTGATGTCTAACTGGCGTACAGCTGGTCTCTCAAGTCATGTGCGGAATCAGCACAAGTTTGCGATTCCCTGGTCAGCTTAACGGGTATGATTCATATACATAGCCTCCGCTATCTCAACTAACGTTCATGTTATAGTGACCTGCGGAAGCTCGGCCTTAACCTGGTGCCATTCCCTCGTGTAAGCACATACAGAACTCTCGCCGCATGCATCGCTGACCATTGTGATCTCAGTTGCATTTCTTGATGCCCAGTTATGCGCCTTTCTATAATCCGCGTGACAGAGCATTCCAACGCATGTCCGTGCCGGACTTGACACAAGCGTGCGTGATGACTAAAGGAAAGAAATACATGGAAGTTGACCATTTTCCAGTATGTTTGACCGCAAGAATTTGCTTGTCGCGTGTGACCCCCGCTTCGGGTACGTATCACTTCTCGCTGGTGTCTCGATACTCCAATACTGAACTCAACTCCTCTAGGCGGTATTTGACGGCTGCCACCATTTTCCGTGGAGAGATCTCTTCCCACGAAGTAAGTTTCCTTTCGTTCATACACTGAATGCAGGTCTGACATCTTCTCAGGCTGAAGTGAGTATATCGAGACTATGTTCGTCAGAAAGGCGTGTAACACCCTCTACAGCGCAGTATCTCAGACTTGCAACGCAAAAACTCGTCATTGTTTGTAGAGTACGTCCCGTTCCAGCCTATAACATTGGTGGTATCGCTCAGCATGCCGCGTCAGATGGATCCCCGATAATGTCTCAGTGACCTTGTGCACTGTTCCTCCTATTGGCCATGCACAGGTACGTCCTCTAGACTAAAAATAGTGTCTACCGTTGACGAACGCTTACTTTGTAGGCTGCTACCTGCCTTGCTAACTCCACTGCGGTCCAAGAGTTGTTCACGCGGAATCTCAACCAGGTTGGTGTCTTCAGCCCTTTTCAAACTCTGCACGCAACTTACCAGCTTGTACCGTGATCAGTTTGCAGCCATGTTCAAGCGGTAAGTTTTGCCTTTGGGATCTGAGTATCAAGCTAACGCGCACGCAAAGATCTGCCTTCTTGCACTGGTACACCGGTAAGTTTTCCATATGAGCGGCTTGCACTTCATTTGATCTGATATACGCATGATTGCAGGCGAGGGCATGGACACTATGGAGTTCTCCGAAGCTGAAAGCAACGCACATGACCTTATGTGAGTCCATCACTATGAATAATTGCTGTTGATTTGCATACTGACGTGGCCGCAGTACTGAATATCAACAGTATCAAGAGGCGTCGGTGGAGAACGAGGAGGAGTATTACGAAGAGGAAGGGACGTACGAAGCGGGTGACGCAGTCGAGGAGCAGCAATACGAAGAAGAGCTATAACAAGACTCGATCGATGCACAACACGGCGCCTGGTACAACTGGATTCGTTATACCCATCTCATAGGCTACCCAATTTACTCGCTGGATATTCTATCACACCAGATTATACTAATTCGCAATTCACTGGCCCTATGGCCGTTCATTGAAAATGTCCGCACCCGCTCCGACGTGCATTACGCATCAACCTTCGACCGAGGGAGCCCCATCTGAGTATATGACCAACCTAGGTGTGTCTGTTGTACGCTTGAAGATGTTTTTAGAGGGCGGATGGTTCGCAGGATTTACCCAACAAATATGAATGGCAGCACTATTTATGATCTGACGCCGCGCCAATGCGGCGCTGCCAGTCCCTCAGCTGTCCAATCGCCGGCAGATATCCGTTTTCCATGCGTCGCTCCCCAAGGCCGATGTCGATGCTGACATGGCGTACTGCGAATCATTTATCGACAGCCAAAGACTGCATGTCGGTATTCGGAGCTATGCAGCGGATAGGTATACAAGGCCTACTGCCGTACCGCCACAAGTCACTTCCATGTCAGCGGACGAGGGTTGTCGAGCCCATCGTGGTGCATGCGTTTGTAACATGCCACTCCTACCTGAAGACTGTTTTTGTATAAATATCGTAGAAGGTCCTATTCGTCTCCCCACAATCAGTACACATACATCCTCATCATAGCACCATGAAATCTCTCCTTGTCTTTGCTGCCCTTGCCGCATCCGCTGTTGCACAACGTCTCTCCATCCTTGCTCCTACCGAGCAGACCACAGTTACCAGCGGGGGGCCTTTCACTGCCGAGCTTCGTCAAGCTGTAAGCGGTCCATTCACTCATCGCAGTGTACCTTGCTGACTTGCTCCTCCCTGCCATCCCCATAGGTATCCCAAGGCTCCTTTTCTCAGGTCTCAGTGACCATTTCCCTGACACCCTGCTTCGACGTCTGCGATGACCCTTCACAATGGGGTCCCGGTACCGTCCTGTACAACGGCGCGTTCAACCCGCAGTTCAACAGCTCTCAGCCGCAGAAGGGTTCCTTCCAGGACTTTTCGCTGACCGTTCCCCAGGGATGGCCTACGGGAGAGAGTGTGTTGCAAGTTGGACATCTGTTCAAAATTGGAGTGAGCATTCAATCACACCTGTGGGCGACAATATGACCAACTCAAACCTCGGATCGCGTTCGTAGGCGGCGCTGACTTTAGCGTCGGATTATACTGACGTGCACTTCCACGTTGCTGGAAACTAGAGGGCTTAACGATTGTTTAGACCTGAAATCATGTTATGACGTTTTTGAGCATCCTACGCGGTCGCAAAATGCACTGGCATAAGCATAGTTATCTCCGCTACTCACATACCTTATACAGAACAGTCGAAGGCCATGTGACAAGGAGCGGCTTAGACTAACCATGCACACATTGGTCTGTAAACTTGTTATACAATTGATATGTTCGAATGTTGCGTGTGAAGTGTTACAGCGAATGATATGTGACGTGTGAGATTGCACGGCCAACGGACCGACTTCCTGAGCTGCCGAGACTACCATTGTGCGTACTTCAAGAATTTACCGCTGTTCGTAGCAACGTCAGTATTGCTATATGAGCAGAGTGGATCATTAAAGCAGCAACGTACTCAAAAGTCAAGACAACCCGATCTCCCTTGGGATCCTCCTTCTTATCTACAGATACCTTGCAGTCAATCATAGACTGTATCCCGTCGCCAAACTGATAGAGAAACATCCAGTCATGTCAGTGTCGCCCCTGGCTGAGTACACGCGGGTTGGAATGTTCTCACCTTCTCATGGATGATCGCCTTAATTGCGTGTCCGTATACGAGGACTCCCTACCAGAATTGCACACGCAAGTCAGCCATGTAGAAACTCGTGTGTGTACATTTCGCACGTACCTCAAACAGCCGGTAAAGAACCGGGTCATTAGGAGGCATGGGGCCAAGTCCACGACGCGGCCACCAGTGAGGACCAAGCTCAGCAGAGATGGCATCTTGTTGGATGTCGAGCGTCTGAGCAAGGTTGGCGATGTCTCCAGGTTCCATCTTTGCCTGTATTTGCATGTAAAAGTAAAGGGGATGAAGGATTTAGCAAGCTTGTGTAGGAGTGCACTTCAAAACCCTACCTGTCCGTAAAACACGGCAGCGACCCATACTTCGTCGCGATTCAAGGCCTTGCCAATCTCCGCGAACGTGAGACCTGTACAGAGAGTGTGATAAAACGTAGAGAGTCAGAAGAGCAGTTTCTGTCATTTTCGAAGGGTGGCATGTACGTACCTTTACGTGCCTTTGCCTCGAAGAGTTGGGAGCAAATAGATGGGAGCTCGCTGTATGGCTCGGCATTGGAGTTCACTCGCTATTGTACGACGTCAGTATAGTGCGTTGCCAAGGGATATAGCTAGACGAGTCCTTACCAGAGCAGAGGATGATCCTGGTGCAGACATGTCAAGGCGAGTATAAGTAATTGCAGATGAGAGAGGGTGAAGAGGTTGACTATCTGTGGGGAGGTCAATGCGTCCTTATATACCGGTATCTGACCGGCACACTAGTGCGGTACCAAGCATATCCCGAGGGAGGTATGTATAGATTAGCCACTGACACTGAGCGTGTAGTCATCTCATCGGAAGCACATGAACATCTTCCTCTCTCATACCCCACATCATCAGGCGCTGAAATCTGACATGCAGGCCCGGTACCCGTGACCGTCGCTGGATGGCGTCAGACTAGTGCGGATACGTACGGATGGTCTTGGGACGACACGTAGAGCGGCATACACGTGAGAAATACGAGCGTGCAGTGAAAGTTCGGAAGATGGAGGAGATTGTCGGATGCAACCTGTGAAACTGACTTTGAATAGCATACACAGGAGATTTTCGGAGGAAAATGACGCGCTGTCTATGGTTAGAAAGCTTCTTCCCACTACGACACTCGCCGAATTGATCTGTGCATATGTATAGCCAATATATATCATGAGTTTTGCGTACGTTCTGCAGCAGACGCGCCTTCTCGCAGCTCAGATACCGGTTTCCACACATCCTTCGTGGCATGCATGAGCTCATACAGCTGCCCGAGCTGCTCAGCCGACATCTGGGCAAATTTCGAACATAGTCAGAAGAAAGAATGGAGAAGAAAGAATCAAACACAGTACCTTCTCCAAGACGGTCGGGTCTAACTTGCGACCTTTGAATTCTTCGTTCGGGTTTTCCGGTAGCTCGTCCAAGTAGCGTTTCCACTGTGAAAGGAACCCAATGATATGCAACGGGTTATCTATCTTTTGATGTCTGCGAAACTCTGGAGCCAGTAAGTATGTTTAGTCAATCAAGTTGCAAACAGTGGCAGCACTAGGTTAGACAAACCTGCTTTCACGTAGTCATCCCCAAGCGAGCGCATATCTTGCGGGAGGCGTCGATGTGCTCGCAGTAAAGAGCGAAATAACCTTGCAAAAGCATGTGTCATTGGTAAGCATTCAAAACGAGTTATAATTGTGATACTCTTACGGTATCGGAGGTAGCAGGGATGCACTGGCTTGCTGCAGATTAAGCGGCGCTTTGCTGACTGACTGAGCCAGTCGTATTGTTGTACTTCTCAGCATAGTTCCAGATAATTATAGCTTATGATGTGTATAGTCCAGGAAAAGAAACAAGGAACGAGACGGATTGGTGCACGGGTACACGGTGGAGGGGGTCAAAGAAAGAGTGTGACGTCGCTGTGCTACATTTCTACACGGAAATCACATGCGCGCTATTGGAACGTCCACTCAATATCCTCCCATTACTGCTCTAAAGCCGTGCGCCCACAGACTAAGTAACATGTACAATCTCGTACGTACGCAGGCTACAGTGCTCTCCAATGCAATTACGTCCCCTGGTGGTCAAAGCAGCAACTAGTTGACTGCGCCCGGTACTGTCTCATACCACGACGGACTTGCTCCGGGCTTCTGTTTCTGAGATGTAAGCCATTCTCCAGAGTGCTTGGCCCTACAATAATATCTTGCAATGAGTAACAGTTATTCAGAAGCCACACACCTCTTGCTCACGGTGATATGCAGCCGGCTCGTGGATGTGTTTGAGTGTGTATCGTGAATACTCCCATCATCCGCTAAGCATCGTCCCCAAAGGAAAGTAGCTTCTTCTGCGCCTTCTTAGGTTTCTTCGTAGGTTTACTACTCGACTTCGCATCCTTCTCTTCTGCGTCTCCGTCTCCTACTATCCTTCGTTTCTTCGAACCCTGTTTCGTGTTCGATCCGGATGACGAGAACGACAGGGACTGATTCTGTGTCTTTGGTTCGGCTTTGGAAGACGACATATCTTGCTTTGATGAGCTGGAACTCTTCTTGGAATCCTCCTCCTCATTCTCATCCGGTAGAGGTGGCAACCCCTTCGCTACGAGCGAACCAAATGCACACACCATCAGCATGCCCTCTCACATAAACAAGCTCGCAAACACACATACCCTTCCTCCTCTCGTTCTCCACCTCCCTCTCACTCAAATGTTTCCCCTCCTTTAGCACAACAATTTGCGGCCCTTCCCCATCCCTCTCCTCATCGTCTTCCTCAGCTGCACTCCCCGGATCGTCCGCAGGCCTCTCAGGTATAGGTGGTCGCTTTGGAATAGGCGGCCTTCCTGACCCATCGTTCACATACTCATATTCATCGCGACCGTATCCATAACCATACTCGTCCTCCTCTGGGTCATCGTCTGGAACGCCTGCGACGCGATTCTGTAGTTTCTGCAGAAAGGCGGGGACTTGGGAGTTGTATTGGAGGCGTGAGGAGAGTTGATGGCGAGTTGGTTCCTTGGATTTGCCGGACATGGCGCGGGGAGGGCTGATGACACTAGATGTCAAATGTGCTATGTTTTACTTGTATGTTGTGAGACCCCGGTATGTAACAAAACGTGAGCAATAAGTACTAGTAAGTACTTGAATCAACTCGTTCAAGCCTGAGATCTCGAGAGCGACAGCCTGGCCAGCGCTTGGGAAACGCCACAAAGCCTTACACTACCAAATTTGGACGGACCAATCGGCTGTAGGCCACCGTCGAGTCTCAGTACAAGTCCCCGTCAGTCAAAGAAATCATGGATATAGTCATAGTTGTCATAACAAAACAGGGTATAGACGTACAGGGTATCGTGTCGTTCTATGAGATCGTGGTATCAAATACTAACATGATGGGTGATGCAAGACAGATCGTGAAAGCGTAAATGCAAAGGGATAAATGAAGCAGACGGGGATGATGAGGAAACGTTCGCGAGGGTAGTCATGGATAGTTATCCTCAACCATTGGGCAACGATTGCCGAAGGATAGATCAAGCCAGGATGGGGGATGAAGGCCTCCTCAAGAACACGAGGTTCCTCAATCCCTGTCCAATCTTCTTCACCCTCAACTTAACCCCGGATCCTCTCTTACCGCCACTAGTAGTAGCAGCTTGAGTGTACTCGAACCGGTACTCTGGGTGCTCCGCAGACCCGCCAATGGTGTTCCTTCGAGCCAAAGCCATCCTCAGCTCGATCTCTCCACTAACAGAACAACCGGTGGCTGCACCAGAAGAGATGTCAACGGCATACGGACGACAGAAGTATGAAGATATGGGGTTATCTCCTTCTCCAAAGTCGAACGAGGGTTGCAAATCGAGTGAACGAGCACGAGGATGACCGAGTAAAGTGTATTCCGAATTAGGGGTACCGACACGGGATAAAGCGTGAGGGTTGGTGGAAGGAATTGTATAGGGAGAAGACTTCCTAATTGCCGTGTAGAATGGACGTGAAGGGGATCCTAAAGGTACTGCACCGAATACACGATCCAAGCTGGGAAGAGGGTTCGTGGTTGCGGCGGTAGAATCACCCTGAGCGATAACAGCAGGAGAATTGAGCGGTGTTGGTGGTATGTTAGTGGCCTCGTTGGGAGCAATGTTTGAGAGCCGGAAACCGGTCCTGCTTCGGAGTGAAGCACCCATAGACCGTTGACGGCTCAGCGAGAAGCGTTGCTTGCGTCTTAAAGTTCGTTGAGGGCTATGCGTGGGGGTGCAGATTGGTGGCGACGTCTTCTGCTGTTCTAATTCAGGTGTGTTCGGGTCCGTAGGGTCGGGCTTAACTAGAGAGGAGGGAGAAGATGCTTCCACGTGCTCAGTACGGGTGACGATGATCGATCGCACGTAGAAGTTAGCCTCCAGGCTCTGTATAATATGATGATAAGTATTGGTGGGCCCCATTGCTAAAGCTTTACGTACCAAGTGTGCAGCAGCAGCTACGTCACCTATAGAGAGCACAGCCGCATCGCGACGCCTCTTCTTCCTCAAGGTCGTAGTTTCGGGACGGTACAGAGCGAACGCGTCCACACTTCTGGAAGCCTGTTCTTGTGTGGGCTTGTACAGGGTACTGGTGAGCCGTTGTTGAATCTTGCGAAGCTGCTCCTTCTGAGCATCGTTCAATGGCTGAGGCGCGCTCACTCGACGGCGTTTCATAGACCCATTCTGGTCGGTCATGCGCGCACATCCCGACCGCGTGCACTGAAGGCACAGTTCGCCCCGAGAGTTCACGAAGCCGCAGGTGGGGCACTGGAAGAGAGGCCTGTTCGGGGGTGCAATCTGTTTAAGGGGCATAGATGCCCATCGTTTAAGCTACATGTCAAAGATTAGATGACTAGGCATGAGAAGAGCTGGGTTGTGGTACTCACGTTCTGCAGCCGTTTCTCTGTGGCCCTCCAAACCCTTATAGGACTCGCGTCAGGAGTGGCAGCTTCGGTGGTCATGGCGTCACAGCGTAACTGTCGTGAAGGTAGTAGAGAGATAGGAAGGGAAAGACCTCAAGGAGTAAAGTAAAGAGCAGAGGAGATGAGAAGGGGAAGCCCGAGATAAAGCTGCAGCTGACTAGGAACGTGGAGGAGGCCAGGACAAACAGTTGGGTACGCGTCAGCAATGAACATTGTCCTTACGCAGGAAACGAGGCTGGCCTCTAACTCTATCCATTCATCCGCCCGGTCGGGTATCCATATATACCTTTCATCGGCAGCCGATGCCATAACCAACTCGACGACCATTGTCAGCCAAGGGCTGAAACAGCAATTTTAAAGTTGAAAATCATGTTAGCCGTCGAATCGCGAGAGCCAGCCACCCTGCGTCCATCCACCCTGGAGCGTGGTAACAACGATTACATAGAAAGAATATTCTGTATGAGATATGTCGGGCTGCAGGCAATGGTGGTCGTGGTAAGAGCATGGCGGTCCAGACTTGTGTAGTTCGCCAAACCCAATCATCGGCTGACGGTCCGATCGTAGGGCCACTTACTGGTACTCATAGCAATGCAAGTGTAGTGCGTCGTCAAGGGCAACGACACATTCAGCGTATACATGGTGACCGCAAGAGGGTCGCACAATCCAGTCCTGGCGAGATGATTGCTCAAAATATCAGCACAGCAGAATCCGCGTCCATGAAAGACTCCAAGTAGTCAGCTCAGAAATGCACAAAAGGATATGAGACGCACCGCATACGGAGGTAGCTGTGGGACTTGATGCACGCTTTATACCATAACAGGTGAGACAACCGCATTATATTGCAGAACACCACAATTCGCCACCAACTGCGGCTGAGAGCTGCGAGACCAAGTCTTGAAACCAGGAGACCACAACCTCTAAACGTACAACGCGATAGCACCAATAGCATCGTCCATCTTCCACTCTTCCTCGCCACGCATTCGCACACTGCCATGCTCCTTGCAGCACCCGGCTACAGGACAGAACCACTCGTGTCTCGCTTCGACCACGGGCTTCCGAGCCCTGCCTTTACCCTTCGCCTTGGGCTTGGACAAGTTCGCATTGGATGTTTCCATCTGAACTGAACTGCTGGCGCCGGTCGTACCACGCCGTGGGAGTGGACGTACAGGGCGCGTGGAGCGTGTAGCTGGCGGTACAGGTTGAGCAGGAGTCGAGGCGACTGAAGCCATGGAGACGTCGTTCATGGCTACCGAGGCGAGTGAGCGATTTCCGCGAGGACGCAAACGGGATCGCATAGACGTATCATCCGTCATTAGAAGGTCAAGGCCCAAGTCGCCCATGGATGGATCTCGTTCGACTGCCTTTCTCTTGCCCTTGCGATCAGCAGGTACAGCGACGATTCTGCTCTTGCCACTACTATATGACCGTTTTAGAGTCTTTCCTGCAATCTCAGGTACAGTCTTGTCCTGAATGATATACTCCGGGCGCATAAGTTCTCCGATACACTTCCCGTCGAGCATGTGACCACATCTCAAAGCCCACACACGAAGTTTCTTCGCCTCCTCGCCCGATAATTCAGGACCACCTTGACCTGACATGACGAGCGGATCCAAACAACGAGCACAGACGAGAGTGGGCTGCTGCTCAGGTGCAGGTGGACTATTAGCTGATTCGGTGACGTGACCATCATCGTGTATCACGAGAACAGTTGCAGGTGGGGTCTTCGCAGGTTTCGATTCGAAGTG
This sequence comes from Irpex sp. Y119-03, assembly GCA_037042295.1. Lineage (NCBI taxonomy): Eukaryota > Fungi > Basidiomycota > Agaricomycetes > Polyporales > Irpicaceae > Irpex > Irpex sp. Y119-03. The sequence goes on along the minus strand of JAXQKB010000953.1, from coordinate 95,743 downwards.
GAAGGTAAAACCTGGCTGTGGCTCTCCGGGATGTGTATAGGAGGGAATCCAGGCAGGGGGCTTAGGAGCTGTCTTTGGGAACCCGAAGTTCCCATTGTGTCGATGTCCTTCGGGAAGCCATTCACCGTCCCACGGATCATCACCCCAGTCAGCCTCCATAAAGTCGGCAAAGTCCAAGTATGGGACGTGTCCGGGAGGCGGCTCTGGTCGTGCACCGAAGTAATGCATAATAGTGTCCGCGATAACGCCGAACGGGCGGAATTGGCGTCCCTGCTGAGCCTCTTGCGCGCGCTGTCTGTTCTCTGTTTCTCGCCGATTTAAAGCAAGGAGCGCACCTCCCAGCCCTAGGGCAGGCTGATGGTGCGAGCGAGGTGCACCTCGAGGAGGAAGTACCGGAGGTTGAGGGCTGGGAGGTCGTTGATCAAGCTGAACCTCAAATGCGAATGGAGCATGATTAGGAATGATTACGGGGGGCTGATTTGCATGAGAAGGATGTCTTGAATACCGTCTGGGAAGTGCAGGCACAGAAGGGATGGTGTGATGCTGCGCTGCAGGAGCGGGAGGCGAAAATAATCTCCTACGCGAAGCTCCTGTGCTGGGTGAGGACGCGCCACTAATTAGGACAAAGCGCCTTCACACACCTGATAGTGGACGAGGCGCTGCCTCGTCGTCGTCACTGTCGATGACATATACAACGCGCTGACGCCTGGCTGGCGGACGTCCGTGGACTGGAGGTGAGTTTGAGAGAGAAATAGACTGAGATCGTCGTGTTGAGGAGCTTGGTCCAGCGGCAATTTCGTCTGGGAGGGCATCTACATCGATGATTTCGGAAGTCCGCCTTTGATGTGACGGGCCTGCTTGACTGTAGAGTTCGATGTCAGACATTCTTTGTATGCAGAATGTGACAATGAAAAGGTCGAGGACGTCGTGGTCAGCGTTGAAGACGGATAAGGACACAACGGCAGAGCAGCCGGCGTTGGGCTCCCAGTTGTCACGTGGTAGAAACAAATAAATGTACATAGGACCAAACACACATGCCTCAAATTTTCGGCGCATCTCATCCAGCGCTCCGTCGTATGCGTTTTGTCTCAAACCTCTTTCTTCGCCTGGTGAGTTTATGTTTCTTTTGTCGAGCAGGCTCCCAGCAAGCGTGCTTTTTGTGATGACTTCATTCTCTTCCCCGTCCTACACGACCATGCCGAGAAACAGAGTAGTCTGTTCGCAACAGACTAGCGTTCTACGGGACGCACAGCGTACATGCCAGTGCCATTTCGTCTGATTCCCACCTTCTCTGAAGCTTATGAAGATCATTCGCTAACCTCCTCTCCTCTAGATCATGACGATTGTAAGCAGACATCGTTGTAGGAATCTTGTATAGTGTGAGTATCTCGTCGTCACCTGTTCAGTCGCACTCGCGACTTCATGATGAATATTTCCGTACATTCGCAGTTTTCACCCTAGCGCCCTCCTTAACGGGAGTACTCCCCCAATGCGGAACGTCTACATTCCCCCTTCATACCGTGTGGAACCCAAAATCGCATGGTGAAGTCGTGGGCCGCCTTAATGGTGCGCTGGGCGGGAAGCGGGGGTCGGCGCGGTGAGGGTAGCAAGTACCTTCCTTTGGATGTCTGACCCTTCCCATTCCTTCAAGTCTTATGTCGTCTATACCGATGCTGACCTACCTCACAGATCACATATTGTTATAGCTGATTTCCCATGCAAGGTGATTGGAAAGCTATCGCATGCCCATGATATACCATCTGATTAATAATTGTTACGCTACGATTTCCTGTACATACGTTCAGCTACTTATTAAATGATTCCTGCAATTATATATGTGAAGTGGCAATGGCCTGGAGTGTCGTGCAAAAATTCTCTCGACGGTCATGATGATCCATGAGATGATCTCATATCGATCCACCGTATGACTCCAACAACAGCACGCCTTACCCGGGAGGTAAACCGGCTTGCGACTAAACATCCACGCAAGATGGCGTTCAATCTGCAGAGCAAGAAAAAGGTTGGTTGGTTCCTGTGGTATCAAGTATTCTTGAGACTGACATGCGTCGATGATGTCGCAGCTTCACGATGGTGCAGAAATCCCCATCCTGGGATTCGGTACGTCCCACGAGGTATCGATTTGCAGCGTAACGAAATGATGATTGTCGTAAAGGAACCTATGAACTTGAAGGGCCTTCTGTCATAGAACCTTTAACATGGGCATTAGAGGTAGGTCAATGTATAAACTAATAGTCGGTCCGTTGATCTAACCCATCTCTGCAGGCCGGCTATCGCCACATTGTAACGTCCCGAGACACCTGCTTACCGTTCTGGCTGCTCATGTCTTCGTCTAGGACGGCGCAACTTGGTACTATAACGAGAAAGAATGTGGACAGGCCATCCATGCATGGCTCAAGAAGACAGGCACCCCTCGTTCGGAGATCTTCTGGACAACCAAATTGAAGGACAACGTCTCGTACGACGCCACTATGAAGGCAATCGATGCATCGCTTAAGGCAATCGGTTTCGACTATATCGACTTGTACCTTTTGCACTCCGCGATCGGAGGACCTGAAATCAGGAAGGAGTGTTGGCGTGCCGTATGCGACGCGAAGAGGCAAGGCAAGGTCAAGAGCATTGGCGTCAGCAACTTCGGTGTGAAACACATACAGGAGATGCTCGAGCAGGGAGTTGAACTCCCCGTTCTCAACCAGGTTAGGTCATTTTCGAAAACCGGTCTTGCCTCTTCCGGCGGGTGGCTGATCGCTACCTGTTTTAGGTCGACTTACATCCGTTCATGACAAGGACGGATATCGTTGAGATATGCCAGAAACACAATATCGCGCTCGAGGCCTGGGGTCCACTTGTTCGGGGACTCCGTTTCACACATCCATCTATTGTCAGCCTAGCTGAGAAGTACAACAAGAGCGCTGCCCAAGTGCTCTTGAGATATTCCATACAGAAGGTGCGGCGTCATAATTGTGGACTACAGGATAGGGGTTGACGTTATATGATAGGGTTTCATTCCTATTCCCAAAGCATCCTCCAAGGAGCGGATCATATCTAACACTCAGATTTATGACTTCGAGCTCTCGGACGATGAAATGAAGCATCTGGACAGTTTGGATGAAGGTCTGTCTGCGCGTTTTTCTCGCCATTCTCTCCCATTCAACCTCGGCTGTTTTTGTAGCTCTTGTCACAGACTGGGAAGTGACAACATGTCCGTAAACCGCAGTTGTCGGAACTAGTTATTCGTAAAGCAGACATGTTAAACTATACATAGCAATACAGGCACTTCGCCATGGTATATCCTCCATGGGGTTACGGCCACCGAGCACTCACTTACTCATCAAGCGGCCACCCGAACGCTGTTTCGCACTCCTTCAACCGCTCGCAAACCCTCTTCACTTTTTCATCGTTCACATTCGCTACCGAGAAACGAATCCATCTACCCATTCCACCCTCTGCTTTGCCGCCTTGGCCAGGGCCGAAGAAGCCCGCCGGTAAGCAAATCACGCCGATTTCTTGTGCAAGGCGTTTGCAGACATCGGATGCATCTACTCCGCTGAATGGGTGTTTGACAAACGCGTAGTACGCGCCCTGGCTACCTATGTGCCATCGTTTAGGGAGAGAATTCTTGAATAGAACGTGACGCGCTTGCACGGCGAGAGCGGACTCTCGCACGAACGGCCGCAGGGACGGGAGTAACGGAGCCAGAGCCCTCTGCGCAGGGCGAGGAGCGCAGATTTGCGTGTTATCAAGAGCAGTGTTTAGCGCAGGGCTGATAGAAGGGGACGAGACCACGAGGCCTAATCGATGCCCTGGTATACAGTAAGACTTGGAGAAGGAGAAGAGATGGATAAGAGTTTGACGCCAATTCCATGACGGGGGTAGAGATGAGACGTGGCCAGTTGAGAAGAGTCGATGAGGCGGACCGTCAATAACGAAATCCCGATAGGTTTCATCTATGATTAGAGGCAGTTTGTGCTCATAAGCCAAAGCCGCGAACGAATGAATGAGTTCTGGCGTATATATCGCTCCCGTCTGAATACGTTAGCAGTGGTCAGGTGCATGATTGTAATATCTACCTACCGGATTGTTCGGTGTAACGAGGACAATGGCTCGAGTAGCTGGAGTAATCAACTTGGCGCATTGGCTCACTGAGGGCTGGAAGCCGTCTTCGGCAGAAGTTCTCAGCCAGACGGGTGTGATACCAAGCATGGTGAGTGTCATTCTATCCTGAAACATTAGTCCTTTGGCATGCATAGTAAACGGGAAGACTTACTCGTGATTAAAATACCACGGCACTGGCAGGATTACCTCATCGCCCTTGCCGGCGACGGTCATCGCTGCAGCTGCAAAGGCAAGGTTGCACCCAGCAGTGATAGAGACATCGTCTCGAGTGACATCGGCGTCAGGACCATAGGCAGCCCTCATCTCTCCAACGACAGCATCGCGAAGCGACGGTTCTCCAGCATTGGGCACATAGCCACAACTACTAGGGTCCGAGCTGGCCGCCGCAAGAGCGTCCAGAAGAGACGGAGGCGGCGGTATACCAGGCACACCCTGCGACATGTCTAACAGGGGTCGCTCAGGAGTTTCCTTATACGCTTCGGACCATTCGTATGCCTGAGGGATACTAAATCAAGTGAGTCAATAAGCGGCATGTTGGAGCTTGTAGAAGATCAAGCGTTAGTCCACTTACGGCGGACGACTTGTGCTCTCGATCGACTTTGACAAACGAAATGAAACGGGCGACATTCTCCTCGGGTCTCGTGAACGTAGTGCGCTGGATGCACTGGTGCTGGTCAGGCGCGATTTGGAAGATAGGACTGACCAGTGGGACCTGAATGCGGCCGAGCGTGGGAATTGTATAAGCCGGGACATATAGAGCCGATTCAACACGTAGAACAGTCAATCAACGACGTGCTCGCTGTGCATTGACTACTGGCTTTGTCGTTCTCATCATGAGAGAGGACGTCGGGATCCTGTGAATTGACAGATCTAAAATAGGACAACAGAAGCCGCCACAGGTGAACATCACACTTGGCGCTTAGCTAGTAACACTTGATTACAACTCTCACCACTTTTGTCGTGCCCATGCTTGGTATGTATGAACAGGTCGAATAAAGTGGGTTCTCGACCACATCACCGTATGTCTATGGCTGGTACACTAGTGCGATGTCCTTACGACACTTCATTTACAGGTCGCCGCATCGGCACATTGTCGCGCTTCATCTACTAGGTTCAGCACAGCTATCATGCCTATATGCACAAGTTGCACACAGCCAACTCCGTATCTGTATACGGTATATGACTCTGCAGATAATCTGCGTCTAGAACAATGCGTACGCTGTTAGTATTGTTCCTACATCACACTGTGCTGAAAGCCCGGTAGACATCGTGTCACGCGTTTGCAGACCCATACGTTGAACATGACATGCTTACGCTATGGCTTGATTTAATTCTATTGAAGCGAGACGTCTATCGTCACCTTCTCTATAACCGTGGTACAGGCGCACGAATACTCAGTGAGAAAGGGCCCCAGAAGACAGACGATTCTGCTGCCCCGTCAGCACCGGACCAAAGACCCAATGGAGTCAAGGAATCAAGGCACAGCACAGACGAACACTCACTAGTATTGTCATCACGAGAGATGGTACGTTTACGTTGCTTCGGCATGGTACGAATTTTTCATTGTCCAGTAGCAACGTTGGCTTCACATCTTCAGGCTTGGAAGTGCCCTCATCGTCATTGATGCATGTAAGCAATAAGTCTTCCTGCCTCTCACGGTCGACCGACATGCTAACGACGTCTGTTTACGAATCAAGTCATTCGTTGGACACACTTCAGTAAGTTTGCGGACTTTATCGCTGCGGGCCCACAGGTGACACACGCTCCTGCATCTTAGGTTCGGACATGACGTCTGACGGGCTGTATACGGATGTATTGAAGTGGAATCAAGACGCGGTGGAAGGATTCCTCCGAACCTTTGTAGGCTGCTTTATCGGTAAGTGTATATGGCTTGATCACTCCACTATTCCGAAACACTAGAGCTCACTTTGCTACCAGAGACCGTAGGGTTTCATGGAGGCGTTATACTTGCGAGCTTCGTGATCCTGCACGCTCTGGATTGGGCGCGCTCAAGCATACTCAGAAAGCCATCACCGCGGTCCGGGATCCGTCAAGAGTTTAGGTTCGTAAACTTGTCTGATCACGGCCTTGATTCTGCAAAGGTTCTCCACGGAGAAGAGCAGGAACACCGCTATTGGCATTTTCACTGATGCACCTATACTAGGTATTCGCATATCCCACTGACGATCTTTTACTCTTCTCTCAACAAACTCTTCCTGCTGTTCCTTCTGACGATATGGCGTCCGGCATCTACTTCTTCCGGCGTCTCCCAACGCCCACTGCCACCGCAATACAACGCGAGCCACCTATTTACCAATCCTATAATTGTGGGAGCACTCGAGGTGTTGGATGACGACAAGCTTGACCGTGAATGGATAGTCAGGAACGTTCTGGGAGGCATGGCTGCTGGTTTCGGACTGCGAGGTAAGTCCATATTCAGTACCATTTTCCGACGAATGGGAAAAGAACGAGCTAACTCGGCTCAGTTGTATTGGACTGTCATCCTCTGTTTACGACGGTGGTTGTTCTGGCTGGCTGGGCTGTCAAGACAGTTCTTGCCAGTCTGGTCGTCAGCTGGGTGGGAGCGGGTATCAATGGAACCTCACGCTTTACAGGTGAGATGTGGCTCGCGTACAGTATACCTTGATGAATCTGTAACCGAAAACAAAACTTGATAATGAGGTCTCGTTTATGTACGCACTGGGCAAACTCCTTTGTACATGCGATTTGCCCATGATAATTACTGCGAAATCAAAAAACCACGAAACGAAATTGAATCATAAAGATGAATTAATCAAAAATGAACCCCACCCGAGTCGAACGGATGACCTTGTGGACGCCGAATCGCTTAGCGCTGGAATCACACGCTCTACCACTGAGCTAGGGGTCCGATATGAGACGATATTTGATATTGTATCTATATTGTAATGTACCAGCGCCCTAACTGCACCATCATTTGGGGATACTTAATGATGCTTGCGGCCGCTTTCTGCAACGTTCACGTACTGACTCTCCACTGAAACTGTGTTGCTGTATCATCCTAACTCGGGCGCAGCTCGGTATACAATATGGTTAAGGTCACCGTATCCTCCACGCGTAACACGTCGCTGGCTCCGGGACTTCCGTACGTCGTTGATATTGCCGGAAAGACAGCAGACACAGCAACCGTGGCAGACGTGAAAGCTGCTTTCGCGTCAAAGTACCCCAAGGTACGAGAGCCACTAACACAGAGTGCTTACTTACTAAACAATTAATCAGTTCTACACATCTAGGCAGAAACTCAGCACAAAAGATGACAAGAAGGCTTTACCTGACGAAGCAACCTTGGCTACTATTGGTGTCGTAGATGGCGGTGAGCTGGTAGTAAAGGATCTCGGACCTCAAATTAGCTGGACTACGGTCTTTGTTATTGAATATGTGCGTGCAATCCTGGACCCGTACCGGCGTTTCTCATGGAGCTCGTTTTATTCAGATCGGCCCCCATATTGTTCACCCTCTAATATACAACTTTCCTCACATCTTTTATGGGGGTCTCGTTCAACATAGCTTGCTTCAAAAGTATGTATCAAAATCCTCTGTCCTTCCTTTCCCTAATATGCAGTTAGGTTCGTCTACGCTCAAGTAATCTTGCACTTCCTCAAGCGCGAATTGGAAACACTCTTTGTCCACCGCTTCTCTCACGGAACAATGCCATTCGCATATATTTTCCGCAAGTGCGTGCAATCTTACCTGAGGAGCGGTTTATCTCTGACGTCGTTGTAGCTCCTTCCATTACCACATCTTTGGCGGAGTATTCCTCGCGTATGCTGTGTATAGCCCAACATATGGCGCATCGTCGCCGTATATCCAAGGCACGATTCGCGACGACCCCCGCTTCTTGTGGGCTTGTACCGCAGTCTGGCTGGTAGGTCCCATGTTGTTCCTTGAAGTCTCCAGTATCTCACGACTCTTTAGTGGGCTGAACTGTCGAACGGTCTCACGCACCTGAACCTCCGTAATTTGAGACCTGCAGGCACGAAGAAGCGAGCAATTCCATACGGATACGGCTTCAACCTCGTTTCATGCCCCAACTACACTTTCGAGATCATAGGCTGGGCTGTCTTGGCCGTCATGACTGGAAGTTACGCTGGTGAGTTTGAAGCCATGGCCAGGCACGAATTTGAGCTTATACCCTACCTAGCATGGCTCTTTCTGTTCGCTGGTTCCTATTTCATGTGGATGTGGGCGGTCAAAAAGCACAGGAATTACAAGAAGGAGTTTGGCGACAAATATCCGAAGAGGAACATCCTCTTCCCGTTCATTTACTGAGATGCTTGGCTTCGACGCTTAATTTACAGTCATGCATCTCCAACCATCTCCCTGTTGCTTTGCAAATAGGCTCATCGAAGCCCAATAGACTCATTTCGCTTGTCATGTAAGAGACCGTAAGAGTTCGACATGAGCGTGTCAATCGACTTGATCAGAGCGCCCCGATCACGATGGCTGCAGGTCGGCGTCTATGTGACAACGCTGATCTACTCCATCGCGTCTCAGGCATTCGTCCACGCACGACTTACTGTAAACAGCCATGCCGCCAGCTGCCTCCTCATCCCGAGCCTTGAACGCTATCTTGCCTTTGATCCAATCTGGACAGCCCTACGAGGCGCATCAGAAAGCTAGGACATTTGCTGCTCGTTACCAGAAGTCAGGTCAATATGATACCGCTATTGATGTCTTGTTCCAATCCGCACGAGAACTGTTCAAGACAGGACAGCAAGGTAGCGGCACAGATCTTTCAGTGTTCTTACTGGATGTGTATGAGAACAAGGGAGAGGAGGTGAATGCGGAGAGCCGGGGTATGTCCCTTCCTGTTCAGCTGCTCTGTTTGGCCACAATGTTTCTCACAACCCGCAGGTCGCCTTACCCAGCTCATAGCCTTGGCTGGTCCTTCTGGATCGTGGCGGAAGACAGTTATTGATAAATCTATTGCGTGCGTTTTGTTACTTGCTCCTTTGTCTGAATATCACTAAGACCAATGTAGCTGGTCTGCAAAGTCTGGACCTTGTCCGTCTGGAGACCCAGACCTACACCACTACATTGCGGAGATATTATACAAAGGTTCGAACGCGTGGCCTCATGTTTCTGACTACATCTTACGTTCTTCCTGTTAGAGGGTGCTTTCGAATCTGCCGAGCTGCACTATCTTGCAGCCGGAAAACGAGATAGCGCAAGAACCCTTGCACAGCTGTATGGCGAATGGTCATCAACAGGCGGAGCTCCGGGGGCATTTGCTCTTCGTGGAACCATTCCGTAAGTTCAGTCCGTTCGAATCACTACGGTATAAGCAGCCGTTACCATTGGTCTCCCGGCTGATGCACATAATTTGCCACATCGGTGCACTCCTTCTCCCATTCATTCCGCCTCTTTCCGGCCCTCTCGCTGCGGTCATCATGGGCTGATACTACCTTCATCGGCAGATATCTTCAGAACGGAAACATTTTAGCAGCGCGTGCATTCATCACACATCTTGTCTCTCAATTAGCCGCATCCCGCCCAGATTTCATATCCCCCATTCAGTCCACGCCAATCCCTATTGGTAAACCGGTCTCAGGCACGCCAGATGAAATTGTGTTTACAACGGATTCCTTGGTCAATTTCGCGCAACTTGCTGTCCGCGCGTGTCAGCGTTCACAAGGGGACAAGAACAAGGTCATGCGGGAGGCGTGGATACGTCTTTGTGGGAGTTACCAGAGCAAAGGTGGCCTTCTAGCCGTGAAGGAAGTTCGCAAGGTACGTCTCAATATGGAGCCAGTCCACTCTGTTCTGCCTACATCTACCGTTGCTGGTAATGCGCACACACGGATCTCGGGCAAGGAACGCGCAGCCCGGAATCCGAAGGTTCAACGGTCTTCACTAGGAATTACTGAGACTACCTTCTCGATGACGATGATCCCCGCCGTTTGCGCTCATGCGCATCGTTACAGCACCAATACGTGATTCTTTACTGATACGACGTGTTTTAACTATTCTATAGGCACTCAGCGAAATATCAGAATTGTACTTCGCTATCCCTCCACCCAGATCACAACAAGGCAATCCGATGGCTGACATGTTGTCGGCTATGCTTGGAGGGGCGCCGCCCTCTAGAACGGCGGCCCCGAGAAGAGTATTAGCGCCAGCATCAGCCAGCGGTGCACCGAGTCTTGATTGATTCTCTAAACGAGAGGGTTGGTAGACGCATTGTGCCACTGAGTAGTAGATTCTCGTCCACTAGTCAACTACAGTCAACTAACAATACCACGTGTTTTCATCTCTCGTCATCCGCTCCCTTAGGAACGCGCGAACATCGGGTGCTAGAATTCTACATATGAAACCAATATCGTCCTCAAAGTGCGTCTGTGGCCAGCTAGCGCCAATGGGATACCTTTAGTCTGCATCCGCCAATCAGTGGCAAGCATTGATGCCTCCGAGCCGATAGATCTGGTACAACACGAAATATCTTTGTTATTCATATGGATCAAACCAATGCTGTCCGAATATGTGATCAGGTCATCCTGGCCTAGAAACCAGTATTCGGTGCTTTCTGAATTGCGAACGCTAGACCCCACTCTTTCGTAAGATGGGCGACTGAGGTAGGCTGGTGGGGGCGGTAGTGGCGTCTCCATTGATTATATCCTGGATAGAGGCTTCTAGTGCATCGACTCGCGTGGACATTTGTGTCACTATACACAGACAGAACGCGTTAACGGCAAACGCTGATGGTCGAACATTGAAACAGTAGAGAACTCACTCCGATCGAGAATCTGGTTAGACATGTCGTCAAATTTAGCGTCTAGTTGTTCGAGCAGAGTCTCGACCTTTGGTATGTGGTTAGAAGAAGGTTGCTGCCCAGAGTTTGGAATTGTACTGACGAAAGCAGTGAGCTCGTGTGGACTAGAGATATCCGATGTGTTGACAACAGGCTTCGACGGGCTAGGTGCAGCTGCAGAGGCACCCGTGGTGGATACAGGACTGATAGATGCCTTAGACGGCGTTACCGTTGATGTTACGTTCAGAGGAAGTGCCGCAGAGGATGGTGGCGGCATAACTGGTAGCCAATCCTGTATTCAGCCTTCATTAAAATCAGACAGGCGGCGTATCTCATTGGCTAAGACTAACAAATTATCACCTGTGAGATCCTTGCTACAGCGAGGAGATTGGGACGAGGCCGTTATGGCACGACGGTGGTGGTAAGAAACATCGTTCCAAATCCGGTTCTGGAGCTTTGCGCGGAGTGAATCTCAGATCCAAGTAATGACCGGATCAGACCGGTCTTACCGCCGGCATCAAACTGCCGCTTTGAGCACTATACCGTTCGGGATCACACACCTACCATCACTTGCGGTAACCTACATACTGTACAGTGAACACAATTCGTCCTTGCCTCTCACTCTCAACTTATCCACGGTACTATGAATTGTTTCTAGAATTGGAAGTGGAGAGAGCGGAATATTATCCGGCTCAAGTACATCAAACACACGCTCACACCGCAAGTGAGCAACAGTTGCAGGTTAGCAATGCTTCGTACACGAGGACGAGTGGACAATAAACTGTCGTATTCAATCTAGGTCCTCCGATTGTACAGCTATATTTTTAACCCGTAACAACCACTGAATGGGTTGTATCTCTCGCTCTGAATACTGTCGTTCTATCTACCTCGCTCCCGCAATACTGTCGCGTGGGTAAGCCAAGAAACAGAGTGCAAATGTGGCCTAGGAAGCGCGCGGATATCCTGGAAGAATTGCTGGCGAAAAGAGTCTGTGATATATCTCTCTGCTTAAAATGCTCAGCCACAGTTCGACGCGTGAACAAGAGTGTGTGACGTTTATTCCTGTACAGTCAGTGTTGGCCGTTGATATGCCAGCTATGACATGTATGACATAGTATGCAGGTTCGCAAAGCTCTGTTGTGCGAACAATACCATTTGTAATGCTCATCGAAGTACACCCAGGAAAGCGGCATCTGACATCCGCATCTCGGGGCGAAGTCAGGCCATCCAATGCAACTTTGTAACACCCAAGACGTTCTGGGTGGCTTATCTTTGCACAGAGATGCAATTGACAGCATCCGGCCTTCAAGCTTCACATGCGAGCCGACAATTCCTCACCTTGCACGTTGGTCTGTTTGCTCCCAGAGACATCCTATGCATCTATGGCTGACTCAATGTTCGAACAGTGAATCTGCCCACACCATCTCGTACTGCTTACATTGAACGAGGCGCTCTATATGCAAAAGGTCAGCAAATTTGGTCATTCCATCTTGTTGGAGTGTCTCCATGCTCCTTCCTAAGGCTAGGCTTGCGCGCCGGCCAGAATTTACTTTGGTCCCGGGTGGCCCTACCTTCTCAAGAGACGCGAGGAGAAACAGATACCATTGCATAGGCACAATACTGCCAGCCCAAGTCCACTCTCTGGAACGTGTTATGATTGTGGCGCTGGGGCGCTGCACGACGCTCACGCGTTACCGACAGCTGCCGGCAATTGATCATTCTCCCTTACGCTCTTGCAATTCCTCGACACTTAGAGCGTTAGACTATGTGCTGTATCAGTGAACCGGGGGTTCATGGAAAATCCTCACTGCTGAGCGTCCGCACAGCCAGACAAGCAGCATTGGGCGGTCGGCTGCCGAGTGACATAGTCGGCGTATGACGCACAATGCAGTAGACGTGCATCCGACAACTCTACTCCGGCATGTTCCAAGAAGCCTGACCGCGTTGTCGAACCTAGATACTCTGGACCGTCGTTTGCGGTTTGTGAGGATACATGTGAGTGTTTGATTCTTGAGAAGGCATAAGGTAGCACGCTCACGTTAAATGGAATTCCAGGTCGGCATGAAAACGTTCTGCTGGGCTTGCGTTACGTACCGAGTTTACTTCGAGGGAGAAGACACACTTTCGTATGTCCATGTTCGCCGCGGATTTCTCATTGACTATGCTTAATGTTTCCACGACTCCACTCCACCACGTCAATTACTCATAGATGGGAAGAACAGCGAGGTTTATCCTCGGACTATGCACGACATGACTACTGGCCTACTTTCGCTCCCTTCATTGCTCAATGTACCACACTAACGCCCACACATTCTAGGGTATCCATAAACTGTGTACCCGCTCCACCATGTATCCCTTTGCAGAAAGATTCATCGGAGACGAATAGGGCATCTCGGTTCCTTATCCTGACTGAGTTTCAAACCAGATGTCGATCAAACTCATCCACAGTATCGCGAAGGGACACCCACATCGCGATCCTCAAAAGTTTATCAACGATGCGGCGTTGTACCCAGCGGCGCCCGCCGAAATTTCAGGCAGGCAAGTCTGAAGAGCCTGTTAATAACTGTCTTGGAACTGATACCGTACAGTGTGATAGAGAGATGCTATGCCTAGGTCCCAGGTACATTAGGTAGAAGAACGAGGCTTTTTGACGCAACAACCATGTTGTTCAGCAACAAATTGGTGTATATCGACAGCCAACAGATACCCCTTGCCGACATTCATCTGAAACAGGGGAAAGGTAAAGGTGCGCACAATGCTCTCCCGCTGCCAGACCGAGTGGCACCTTCGGATCGGGCTGAATATTTGATTCCCTTTAACTGACTTGTCTCGGTAATATTGGCCGTCAGATTCCCAGATAAAGATCCGATGATCGTCAATCCGAGGTGGTGTAATCAAAAACCCATTCTCGAGTCGCTGTAGGTATCCTACCTTACTTGGCAGGTATTGTTCGTTGTCCCGGACTTCAAGCATGACCATGGGGCAGCACAATTCTAACTGTGTGTTTTATTCTCGAGGCACAACGGAACCGAACAAAGGGCTCCTGCGGGTAAGAGTTGGGCGTATGCTAGATGGCCCGCAAAGATGATTGGTGCTGTACACAGCCCGCTCACACGAAGCAGAAGCTTGTGATCACGTTGTGTCCAAAGTTCACTCCGGAGAGAAGCTCAAGCCCTGTTCGAGTTGTATCCATCCTCTGAGACGTGCTGGGACTCCCTGGTGGCCGAGGAGATAGATCATAGGGGAAGAAGGACTATGACGACTGGTGTGCCAAAATGCTGTATCTGTGGCTGTCAAATTGAATAGGGCATCCAACACGTCCGAAGGTCTATTTACCGTGATACGTACAAGTAATCAGCTCGACAGGATGACCGGTGATTGTTTTGAGGTATGCATCGGTTGCTATCGCACGCAGTAGAACACGATATTGCCGACGAATCGCAAGAACGATCATTCGAGCGAACTGCCCTTCGCTCGCATGTCACATGGCATCTGACTTCTGACATGGCCAGTCAAACGTATTTCGGTTATTCAATCTCACTACTTTGAACAGAGTCGCGTCCCTGTTATCTTAACGGCGACTGTACTGACAACGGGACGCTTGTCAGTCCGCGACGCAGACTTTAGGGATCATATCGAGAGAACATTGTTCTATTTGTGTGCATGTTTTGCGTGTTGCGCATGCAGCTGAACATAAACCTATTCACCGTCGGCCGCGGCGGTCTTGGGACTCCGCGGGAGTGGGTCGGAATGGCTGTTTGTGAACCCAGCAGGGTCGTCATCCGCCACAGAAAGACAGGATGAGTGTATTGCGGCCTGGGGATGCTCACGGGGGGCGTGGCTTACGCAGCAGGGGTGGCGACGAGCGGTTACTGGCAATGGGTGGTGATATGTTGGTGTGTATTGGGTACGGAACCATTCGAGACTTCAGACGCCTGTAGCGGTCGTCCCTTAGTCTAGTGCGTATGTGGGGTGTTCTGCTGATCCACGCGTCTTCGTCTTGGAATGAACGTCTTGCCGCTGACCCGTGTCCTGTGGGCAAGCGAGTAGAACTGTTCGTAGAACCTCCTCTTTCATTAATCTTTCCGTCGCATCCGAACTGCACATGAGTTATGTCGTCACTTCCCATCTGCCACCCATTTCCAGCACACTGCTGAGAACCTGCGTCACGTTTATTCCCCCCTCCGATGGGAAGTCTGATCACTGAACGTCTGAACCCTCCCTCGCGGACTTTGAACGAGGGCGGGACGGAGCCAAACACGGTATCAGACGTTGAATACAAGAATTCACAGAATTACAGAATATCTTGAACATTATGACAACAGCTACATTGAAACTCAGCGCTCGCGGCCTTGCCCGACTCCCCCACCTGCACTGCTATTCCCACCGCGGTGCGATGGGGCAATAGATCTACTCATTTTGTGCAGCGTACCAGCACCTCAGCAGCAGGTCCATCAATACGTACGTGATGCGTGGGCCATCAACAAGCTGCACAAGCTCAGATTTCCGTACCTGTATGTCGCGAAGTGTATTCTGACGGGTTGCAGACTGCCCTCGTTGCCTACACCCACGAGTGCAGTCTTCCCTCAGAGTTCGCGCCCCGGTTCGACGGAAGCATGATTCCTGAAACCCTATCGAGCCCTGTTTCTACTTGCCGCTCCAGAGACCCGCCGGTATGCCCCATCCTTCGCAATAGTCCAGCTGATTCTTACAAAAATGTAGCGATGGTTCCATATATTCTCCGACTGCTGAGTTGAGGAATACAGATTACAACGGGGTCATCCATTGCAGGATCGACAAAATTGAAGCCTCTAACGGCCGCTGTCCGGCAAGCAAACCGGGCTCGAGCTGCATGTTCAGTGACGCGCCAGTATATCGATAGTGCAGTTACTGCAGTATTTCGAAAGCGCTGAAAGTACAGCAATCCCAGAGCCTCAACGGAGCGCAAGCGTGCGCAAAGTTACGAGCTATACTCTATAGTAAGTTTTGCCGCGGGGAACATTTAGTATCAGATTCTGGGAATCTCCAGGAAGCTCGTGTGCATCGACCGTGTACGGAGATCCTCACAAGATACCCCTCGATGTTTGACAGGACCAATAGCTTGGTATTACAGATAAAAGTAGGAGCAGCTAGTCCTCCACTATATAGATGGCACTCCATCTCGGTCTTTTCAACATCACACCACACCCAGTCCAGTATTCCAGCACACCATCGTTACTATGCCCCCTTCACCTGTTTCCGACGTTGTCCCATTCTGTGGTTTCGTTGAGACAACTGCGGATGCTCTACGACTTATACAGGCAGCGCGTTGTGGGCTCATACCCCGCATAACGCGTCGCCTCAACGAGCTCGAGCGACGCTCCATGATCAGGAGCGGCGCCGTCTTCGTCTTCAGCGTCGAAGAGAGCGGCATCAAACGCTGGACAGACGGTATGTGTCTCGCCAACTAGCTTCATGCAAGTTCAGCACGTTAATCCTCGCCTGAACCCTGCAGGGTATACCTGGACACCCAGCCGGATATCGGGGAACTTCTTAGTATGCCTAATAACCGCTGCATCGTACGAGCGGTAGATTAACAGCCCGATGTTAGGTCTATCGAGAGGTTGTCGAGCGCACAAACCGCAGCGTCTACCCAACCCCTGGCGCGCACGATCTCTTACAGAGAGCTGATGCCCATGCGGCGCTGAAAATACAAGGGCTGATTAAGAAGGTAACTAGTTTTTGACATATACCCCACTTGCCGCCTCGCCCATGACTAACGTTTGCTTTTGGACAGACCATTACTGTCAAAATACGCGGCTCAGACCACCACCTCATATGCTACTACACGCTTGACGACGTGAGGTCGGGCCGACTTCAGAGGCCAACCACGGTGCCTGCTATCATGGCGTTGGAGATCCCTCACGAACTGGTACAGTCCACCAACTTCCGGTACCCTCCCAAGCTCGAGCTTGGACCGGACGGACGCTTAACCCGAATGTAAGCTTTCGTACAAGAACTTGTGGGCGTTTTGAGCTGACGTATACCATGGGAAACATTTAGCCGTGACTCTGATGAGACATTGCACCAGTCTGAGAGCCCGAGTCCAGTTGACGGTGTTAGCAGGTTGGCGAGAGGAGTGATGAGCGAGGGCCCCTCGGATCACACTCAGGCACAATTCTCTGGACCACCAGCTCGCTTTCCCGGGCATTCCCACCAGTACTCAGCTCCATCTGCACACCATCAGCACATCGATGCGTCTCATTCTCCAGTAGCCTCGGGGTTAAGCATGCAGTCCAACAGAGACTACTACACCCATTCTATGGATCAGCCCGGTTCATCGCCAGCTTCACCGGCCCAATGGTCTCCTTCACCATACTTCCAATATGGATCCTCTCCTCCCGCCGAATCTTCGCTGCACGACGTGTATTCCTCGAACCCATCGCTTCACTCGGCTTCTCTCCAGGAAAACCGTTGGGAGATGAGCGGGTTGGGTATGTCACACATTCGAGAAGGGTTCTCCCCGAACCCCCGTGTACGTGATGGACGAGTGACCCTCGACCATTCAATTGCGTCTATGTCATTGTCGCACTCCCCAGAAGCCGTTGGTACGGCCTCAATACGGCCACGGGAGTCGAGTCGCAGCCGATCAGGCTCGACTGGCTGGACATGGGAAGAACAGAGGTGTGTTCGCATCCCATTCCAGTTCCCAGGGCTATCTTATTGAGTCTCTTCAAGCCCGCACCGCAACTTGCAGCGAGCCGCTCTTCCTGCACAACACAGATACCCAGGGCAGGAACGATGACGCAACGCGTGGCACAATCTTTAGTAGAACCTGATCTCATACGGACCGTATTTTCCGCCGATGTATCTATTACGACATGTCATGAATATGTATCCCTCAGCGAGGCCATGTCGCGCTGGTTGCGATTGGTCCAGTCTACGAAACATTACGACGGCTCTATCGTGACCCCCACGTGAAACCATAAGAACGTCGAGCCGCGGGGTTCTTTCTCGCCGCCCCTTCATACATCACGATTTGCCAGCAGCCCTTCTCTCGATAAATCCACGGATATTCGGATGTCCTTCCAAACTTCCAAAGAAGCATCTCTTCGCAGAGCTTTCCCACAGCACAACATCGAGCTGTTTTGCGTAGTTGAGTACGTACTCATAGTCCGCTTGCGATGCAAAGGCGGTGTAAAGGTATCCTGTCAGCATGTCAGTGGCAAAGCCGATGTCACAACTTGTGTTCCGCTCGCCTTCCTGTGACTTGACCCTGTTTTTCTCCAGCTCCCATAACCGAATCTGGTCTTGGACCGTAACAGGTAGAAGAGGCTTCTGTTTCGCTCGGTGAGTCCGAGCTTCGTGGTGTTGGGTCGGCCATTGTACGTACATTCTTTCTCATCTGCGGGTGGGCATGTGTGGTCAGATAACTGATGATCTGACGGGACCCAATCAGCATAGAGTCAGCGTGAGGACTATGAGGTATCCGTGAACCTGATCAGCCGTGATGCCGCTAGCAAGGGCCTTCTTCACACTTTCGCGGGTAATGGCGCCTACAACAAGGTTTGGGAAGCGAGACTTGAGAGTAACGAAGAGATTGAGGACGGCAGTTTGCAGAGGGTTATCTGGATCGAGGATGAGCACTAACAACTTTAGAATGATACCACAACTCACCCGTGTACGCATAAAGGCGATAGTTGGTTTCTAGAATTATAAAACCTTGCCTCTGGCCGTCAGAGCCAGAACCGCTACTTGTAGGTAACGGAGGCGACGAGGATGTCAACGTCGTTGCCAAACGAGTTGGGCTGAAGCGCTTGGAAGAGGGCTATTGTGGTTGTAAGGTTCGATTCGATATAGTATAGGGTTATCTTTAACCTTGCGCTGCCAGATAATGCCATAGTCGCGTAGATCTTCTAACATGGCAGTTTGCGTTGGACTTAGATGTTCAACGGAGTAGTCCTGCATGCGAAACTAGTCAGGTTTGTACTAGCGATTGGGAGAGAATGGACTAACACGGCCAAGTTCCATAGTCGATAGCATGAATAGAAAACTAAGGACCTCGACCAAGTCCATCTGGCGCTCCTGCAAGACAGTAAGTACTGTCACGGTCCTAGACCCATCCATCTTCGTTGTATCGTACCTCAGCCATTCGAAGGTACTGCAAAAGTAGCTCCCATAATTGCGTATGGGGATTATGAAGAAGAAACTGAAATCCTGAAGATGTTATCTGAAGTGATGATCCGCTGTACATTTCTCAAGTCGTTAGTAAGAACAGAGCCACCGTAGATAATGAGTAGTCATACTGTGCATTGGACATCAGACCACTTCTCTGTAAGAGATACAACACGCCTTGAGAAGGCTTGGCGGGATTTCGGCCCGTTCCCGAGGATACCATATAATGCAGGATTGTCTAAGACCTGTGAGTTGTGCGTATCTCGGAGGAAATTGAGCCTACCTCCCAACGCTCCAGCGCGTATGCATCTAGCGTTTCGATGGATGGAGCTGGGTGCTTCCCGTCCTTCTCAGCGGGTGCCCCGAAACTGCCACTCGTGCCTCTGCATTATGTGGGTGATGACGTTCAGGCATGGTTGTAAGTGCTTACCCTCCCGTGATCGCCTGTCGTAAGCTGGTCTTGAATGTGACGTTGAGGGCTAGCTTGATAGAGGATTGTGGCAAAACGTGCAAATGTGAAAGCACCGACAGTGCGGTGTCATACGCCCTGAAATCCAACTCTAAATGCACAATTCAACCAAAGGAGCAAATGAAGTTCAGTGCCTACTTTGTGCCTTCGGCTGTGACCCAAGCAGCCATAGTAGTAGCTGGGATTGCTGACTCTAGCCAAAGAAGGTTCATGACTAATTGTCGCTCCAATGGGCCCAACAAACTTCCAACAGCTGCAGTCAGCGCGTGCCACAATGGTGAGCGCAGCTATACGAACCGGAAGATAGATAGACATGACGATGGCCGTTGGTAGAGACGTGTCAACGTGTTTTGAGATTGCGACTGCAGGAATGCGAGAAGGGCATGCGAGCTGCTTTCGGCCGAGGCAGTGCCCTCCGTAACGGGTTGCACGGATGGCATGGGGTGGCAGCAGAACTCACGACTGCACTGGCAGTGAGGCTACACGGGCGCAAAGGGCAAGAAGTCGCTCAAGTCGGTGAGGACTCTGAGATGTCCGACACAATGCTGTTGATGCTTGAGCTTAAGTGACAAAACCACGCTGAATTTCAGACTTTTCTCACCTGACGAGCACAACCACTGGCACTGGCAAGCCCTGGCGCGGTGAGCCACACGCGCCTCGGTCGGCCATGCACTTCGCCGATTGATCACGTGCATCACGTGGCTGCCATGCGACTCGCGTACATATCGCCTGAGCCTTGACGCGTCCCGCTTGATCTGAGGGTGCTCGACGCCGCGTACCTTGCAGACCGTGACGTTGATTCAGCTCGAGGCACATCCTGTCTGTCAGCTACAGCGAGCATGGCAAACATGTCAATCCACAACGCCGCCCTCAACAGTAAGTATCCCCTAAATTAATCAGCTAGTGTAAGTAGCTGACAAACTGTTCCACAACCACAGGGCAGGTAGGTCTTGTGCGCACATTGCTTGCTCAGGACCCGAATCTCCTCAACTCGCAAGACATCGTAAGCCCCCCGCTGTGATTCTCATCTCATACGCTGCTTATTATATCTTCCAGGACGGGCGCACGGCCTTGCATTGGGCTGCCACATCAGGCTCTCTTGATATAGTCCGACACCTGTTGGACCTCAGCGCCGAGGTCGACATCCCAGACAACAGCGGATGGACACCACTGCTCATTGCCTGTTGAGCCTCATTTTGCCCCTGTGTACATTTTACATACTGAGACTCGATTAATTAGCCAGTGCAGGTCACGAAGATATCGTCCGTGAGCTGCTTGGTGCCGGTGCCAACGTCAAGAAGACGAATGACAAAGGACTGACAGCACTGTGGGTACAACCTTGATTTACACTTGATGTAACCTCATACAACCGCTGCGCTATCACAAGGCATTACGCAGCTTCTAAATCGCACGTGGATGTAGGTGGTATTTCTGACCGTTGTCCATTCTATCTTACCTGAGGATGACTACAGATCAGTAAATTACTAATTGCACGAGGCGCGGATGTGAGCGAGCACGCTGATATAACACCCCCTGCTGACCGCGTCTTTCCGAT
The DNA here is from genome assembly GCA_037042295.1 of Irpex sp. Y119-03. Classification (NCBI taxonomy): domain Eukaryota; kingdom Fungi; phylum Basidiomycota; class Agaricomycetes; order Polyporales; family Irpicaceae; genus Irpex; species Irpex sp. Y119-03. Next base: position 74,644 of record JAXQKB010000953.1, on the reverse strand, counting down.
CAGATCAATGCCAGAGATAAAGCCAACCAGACACCTTTGTAAGTTGAGCATTCGTTATACCGTCGGCATAGTTTTGATTGAGCTATTCCAGGCATAGGGCCGCTACTACTGGCTCGATTGGACTTATCAATGTATTGCTGCATCCGCCGGAAGATTCGCCTAAAACACGTCTTAATCCCGCCGACCGCGTAGGTAAGCAACATTGATTCGTGCCCATAACACAGTGCCCTTGTGACAGAAAAGGCAAACACAGGTAACACGCCGTTACATCTCGCCATGGAATCCGCGCACGCCGAAGCGGCCTGCCTGCTGATAGAAGCGGGGGCGGATCGCTCCAGAGTGAGTCCATAGTGTGCTGCTGCACACTGGGTCATTGACCTTTGTCCCATTGCCAGGAAAATTTGGACGGAGAAATCGCCGAAGCGCTTGAAGGCGTAGGAGGTCAGGAACAGAAACGAGCCAGGGCTTATGTCATTGAGCGTTGCGGCCAGCCCTAGCATGCATCATGTTCTCACTAATGTCGGCAGAGGTGTGACCGAAATATTTGTATTACTACTACCGTGCACCAACTTTCCTGCGGGGACGTCTCGTATGTGTTATCTAGGTTCGTAAATGTGGCGTGGAACTGGCTCTGTGGCAGTCATAAATGGGCTGCTTTTCGGTTCATCGATTGGGCGACTGACGCAGTAGAGACCTGGGTTTACTGTCTATCGATGAGATTGCTGATTTTGATGTTCTTTAGGGCGCAGAATAGCGCAGCATGTTGACATATTCTCGTCCAATAGACCCAATAGACAAGTCTCTTACCGACAGTCACGGAAAGTAGGCCTTACACGGGTATTATAGACGTCATCATAGATTGTCTGGGCACAGCCTGTATCAACTTGAACAAAAGACGAGCCCCCCGGCTGGTACATTCGGGATCTTGGGCTCAATACAAACGACCTCGGGTTATCCACTGCGTGCATTCAACCCGTCAACTCGGTTCATCTTCTAGTATGGATATGACCCTGACCCTGTTTCATCTTGGGGACCTCAGGCTCTTCGCTTTCCAAATGGACGGCAAAAGACGTAACCACATACTCAATGTCTTCTACGCACGGAAGACTTTACTATTTCGAGCCCTCGGGCAGAGACATACCTCCGTTTGGACTATACGAAGCCTGGGATGAATAATGTCCCTTGTGGTTTGCGTTTGGCAAGGATTGAGACAACGTTGCCTATTGCGAGCTTTAGATGCTCTTGATCCGTGAACAGTGCTTCCGTTTACCTTCCATGCTGCCAGCGTACTAACCGATAGATCACAAGTTCAGAAACTCTTGTCAAGGACGTTTCCTGTGGCAACTGTGCATATGCCAGTGGGAGCCGCATGGCTCACTCGCAACTGGACATCGAGCAAGAGGGGTGATATTGTCGTCAACATTTGTTTCTGTTCCCCCAATTACCAGCTCATGGATTCTTGATTCGAATGAGGTGCACGCTGTACCTCATGCAGCACCTATGACTATATTGGCGGAAGTTCTCTGTTCTGTGAAGCCACCCACTACAAATTCATGTCAATATTCATCATATCCATGATACGTTAGCGGCCCGCGAAGTGGAAGCGGACCCTTTCCTCTTGACATGGTTTTCCCAGCATCCTCTTATGGTCGCTCTGTACTCCCAGGCTGCCAGCTGTACTCGAAAAATTAGCGCCTTATAGTAGGTTCGTTCTTCATGGCGTATGAAATAGCAGTGCATTGCTTCAATCCCCATCTGTTCGTAAGCATTCCGCTTTTCGCTGCTGAGATATCCTGGCACTCACTGAATCATCATCACAGGCAATTTACCGTATGATGGCGGCAAACATTCCCCACGTTGATGGAGAATTGCCTGCTTATGACCAGCACGTCAATGCACGCGCGGACCCACAAGTGGAACATTCATTTCGGCTGATGAAGGGTGGGCACCCTTTCTTGGAGGTGGTGCTGCTCAACAGGGCGGAGAGTGTTGAAGCCATGCCCTTACTGAGCCAGCGGCAGACGCTTGCTGGCACAGTCACTCTCAACTTACTAGAGGGCATTAACATTCGCTCTATTAGTGTACAGGTATGTTCTTCTGTTATGACTGCGGGCCGATCTCTTGCAAGTTGCCAGTGCGGGATTGGGTTAATTCACTGTTCAGCGCTGGCGCCACCGTGACTACTACTAGCACTGTCGCGCTCAGTGCGCACGCTTAATAGAGCTTATCTGACGCATTTCATCCCTGATTATGCAGAAAACACCGGCGGGTGCTGACAATATCTCTTACTTAGGTTATCGGAGAGTTGAAGAAAGAGTATGCCGTGCACAGGTTTTTGTCCATGTGCCAGGACATCTACTCCGAGACCAGCGAGATTGACCAACGAACCTCCTCGGAGCTCAATGAGATTACCAGGACCTCGTTGAGAAGGAAACCATGGCTAGCTGGTCGCCATTCATGGCCATACTCTCTCAAGCTTCCCAAGGGTGTCAAGATTCCATGTGATGGAGGTTCAAAGAATTTTCGTCTACCCCCGACGTTCACAGACACGCCCAACAAATTCTCAATAGAATATCATTTGAAAGTCCGGATTAAAACGGGATTCTTCAGCTCAGGTTACAAGTGAGCTCCGACCGCGTCTTATGCTGCATTCATCGCTCATTACCCGACATATCAGGCTTATATGCCCTTTCTGCTATGACCCTCTCTTGCATCCACGTTTACCATCTGTACTCCGTCAAGTAGCCCAAGTTGAAGGGGTAGCGCCGCCAGGACCAGACGATGATCCTGATGGATGGAAAGCACTGCCCAGTGTTGACATGACTGGGGTCTTATTCAACTCCAGACGGGTCGAGGTGATGTGCACGGTATGTTAAAATCCGTCACTTCGAAATATCATTGAGGCCGAGCATCCCGATAGCTTTCCATGCCTCTGCCGGTGAGTGGCAGTGGCACAACCTGCCCCAAGTAGGCTTCACAGTTGACTGTCCTAGCTATCATACACGCGTGGCATCGCATTTCCCATTTACCTGGCCATATCATCAGCGGACAATCAGGCACTGAATTTGCTCTCCTCCGTCCACGCGCCCAGAGTGGTGCTTACCCGAACCATGACTTTTACACCGTGGCAGGGTACATATGCTATTGGAGGGAGAGGCGTCAGTGAACCGTCGGAAAGTCATACAGAGCAAATAGCCTCGGTCAGCTTCACCCTGATTCCCGGCGGAGGCGAGGAGTCCGCTACCAGTCGGGCTTTGCGTGGACAACTCGTGGTACCTGAACATCTCGTTCCCGAGTTCCGTATTCTGAACTATGGTCTGGAGGTTAGTCATTATCTAGATAAACATATGAGCTTCCTCGGTTGCACGAACTGATTCTTCTGTCGCCCGTCGTGCTAGTACTCAATCGCAATCTATCCTTTCGAAGCGGTTGGTTTCTCCCCTAGTGCTCCCTCCCAAAAGCCTCTCCTTCAGCAGAATGTTGAGATTGTAACAGCACATGCTGCACCATCCATTGGTCCGCCCGGAGCTCCACCAATTTACTCTCTGGCGAATGCACCATAGAGCGAAGCTAACGAATTCGTATTGCTCAAGGGGATTCATCATTAATGCTCCAGCCCTTCCCAGGAGCATAGCATCCGACAAACGCTAATTATCTGCCATTGAATTTCATGATCTTATCCAGATCTCGAAAGCTCGAATCTTTTGCGCTTGTAGCCAGTCCGACATATTTCGAACGTCTAGAAGACCTTATGTGGAATATCACATAGAATACATGTCACGATATGCTACACAAACATGTATGACAGAAACCATGCAGGACAATCGGCAGAAGCATGATCACCGAGCAGCCTCGACTACCGCCGGCTGCTCAGCAGGCACGCCCTGCGTGCGACCCATGGCAGCGCCCATAGCCTGCGTTCGGAAAGCAAGACCACGAGTTTTCTCGATAACCGTCTGGTATATAGGCTGCGGTGGTCGGTTGATCTCAATGACATTCTGTGACCGATACTCAGTAAAGCTGGTAGTTCCCCTGCACCAAAGATCACGTACCTTGCCCAAGTCAATCTTAGCGTCGGAGCCCATACGTGTCTCGCGGATGAGGTTCACAACCCATTTTTCACCTTCATCGCGTGATAAGTTGAGTCGGTCGGAGAGATCACTGCAAGACCAGAGACTGAGTACAGAGATTACGCGATAGAAAAAGGAGTCTTACGCGATGTCAATGCGCTGATGTATACGGCAGTAAGCCTCGCTAATGAGGTACCTGGCGTTGTCAAGGAAGTCGTCTTTGAACTCGGACAAGAAGAAGTCGTTTCCGACGACTTGTTCTGCCTTGCCAAGTTCGCGCTGGGCGGCCTCGAAGTCAAACTCTACATAAAGTTCCTTGAGGAAGGCGGTGATAGGATCCTGGTACTGATATTCCTCCATTTGGATAATTTTGACGACTTCACGAATCGAGTGGCGGACCCGGCTGGAGACTGCGCTGCCCGATGTGGACGAGGCTTTGCGTGACAATACTGCAGCAGCAACAAGGTAGCGCAATATCCATGGGCATGACGTCTGAATAGTGTTGAGGTACGCTGGAGATAGGAAGGTTTCTAGGAGGAGAGTGCGGCCATCCTGGTGGTTGTAATAGACGAACAGGGACCAGTGTAACAACCACGTGCGAGAGTGCAGCTGAGTCAACGCGGGGTCAGCAGGTGAAGAGCTGGTGGAGAAAGCGGGGTGCGCAGGGGTGCGTGAATCCACCGCTTCTCGAAGGGTATTGAGCTCTTCAAGGGCGATATCCCACTTTCCGGTGAGGATATCACAAGCAAGCTTTCCCCAATGGGCAGACAAGGTAAGGTCGGGGTCAGTAGAGAGAATGCGGAAATGGTAGAGGTAGTCGGCAGCTCCGCTATAGTTGCCGTACGTGTATTGGAATTGACCGAAATTATACAGAGCGTTGATTTGTTCGAGTGTAACCTAAAACGTCATGTGAGATGGTCAGATATGATCTGCGAGTATGTGGCTGAGGTAGCGATCTACTCCACTCCAAAAACACAAGAAAAAATGGGCATATTCGGACACTCACGTTGTAGTGCTCCTTTAGGTACTGCAAGTTTTGGTTCTTGTCCTGTCTCAGTGCTTGCGCTACCTCCGGGTTTTCGATCACATTCAAGACATCCTGAGCATCTTGCTGAAGCCTCTCATTCGTGGAGAGAGCACTTTCACGCTTCCCGGCGAATTCTAACGATTACAAACTCAAATACCGTGCAAATCCCACATGACTGCGACGTACCTGCAGGGACCTCTTCATTCGGATGCAACTGCTCGAACAGGCTGACGGCGTAGTCTACCATGTTCGTTCCTTTCGCCAGCTCATACTGCGCAGCTTGAACTTGTTCAACGGGGAAGAGTTCATTCCCCTCGAGATGAGCGAGAAGAGGGAAAACGAGGTGGCGATCGCAGTATGGGATAATTGTCTGGGTGAGGTCGTGTTCGGCCATTTTGACGACAGAGACCTGCCGGGGGATAGAGATACCTGGTTCAGCTCTTATAAGTACCCAGCTCGAGACTTTTGTATAACAGGAACTCAGAATCTGCTTACCTTTTTGTTGAGTGGTCGAGTTCAGGTTCTCTCGGTCGCGCACATTGCACAGACGAGATCAAGATCAAATTTTTGTCACACACCTGCCTGATAAGGGCAACATGGCGTCACGAAGCGCACTCGATTGACGCGTATGGACACGTCGAGCTGAATGCGGGCCAACACGTTTCTTCTATAAACCACATCCATCATCCAAACCCGCACGGCATTCGCATGCAAGTGTCGCAGTAATTGGCTTATACTCGAAGCTACAGTAATTATCAAAACGCCCTATCATCCACCATCGGTCCCTTGTTTACTATGACTTCAATTACTCGTAACTTCCCTTGGTTCATCAGAGATTTGGGCGTGTCGATTGTCAGCGAGGTCAGTTCATCCCATCTTGAAGCCTTCACAGACTTTTCTTATGTCTATTCATAGAAATGCTACGTCTCGCTTGTTGAAAACCTCAATGTGAGCGATGTGGACTGCTTGAAGTATGCAGTGTCAAAGGGTCTTGGGATTGGGATAGTCGTCGGGGGCTCGATTATGAAAGTTCCACAGCTATTGCTCAGTGAGTCTATACAATCCTGTTGTTACTCAGTCTGCTTCGATTCCTTGTTCAAAACCGGCCAAATCTGAATGACAAGGTTGGTTCGGTCTTCCTGGTAGTCTGCACACATGACCGTCGTCTAGACTTTGCAACCGTATTTGCATTATGTGGAGAAATAAGCCTAACTAATCGTTCATTGCTCTACAGTTATTTCGGCTAAATCTGCTCGTGGTCTCTCTCTATCCGCCTATGTCCTCGAAACACTTGCATACGCCATTACCTTGGCGTATTCCTACCGCAATAATTTCCCTTTCTCCACATACGGAGAGAACTTCTTCCTCACGATACAAAACGTCATCATCACCCTCCTTATAATCTACTACCCGACATCACGACTCACGCGAACACCTAATACCGCACCCCAGCTCGCGCTCGCAGCTGCTTTGACCGCAGTCAGTGGTGTCGCTTTGTACGCTGTCCCTCTCTCTGCCCTCGCAGCACTGCAAATGGCCACTATCCCACTATCCCTATTCTCCAAGATCCCTCAGATTCGTCAGAACGCCCGAGCACGTTCTACCGGCCAACTCTCTGCCTTCGCAGTCATTTCTCAAATTGTCGGATGCCTGGCTAGGCTGTTCACCACAGCTGCTGAAGTAGGAGATATTCTCTTGGCTTCTGGCTTTGCATTGGCGTTGGCGTTGAACGTGGTCCTCGGCTTTCAAATGTGGACTTATTGGGGCAAGGATGGCGTCAAGGATCGTGGTATTCCTTTGGAGGTCAGGTCCGAAAATCATGAGAGCGAGCAAATCCCCTCGAGTGCATGGCAGCAAGACGGCAAAGTTGATATTATTGTCCAGCCAGCTTCGCCTACGGTTTCTACACATGGACGCGCGCCATCGGGTAGGAAGTGGGCAAGGAAGGTCGATTAATGTTGTGGGATATGTGTGCTATTATGTTAATGGTCACTGTAATGTTATTTAATTGGTGCCCTCTCATGTGCGTCAAGTACATCTACCGTTGCGCTGCTCCTACTATACGCCTTCAACGAATGTTGCTGTATCTGACTACTTTGGCGGCGTCATCAGTCACCGTGCAGCTTTGGCTGTCAAACAACACCACACCTGTAGGATGACCACAGCGAAACCTACTGAGGTTCAGGCCCGTAATATCAAACACTACCAAAATTCGGTGTGAAGCGGATAGCACTGAAAACAATCGAATCAGCCTTCGAGATCTCATACTAATGAACTGTCTTCTGAATAGGAGCTTGCTAGACGGTTGTATTGAACGGCGAACTGGACCAGTTTGGCCATGTCGTCCCTCCAGATGAGAGTGTTTCCAGTTGATAAGATATATAGTTGAGTACGGATGGCCTCCGGTTACGTTCTTACATACGGCAGCCTAAGATGTCTCGTAATTCCGACTCGTTAGCATCGAGTATCTGCCTCTGAACCAAGTGGGAACATCACCTAGAAGTCTGATATGTAAGCTAAGCACAAAAGAAGAGATGTGGCCATACGCACATTATAGATTGTAATGTGACTCTGGGACCGTTTGTATATGGGGTGTGAGTAGTACTAAGTGGGCCGTATACCCTACGCATTTGCGGTATCTGGCCAGTAGCACTCGCACTAGGCGGCACCGAGAAGAATGTCGTGTGCTGTGTTTTGGAGAGGTATCACACGCGGCTTATCCTCAACCCTCCGAAGAGGCCAAACTACTGAACCATCTCGAGCGCTGTTGCAGCCGAATGACAGACGCTTTCGCGGAGGACAAAAAGCTATCTTCGTGATGAAGAGCGTGATTAGTGCAGGAGATGGCTGCTTTACTTACGAGGAAGCGGAAGACACCTACGGTAACTCCTCATTCATATGTCCGAGCAACAATTGGCAATTCTTCCCTGGCTTTGCCATGTCTGTGCCATTGCCACCAGTAACTACCACTTTGACAATGACGAGGATGTATAAGTATTAGACGAGCAGATAGCGAGCTGGTGGCAGATGTTCAACGAGATCTCGCTTAGATGGAAAGATTATGGGGCCAGCATGGGAATGGCAGTAGACAACGAAGGACAAACATCTCGTCTTCGTTGCACCCACTGGGCGTACTAAGGCGGAGTACTGGAGCGTTGAGGCGGAGCATATAGACCAGTGAACTGACCGAATTGGGCAGGGCCGTATGCCATCAATTGCGCCAGTGGACTCCCATGTACGCACTTGGCAAAAAGTACATTGCCAAATGAGCAGCTGACCTTCCTATGTTCCGTGTCATGGATGTTGTTCACAACAAAGGAAAGCGTTCAGCAATGAGTGTTATTAATGCGAGCGTCTTCAAGGCGACAAAGGTGGAGGGCAAGCCACGGCCATTTACGGCACGTGCCAAACTTTCACGCGGCGTCCATCAAACTCGCACTGCTCACCGTGACCACCGCCGCCAGCTCATCGACGAACACCGGCACTCGAAAGGCCTAGCATACTCGGGGACAGTCAAAGTCGAAAGCGCAGGTTTGGTTTGGTCGTTTGAAGCGAAAGGAGCGAAGCGAGTGCGGGTCTGAGCGGCGACGTTTTCGGACGGTCGCTATTTGAGTCGGAGTGAGCATCGTCCCTCCTCTTGTCGTTCTCCGCCAGGATATCATACCGATTTGGACATTCGTCCTATTCGCCCTTTAATGGACCCTTTGCCACCTTTACTGACATCCACCACCATGCTTCAAGGAACACAAGAAATTTGGAAAGGGCTTCGGGGCCTGCAACCGTCAGTGATTTATACGCAGCATGGCGACTGAACAAAGCAAGTCGCCAGAGCAGCCCCCGCCGCCCCCGTCTGCACCAGTCATTGCGTACCCGCCGCCCTACGGAGCCGCACACTACGCACCAATGCCCCCGGGCCCATACGGCCAACCGATATACACCTTTGCCCCTATGCCCGCAGACCCAAATCACGATCCTAACGTCCCCAACGGAGGGCCTCAACCCGGTCCATACATTGTGGCTTTCCCCCCGCATCCAGGCCTCATGTACGCGTACGCGCCGCCCCACGCCGGTCAACGTACGTCTGATGATGGCCACGACATCAATGTAAATTCTCACCAATTTTTAGCGTTCATGTATCCGCCATACGGCGCGCCCCCTATTTCCCAAGCTCGGCCCAAGCGCAAACAGGTCAAGATGGCGGTAAATGGCTTCATCCATTCAGCGGTTATGCTTGCTTATCCCTCTTCAGTGTACCAATTGTGCGGCTGCTTGCAAACGCTGCGACGACACTCGCCCCTGTGAAAGGTGCCAAAAATATGGCATTGCTGACTCTTGTCTGAACGGGCAGAGGAAGGAGCGAAAGAAGGGCATCAAGCGTGGGCCCTATAAGCGGAAGGCAAAGGGTGCCGAGCAGGGTGGTACTTATTCAGGTCTGTACTTCTCTGACATGTCTGTCCGATGTATCTGATAAGGCCCCTCGTGTCCACCAGGCCAACCGGCAGGCGGATCGTCCGGCGAGGGAGAAGCTAATGTGCCACCTGCGCCGTATCCATTTCCTTCCCCGGAAGGTTATTATCCATTCTACTATCCTCCCCCTAACTTCGCGCCACACCCTCACGAGCCTCAGCCCAATGGTGACGCAGCAAATGGCGCAGCGCACCCGATGCCTCCTCCAGTATTCCCATTGCACCCAGCGGTGTATCCACCATACGCACAGTACCCACCGCCGGGTGCCGTCGCCTATCCTCCTCCTCCCCCTGGTAGCGTACCCGCGCCTACCACCGCCGCTCCGTCTGATCTCAACGGTAAAGGCTCGGAGACAGCGACCAACGGTGAAGCCTCGTCTACGAAGAAAAAGATCTCCCGTTTGTCAAAACTTGGCGATGATGGGAAAAAGAAGAAGGGCAAAGACAATCGTGGCGATGTCAACGGCACAAATGGCCATGCGGATGCACCTGCTGGCCAGCCGGGTTCGCCTACGGGAACCGCTGGGTATGCACCCACACCTGCAGGAGACGGCATCACGAATGGAACCGAGCACAGGCACGTCGTGTCGCCTGTCTGATGGCTCACCACGGCTACCACTATCGCGTTGTCGCCTGTGAGTAAGATCATTTTTGTTTTAGTGGCAGTTATGGTATAATCATACGGTCTAATGCTCAACGATTGTTTCTTCTTTCCTTCGATTTCTGCCCGTGACGTCGCTACTATTCATGGCTGACGACCGACAGTGCTCTCTGTCCCCCACGTCAACAGGGTGGCATTGTTACATCGGATAATGGTCCGTGCTATCTCCTCCTCACCCCTCTCCTCTCATCTCCTGGTTTGATCTTTGTACGTTTAAGCAAACTAACGCGTGGACACCTCTTCTTTGCTTTCCTATTACTCTCGTCTTCTATCCCATCTTCCTTCTCGTCTCTCATCTGAACGCCGATCTCCAGAGGTTCTTTGGCCATTAACAGGGGTGCCCCGTTGTTGTCGCTGTTAACGTTTTATGCCAAATGACCTGGGATGTCGTGCGGGATTGTTCTTTCTCGCTCTTGTCATCTTTTCTGCTTTTGTAGATCCGTCACTTCAAGCACTCGGATGTCGTTCTTCGGCTTCTGGGTGCTTTGTACTATACACAAATATGCCCCCGCCTCACCACTTTCCGCTTCCCATATCTATCTCGTGTAACGGTTATCCCCTGTAGTCTGTTGGTATCGTTGTCTGCATATGCTAGTGCCCTTCCCCACTCATCCCTTTCGGTGATTCATTCGTATATAAATATGACAACTCTCTTCCTATTCTTCCCTTGCTCTACTTCTCTGCGTTGTTTGCGTTCCGGTGTGTTATATATTGAAAACTGTCCCACCCATAACGAACTATCCGGTCTTCTTTGCCGTGCTACCAGTAGTATCCTTACATGTCTAGCTCGGTACTATATCCTCGTCTATGTTTATTTATTCAAAACACCTCTGTACATAAAATCTATGAATCATATGCCAATTATGCCTTACTTATGTTAATTACATTTGCTATGTGTGTTCAAGCGTGTTCACTACATAAGTGCGTACTTACTACTTATCAGTATGTCGATGAGAGGCGCCAAACATAAGGATCGCGCTTTATTTGTGCACGACAAACACTTGGACGCGAAATATTCATGTGCAAGCGCCTGTGACTTACAGCAAGTTCTGTCTCCAGTGCCCACATCACTCACCGTCCTCTCTCATCCTCGTCAGAACACTCTTCTTTCAATAGCTCAGAACAATGTCGGCTATCCGTGCTTTGCGTCAAGTCGCTGGTCCTTCCTCGCGAGCAATTTCCGCACGCTCATTCGCCACTAGAGTAGCAGTGCCAGCGTTCCGCGCCTCTGCTGCTCTCCCTTCAATTACGAAGAGTGCTATTGCCAGCAGGGCGTTCTCCGTCAGTGCTAGGACTTGCGGTGAAGGTGCTTGTGCGTGTCTCCTCCTTGTTTCGTGTTGTTAGCAAGACTGTATTGACTGACTTCGTGTTCGCGTGTGGTTTTCCTACAGCCGATGTCGCGCTCTCGCAGAAGCTCTCTGAGGAGTTGCAATACGAGACCGAGTCAAACGCATCTGCCGAACCTGAGTTCTTGAAGAGCTTCAACGCCCAGGGTGTCTGGAAGGTGTGTTCTACGAAAGTGCATGAACGTACCATGACGCTAATCCCTCTCATTGCGTTCTGCAGATTGAGGACATTGCCGGTAACGATGAGGTCACGTTTGTCCGCAAATTTGGAAATGAGACGTAGGCATTATTCTTCTTGAACCCATAAACGGACGATAAACTTACGAGTGGTTCGCCGCATGAACCCCAGCATTCGTCTCATCTTCTCTATTGCCGACATCCAAACCGCCCAGGAGCAGCAGTTCCAGGAGTTGGAGGAAGGTGAAGAGGCTAGCGAGGACGAGCCTGCGCACTCGTACCCCATCCGTTGCTCCATATCAATCAACAAGGTACGTCTGTGTACTTCAATATTTCCAGTGAGAGGCTGACCAAACAACGCCTCGGTATAGGGAGATGGCAGCACTGGCGCATTGACTGTTGATGCCATGTGCCAGGATGGCGCGTTCGTAGCAGACAACATCTCGTTCTACCAGGACGGAAAGCTCGCCACGGAGCTGACGCCCGAAGCAGACTGGAAGAGACGTGGGCTTTACATCGGCCCTCAGGTGAATATCCTCTTTTCTTTCTTCGTAGGCAATAGTCAGGCTTAACGGAATTCTTTCACCCTTAAAGTTCGACACTTTGGACGTGTCTGTCCAGGAGGAGTTTGAGAAGTTCCTTGCGGAGCGTGGCATTAATGACAGCCTCGCTGTGTTCATTCCCGAATACGCCGAGTACAAGGAGCAGAAGGTTAGTGCTATTGAATAGCACCTTTCTATTGAACTGTACTGAATCACGCGTTATAGGAATACGTGAGCTGGCTGAAGAACGTCAAGGCGTTCATCGACGCCTAAATGCAGTCCACTATTCATTTTAGAGTTTACCTGCTTGCAAAATCTAGAGTACACCCATTGTAATAGCTGTCTACCCTACTTACTGCTGTGTCGGAATGACACGTCTTCCCTGCTCTCCGACGTCGAGGCCCTTGGTCTACATTCGTTGTTTTGAGGCGATTGTGTATGAGTCCGACACCATTGGACCGAAGTGTGACATCACTTGCTCTCTGTCATGGCCGACCTGTGAGCGGGCTCGGGCTTTCTCGTTTATCCAATCTGTGCTGACATCTCATTGCACCCGGGATAGACAGTAGATAGTTCCGGACCCGTCCGTTCTATCGCAGCGCCCTTGAGACCGCCCGGATTGACGCGGCATGAGTGACACGTCGGTGCACCGTCAGCAAAATGGGCGCTTTAGCAGTTCGAGGATGTTCTTGACGGATCGGAGATGTGCTGGGCGCAGCGGACAAGTTCCAAGCTTATCTAAGAATATTCTCCGTCTGTTCTTGTGAGTTCACGGCACTTCCGCAGCTGACTGTACAGCGAGCCACGTCTACCCGCTCCTGCTTATGCCGCAGTGGCGTAATCTCCACGATTCCACTTACTCACCGCCTTCCGCTGTTCACCCAAGACAACAGAGAAGTATAAGTACTCCCCGGCAAATCAGCATGAACTCCCCAAGTCGAATTCGTCGTATCGTCGAGTCCTCTCCCACTCCTGCAACCCCATAGCATCCGGTGCTCCCTAGCTACGCGCATCTCTTCAGCAATGTCTAGCCCAATTGCCATCCCTCGCGTCAACGTTATCGAGTCTACGGACGTCATGCACTCGCACTCGCCTGCGGCTTCCTCGACTTCCTCATCCAAGTATGTGCCTATGCACAGACGCCAAGCATCGAGTACATCTACTCGCAGCACTTCGCCTGCCTCTATTCGAGCACCGTCGCCTGCTCCTTCCGACGCTTCGTCATGGCGAAGCCACTCTCCGGCCTCCGCCTCACCCCAGAGCAAGAAGTTCCCTGCTAAGGCGTTTGGTGGCCACCATCATCAGCAACATAAAGGTGTGTATATCTCTCGTGCTTGGGAGTTGATCACGTTCCTAATAACATGTCCCTAGATCATGCACCTTCCCGCACACCCATTCACAACCATATACCCCAATCATCATCGATACCCAGTGCAAGCAAACTGCCATTCACCTACTCTATAAACGACCTTCTCGCCCTATCATCATCCCCCGCCACTCTCTCCCCTTCGCAAGTACAGTCCTTCGAAGAAGTTGTCTCTCTCCTCGCTTTGCCGATCAACAACGACAAAGCCGCCGTTCGACGTCGTCGCAATGGCCGCAGGAGCAACAGCTCTAAAGCGGCTCAGATGAAGCAGGATGCACCAGTCGAAGTTAGGAGGACGAGACATGGACATGGCACTTGGGGATGGCAGACGCAACACCAGGTGGAGAGCCTGGGTGAGGTGTGGAGACATTCGGTACCTCAAGCTATCGCCGTTGTCGCTTGAAGTGACTGTTTCACGAATAGGAGGAAGAACCAGAAGGACATCATAATGCTTGCCACCATCACTCATGAATTGTAGAAATTACATACACCAATAATTTGTATCAGTACTGTAGAAACTAATACCAAACAAGTCACGCAACTTTGGAAAGATTTGTGGATGAAAGCGATGAATGGTAGTCTATGACAATGGAATAGTTTCAAGAGTCGGTGAAGGACGATCAGGGATCGGGATCACGGTGTTCTATGTGCAACCGCGTCATGGACGAACTTGCGCTGGACCATCACCATAATCCGCTTTCACAAAACTCATAAGGTGAGACTCTAGACGTACCAGAATACGAACTCCCGTCTGAACGCGTGGGGACTACTACTGCTGTAGCGATATACTCATGGGGGTCATACATAGGCTTCTGACCACAGCAGCGAACGACAAGCACCAGCAGCTGCCTTACGCCTAGGTACTTCTCTTTCATTTGACTCCAGCCTTTGAATGACACATTCGCAGTATTATGAACATGTCTGGCGATGAACCTCTAGAAACTAGTACCCACGAGGCAAGCGATGCTCTCAACACCATATTTACACCAATAACCCTCCCCTGTGGACGTACAATACCGAACAGGCTTGTCAAGGTAAACACACGCTGTCTCTTCTCTGTTCCACGATTCTTCTATGTCACTATGTGGAGCTCACAATTTACCTACACCTGTTAAGTAGGCTTCCCTCTACGAACACCTCGCCACTTTCTGGGGAGGTCCTCCCAACGCATACCATCATGGTCTATATGCGCACTGGGCCTATGGAGGCTGGGGGATGGTATTGACTGGGAACGTTCAGGTTAAGAAAGACCACCTAGGGCTGGGAAGGGATGTCGTTGTTCCCGAGAACGATGACGAAACGAGCAGGAAGGGTTTCAAAGTCCTCGCAGATGTTATACATGGCAAGAACTCGGAGGGAGACACTGGTAACGGCACGTTAGCGATAATGCAATTGTCGCATGCAGGCCGACAATCTCCCACCTTCCTCAGCGGACGCTCGATATTTCAGCCTCCTCTGGCGGCATCTTCTGTACCAGTGCAGCTCAAGCAACCTGGCACGTCGGGGTTACTGTCGAGGGTCATCTCGGGAGTTCTATTTCGGGTCCCAAGGGAGATGACTCAGGATGATATTGACGATACTGTCGACGCCTTTGTGCGAGGTGTAAGATTAGCGTGGAGAAGCGGCTTCGATGGGGTTGAGATACACGCTGCTCATGGTTGTGAGTGATTGCTTTTCGTTCAATATAGCAATGATATAGGGTAACGGATGCTGACTTGAATTGAATAGATTTAGTAGCTGGGTTCATATCGTCTGAGGTATGTATATATTCGGAGCTGTCTTCGTTCATCGTCGCTCAAATCCAGCACTTCTGATTGTCAGTCTAACACACGGAAGGACGAATACTCGGCATCAGCTGATCCGTTACGCTTCTTACACCGTATCATCTCAGCTATCCGCGCACCTGGCGTCGTACCAAAAGATTTTGTCCTGGGTGTCAAGCTCAACGCAGCAGATTATGTCCTCTGTGCAAATTCCTCAGAGGAAAACGACGAAGATAGAGTTCTCAGGCATGTGAAAGATATCGCAACTTGGGACATGGTAGATTTCATTGAGGTTAGCGGGGGAACCTACGAGAATCCAGGTGATATATTACATTCTACAACGAACCCGAAAGTCTCGTGGCTAATATCACATTCAGAATTCATGACCGAAATCGAGACCGCGAAGGGGGAACCATCTAACAAACGGGAGGCTTTGTTCTCTCGATTCTCACAACGCGCTAGAGCGACACTCCTCTCATCTTCCACGTCTCCCTACACGCCTCCATTGGGTTCCTCAAGACCCAGACCTCTCATTCTACTCACGGGAGGTCTAAACACGTCTCAGCTCATGACCTCAGCCTTGAGAAATGGACATGCAGACCTTCTAGGCATCGGTCGACTCTCAGTCGAACTGCCCTATCTTCCTCGTGTGCTCAGACAGACCTCTGGCATCACCCCATCTTCATCATTATCAACTCCTGTCCTCTCGGAACGTCTGTTGGAATTACTCGAAGCCCTCATAAAGGAGCTTTGGACACGTATTCCGGATGCTCTGAGACCAGGATTTCCGCCACTCATAGGTGCTGGTGTGGCTATGGCAGCGTACCAAGTAACTATGAGGAGGTTGGCTGTTACGCCTGTACCTGTCGGGAACCAGATCACGGAGAGGAGGATAGCAGTGAAGCCGAAGCTGTCAGATGTGGTGAGACTATGGTTATACGTAGCTCCTGGGCCGGGATTGGTGCGATTGACCGATTCAACATGGGTTGTGGTTGCGCTGGTTATCGTTGTCGGTGTATTGGTAAGAAGCATGGTCCCATAGTGGTGACAACGATTGCAATCAATTTCTAAATCCCATCTTCGCAACGCTGAACCCTTGTATAATGGCTTTACGCGTTAAACTTCCTAATTAATCTCCAAATTCCGTAAAGTAATCCTGCGGCGTGGCTCAATACTAAGTAACCCTTGTTAACGGATCTTAGTGAGCGTTCATATGCATGACACAGCAGCTGGAGGCAGCCCGTATAGTCATATCTCCCTAATCGTACGCGTGAGTTTCAGTCATAGTAGCCAACGACATTGATGCAATATACGCACATTTTATGGTTGGCCTTATAGTAAGGGTAGGTAATTAGTTGCGTTTCTCGCCTTTAGAACCAAGCTTGGTTCCAACGAAGCCAGCGAGGCCGACCAAGCTGCCTACCGCTGCTCCCCCAACAACTCCTCTCCATCCCAGGCCAGCAATTCCACCATATCGCTTTGCCACAGGCGGGCTTGCTACAAGACCTGCCCCTGCCAGCGAGCCCCCAAGAATCCAATTATCCATGCCCACTTGCCCCTTATTCTCCAATAAACGCCAACTACGGTCTTTCCACTCGATGTCATCCTTGCCTCTCATGAGGTAGGTGAGACCGAAAGTAAGAGCGAGGACACCCAGGAACGAGCCGTAGCCTGCTGAGTGAAGGAGTTTGAGGGAGGTGGGGCGGTTAAGGGGGTAGTCTGCTAGGAACTCTCCAGCTGTTGATGATGCAGCTACATGTGGGGCCGAGGGGGATGGTACTTTGCGAGCGGCGAACCGTGAAACCAGATGTGCCAGTCCACCGAACCCGACACCAGCTCCTGCTCCTATTATGAAACCTCGAGAAAGGACATGGCCGGTAAGGATTGTGCGTGAATAGGGCTGATCCTCTGCGTATTGGGCGTGTGGGAAGAATTGGGACATAACTCAGGGTGTAAGTTGTGGTTGGGACGATGACAGCGGCAGTTGTGGTGAGAGTATAAGGGTCAAGCCAGCGGATAAGGAAGCGTAGATATAGTACATGTTAGAATGAAGAGAAGGTTTCAGTTTTCGGCAGTGTTGAACAATGATCGTGGCGGCCCCCACATAATCGTGTTTAGGAACCTGACGGGCGTTTCATGAACTGTTATGGCCTGGATGATGCAAATTTTCGGAGGAAGACTTGCTAGGAGAACGTTAGACGGGCTCCATGACGCGTACTAACGGCTGCTAGAATTCGACCAATGTATTTGCCGGCAAATGTCAAAGTCGAGAGCAACCTGGGTGGGTGCTGCAGTCGCGTCCCGCCGGCATTCCTCTTTTGGAAATACATTCGATCAATCGGATACGCGTTCGTGCGGCCGTGCGGGATGCGTCACACTGGCAGTAATTTGGTTCTCACTAGCAATCATGAGACCTTAATATTGACTCTTCCACATATTTGAGCTACTCAAGCTGTTCAGCGTTCATGGAGATGCTTCAGTGAAGAGCGTGAGATGATACGTACTGAATATCTGTCCATTGTCTCAGTCATTAATCATCCACACTGTGTCTAGTTGCCAGCCGCAAAACTCCCTGCCCGGGCAGAGGATGGTCGTTTCGCACGCAGTGAACCATCCTGTCGGTCTATGAGGTTGCGTCGTGGAACTAATGGTGTGTTCGTCTATATAACACACAGAAGAGTGAGCGACGGTCATAGTCGTTCACACCGAGCATCTCCGCTGGCAAGTTTCTTCTTCTCCTCCTAGCGAACCGGGAGCGTATCTTCACATGCAATCTCAGGCTCAGTGAGCGTCGCTGGTACGAATCTGGACAACATATAAACCTTGACTTCTCTACACGCATGCGCCTGTGCAAGTATCACGGCCATCAAACCACATGACTACCGAGCAGTACACCAGGTCACTTTTCTTAATACAGTGAGAAGATGATTAACAGATACACAGCGCTCGTTATCAGTTCTCGAGACAAGGTGGTCATTCATATGAGCGAAACGAGTCACGTTCTAGAAGGCCAATATGCACAGAAGATCCACCCAGGATGGTCACCGTGGAGAACGTTTCAAAGCTTTACTCGCGAACTCCGCCAACTATGGCCATGGTATCATTTCTAACTAAAACTGTCCGAAACTTGCTCACGGTGTCATGAAAGAAGACTCTTATCGTCGTTCGCCGGCACACTGTAGTCAGCAGCACGATACAGCGGAACGTTGTTGGGCGTGGATTGCACGGTCTTGTTGAATGGTCGGGTGACCACAACTTCCATGCTCGTGGGACAACAGCTTCTGCCCGAAGCAACAGTGACCGAGTCTCTGGATACGCCGCGGAAGGGCCTTCCAAGTATCTATAAATACTGAGGTATGGCTTCTTTACTGCTTCAGAGACTCAACAGTCTCGACGTACCCACCGTCTTTGCATCCGGTCTACACTGTCATGGACGCCACCACTATCATTCAGATCGGTGGTCTTCTCGCTGCTTCATGGGGTGCCAAGAGGGCGTGTACGCCACCGTACCAGGAGCCGTCAGAAGAGGAGAAGAAGGGTTTTACTGAGCGCAAGAAACATGACTCGATGACTATACCCATCATTTGGCTGGCTTTCCTGGCCCAGGCGAGTTCATCTTCCTCAGCTGGTATTCTACGTTGCATCAACTAACGATACGTTCTTCGCAGGTGTTCATTCACATCCACAACCTCACCGAGGCCCTCGCCGTACTAGCACATAGCCTTCACTGGCAGAATGTGCTTGCTATCTTCCCTCAGCGCGTCCTCGCCGACGAGAGACTTACCCTGTACCAGCCCGAGCGATTGATCGGCCTCGCTCTAATTCTTGGGGGTACCTTCATCCGCATAGATTGCTACCGCCGCCTCCAGAAGAACTTCACCTTTCAACTCGCTGTCCGCGAGGACCACAAGCTCGTCACGGACGGACCATACTCTTACGTCCGCCATCCCTCGTATCTCGGCGCCCTCATGGTCTCACTCGGCGCGCTCCTAATGAATTACGGCAGAGGGTCGTTCTGGTTCGAACACGGGTTTACTGAGCGCTCGTTGTGGGTGTGGTTGGGTGTGGCAGACGTAGTGTTGAAATACGTGTTTTTCTCGGGTGCGGTGAAGAGGTGCAAGCTGGAGGATGATGTCTTGAAGGCACACTTCCAGGAGCAGTGGATAAAGTGGTCGAAGAAGACACCGTATAGGATGGTGCCGTTTGTGTACTAGACGCACGAGTTATGACACATAGTACCGAATGCTATATATCCGGCATGATATCACAGCTAGTAGTGATAAGTAGTTTTCATGGTTTGTAGTTTACCGTACTGGACAGACAATCTACGATGGCTCGGGAGCGGTCAAGTATTACGGTAAAAGGCAATGATCTGCAATGATGCGGCGTCTCCTCCTTATTGTCCTGAGCGGAGGATCGCAATCATCGCATCAATGTGTAATATTGAGATGTTCTACTTACATTCTAGCATGTGTTCATACCCCAGAGATATCTAGCACCTCCTACGACGATCTATGGAATTAGAGAGGTCTGACTGATTACCCGAATATATTGTCACACCTGCGCGTTTCAAGCCTGAGTGACATTGAGTAACACCGTGACAAAGAAGCCTGTATCTCGACTAAAGGGGACATTCTTTTTGTTCTAAGCAATGCACTAATGGATCGCTTCTCACATTCCATTACAGCCTAGCCTCCTATAAACCATTTTAAACGACCATGAAGGATATACACATCTCATCACTAACCACCACTTTCGTCGTGCGTTATGCCTTCCACACCTTCACCAATTCTCAGCCTCTGTGCCGCCAGTGGACTTGCAGTGGCAGCTTATGGGGTGTACCTGGTCCTCATTAAGCCTCTACTCAACCCTCTTGCTCGGCTACCTGGTCCGAAGAGCAACAGGTTTGTTGAAATGCGGCATTTGGGGATGATAATGGAGTGAGTTTTGTGCAGTCATCTGGTGTGTTGAGTAGTCGCTCATCACCTCTGTTACAGTCCACGCCGTTCCCCGAGTACATACGTGCACTTTGTGAAAGAATATGGGCGAAATGTCTGCGTCAGAGGACCTCTTCCGGTACGTTCTCCTTTCCATCTGGTGTACAGCCTCATTGAAAGATGCAAACAGTGGGATCAACGTTTGTTCACCCTCGACCCAGTTGCGATGAGCCATGTAGTTCAACACACCTCGGACTACCAGAAGCCAGAAACTAGCAGGCACCTCATCTCGCAGCTCATAGGGGTCGGAATGCTTTCCGCCGAAGGACACGTACACAAGCGACAACGACGGGTGGCAACACCTGCTTTCTCTATTCAGGCAATGCGCGATCTTGTCCCTGTCGTCTTTGAAAAAGCTGTGGCTCTCAGAGACAGGTGGGGTGGCATCATGCGCGAAGCCAACGTGATGCCCGCGGAGGGTCATGTCTTTGACGTGTGCAACTGGATGAGCCGTGTTACCTTCGATGTGATGGGCTCGGCGGGCTTTGATTATGAGCTGGAAGCCATTTACAATGGGGATAATGAACTGCTTCGAGCGTACACTGAGATGTTCGACGTTGCTATCTCACAAAACAGAGGCGGCTGGTGGGACTTAGTCACGCTCCATGTGCCAATGGCAGATAAGCTATGGGTGAGTACTTAGTCCTATTCCAGCATCATACTCTAAACCATTCCGTAGACGAGCAAATCGGGTAGATTCGTAGCCCAATGTCGCGAAGTCATACACCGTGTTGCTGGTAGAGTGATCCAAGAGAAGAAACGGAAGATTGCGGAGGCACAAGCCAAGGGCCAGTCCTATGGCGGAAAGGATCTCTTAAGTCTCCTTCGTAAGTGTCTTATCTGAACGCTGAACATTTGATATGGCGAAACTCATAATTATGCGAAGTCAAATTCAACGAGTCGAAGGAAATTCCTCCAGAACATCGGATACCTGACGAAGACATTCTGAACACCATAAACACATTCATCTTCGCTGGCACGGACACAACCTCGCTCGCTCTTACGTGGTCTCTCTTCCTTGTTTCGCGGTATCAAGAAGTTCAGACTCGTCTGCGCAATGATCTCCTATCGATCTTACCTGGCACGCCACTCCAAGACCTTACATCTGACGAGGTTCAATCTCTGTACACCGACATCGCTCAGCTGCCATACCTAGATAATGTCACCAAAGAGGTGTTGCGTTTGATTCCTCCCATACACTCAAGTCTGCGTGTGGCAACGCGAGACGACTATGTACCTATCAGCTCTCCGATCAAGAGGAAGGACAGCAGCGGAAACGTGGTACTGGACGATGCCCAAAGTATCTTTGTACCGAAAGGTACATTCATCTACGTACCCATCGAAGGATTCAACCTAGATAAGGAGTTCTGGGGAGAGACAGCGTGGACATTCAAGTATGCTATCCATTTTCTTCCTAAATCTACTAATGCCTGACCCTCCATACTCCAGCCCTGACCGGTGGGACGACCTCCCAGACTCGATCCAGACTGTTCCGGGGCTGTATAATCATCTCTTGACGTTCTCTGCTGGCCCTCGAGTACGTAGCTCAATATGTTTTCAGTATATTTATCTAACACCGGCATTATAGGCATGTATCGGCATGCGAATGGCTATCATCGAGTTCAAGGTCTTCATGTTTATGCTCCTTACGAACTTCGTGTTCTCCCCTGCGCCGGGTCAACAAGTCGGCAAGGCTAATGTGTACGTCGCCTTCTTTGTGATTTTCTCTTCCGTGTGCTCATTATCTCGGTTTCGAAGGGTGTTGACCCGGCCTTACGTTGCTGGTAGGGAGAAGGAAGGTAGTATGCTGCCTCTTCTTGTCACGCCGTACATACATTCGACGTCAGAGGAACACCCTTTGTCTCCTTCATGAACTTTCTTGTAATTTGTGGTCTGCTGACTTTCGTTTTTATTGCAAAATCGATCTTGACTTCTCGTCGATATTTATTTCATTATCTATCTGACCCATCGTGTACTTTTATTGACAGTTCATTACCATGCAATAACCTGATAGTTTCACGCCATACTGGTACCATTATCAATCGTAATACAATTGCAAAGAGAGTGGGAGCACACAAGCACAGGATAGGATGGCAGGCAGGCTGCAAGAGACTACCGCCGGATACGCACATCAAATGAGTGTAATGCGACAAAACACAGCGACAACAACGAGCAAACGGATCGAATGGCTACAGCAGCAAAAATCGTAAACATAAGTATAACAACACATCGCGCACATCTTTTGGATACTTTTAGGATTAAGACAATCAGTACTAATCTTCCGAGCTAGACTCGTCAGGTTCGTATGACGATCCAGGCCGGAAGGACTGCGTCTACACCCAGGCTCCTTCGAACAACAACCCGTCGAAGTTAATCCACTGAGGAAGCAGATTACTTCTGAGGGGGAATACCACGCCCACGCGGAGCACCACGACCACGGAAGCCACCGCGTCCCCGGTCGCCGTTGAGAGGAGGGCCACGAGGGGGTCCGCGCTCACTACGCTCCTTGCGAGTCTCGACAGAGATCCGCGCCGGAGGACCGTCAGCAGAGGCCTCGCCAATACGGATGCCACCCTCGCCACCTGCATTACCGGGCAGAGAGGCGATGATGGCACGTTTGGCGGATTCGACGGTGTTGAACTCGAGGAAGGCGCAAGCCTTGCTCCGGACAATCTCGACTTCCTTGATAGGACCGAAACGTTGGGTAAGAGTATTCTTGAGAGCGGTTTCGGAGACAGTCTCAACGACACCCTAGAACACCATATCAGCAAATGAAGAGGAAGAAATCAGACAACCTGCCGTACCTTCACGAAGCATTGAGCTGTAGTGACATTCAAAGCGGCAGTGTATGCAGGGTGCTGGTTCTGTGGTTGACGAGGGGCCGGCGATTGTGATGTGCCAGCAGGAGCCGGTGAGCTAGTGGAAGCAGGCGCCTCGCTGACACCCTTGGCTTCCGCAACATTTGCACCCCACTTCTGACTGCCAGCAGCAGCAAGGTTGGCCCAAGTTTTGCGGACGGGAGGAGCGGTAGGCGTAGGAGCGGCCGGGGCAGCAGCAGGAGCAGAAGCGACGGGTGGCTGAGCTGCGGGAGGCTGAGCTACGGGAGCCGCATGCGGAGCGGGAGATGCCTGAGCGGCAGGGGCAGGAGTAGAAGGCGCAGGGGAGGGTGCAGCGGGCTCAGAGACGGCTGGCTCAGGCTCAGTAGGAGCAGGAGCAGGAGTGGCTGCAGGCTCGGCTTCCGGTTCATGTACACCATTCACCTGCTGCTCAGCCGCCGGCGATGGAGTAGGCTCTGGTTGCGGTTCAGGAGCAGCAACAGGCGCAGGAGACGGAGTCGGTACAGGCTCTGGTTCAGGCTGAGATGCAGCGGGAGGTGGGAAGGATCCAGTCGTCCCGAACTCTTGGGTAGGGGCATCCTGGACGGAGGGTTCGTCTTGTGTAGGTTCATCATCAACAGCATCCTCCTTCAGGAAACGGAAGATATCGTTCAGAACGAAGTATCCGTTCGGTTGTTCCGCGAGGAAGAAAGTTTGGACGAATTTACGCCATGGCTCTCCCTTGTTTGACATTTCACCGATGACCTGGATGATGATACCTCCTTGTGCTGATGACTGTGCATCTACGGAGTGAATAAAGACCTTGCAGTCCTGGAATCCGATCTCGGTGATTCTGCTGTGGATCTCCTACAAAATCGCATACAAGTGGTCAGTGTTTGCGCTGCATGACAAAACGAGGATATGATTTATGTGAGGACGCGCGTCCCCTATATAGCATGGTCAGGCTATCGTGGCAGCTTTACGACACGTGTCATCAAGCTTGTAGTCGTATAGAACGTTACGAACAGTAAACAACGCGTCATATCTGGACAGTGCGCGTGCCCTAGCACCAATGAGATTCAAACTCACCTGTTGACCGTAACAAGGTTTGCCATCCTCACCCTCCGTTCCGTGGATGAAGGTGGACGCTTTTGTATAGAAACAATGCAACCGGTTTGGCTGCTTGTTCACAAAAGTGTAGTACTGAGGAACGAACTGCCAGCCGACTTCAGACGGGTTCACTGTAGATCCGTTGGTCATGATGAGCCTGAGAGTCGCATTTCGAGTGAGTAATGTTCCATCACCATGTACAGATAGAATATCGACGCCTACCGTAAGTGTGCAAAAGATGTGTTGCTTTTTTGAAGAAAAGACAGAGAAAACGAGCAGAGGAGCCTCTCGAGGCAGACGAGGTCGTTGCAGGAACGGTGTCGAAGTCCACAAAATACGCATAAGCGCTGGTATGGCGAGAGTATCTGAGCTCCGCTTGAATATTGGCTCTCAAAGCGTTTACTTTCAATCGCCGCCGTATCATGGCCACAGATCTATGACATCGTGGCGCTTATTATCACTGATGAGGCAGTATAGCCAAGATCAGAGCGATGCACGTTATCCTTGGTTATAGTCTTGAATGCAGCGCTGCGCTTCTCCTTGAACTTGTACCATAACCACCATATTTTTGGCACTCCATCATGAGTGTGAACTTCCATATTTTCCTCGTCTCTTGTTGTATTCTCGTGCTATGTCTCTCCAACAGTGGCGTACATGCCTTCGGCGCAGGAAATATCCCCAGGTAGGCGAATGCCAGTAATCGCTTCTAGGAATGTGGCGCTGATTGCCACCACCCTCAGCTTCGCATACCTTGAAGGGCGAGCTTTTAGGCATGGTGACATTGTGCGTAAACCTCGCTCACATGAAATGTATTCGCTAACAAATCCGCAGGAAGATACACTCTCGGATGTCGCCAAAAAGGCGGGAGGCTTTGCGCTAGGTGCACTCATAGGAAAAGGTGGATCTAAATTCGCAGGACTTGACATTAAACGCGTGTATTTCGGGTAAGTAATTCGGTTTCGTGCTGAGAAGGCATAACCGATTTATGCCTTTTCTTTTACAGTAATTGGCTACGGGACTATAGTCAAGTGAGTAGTTCAATATTGCAAGAACAAGACTGTTGCTTACATGACCAGGCCGTGGATGTTGCTGGCCTTCAGAAGCTCCCACTACAGGTAATCTTCCTCGCTGCCCACATTGTAGAAAAAACTCTTCCTACTAACACTTCGCGTAGACAATCATCAACCTATGCATGGCCTTGGGATTCTTGGTAAGTTGTCTCGGGCTCCTGCAATATACGTGCTTCATTGATTGTCTCAGGCGCATGGTTATGCTACTCACGAGTTCGAGGTAACGGTCGAACGACTCGGTTGCTATCTTCCAGTAAGCACACGTCCAAAACTTATCTCGCACGTCGCTCATTGAAGTTATTTGCGCAGACTGAGCACATCGATAATCCCAAAGGATATCCTAATGATGCTCGTCAATATGATTCAAGGCTCCGCGGACCAGTTGATGTACGTTATATACCCCATACGGCATCTGAACTATCTGAGCTGAGGGTTCTTGGCACAGCCACGTGAGCTAGAGGTCGATCCAAGAACAGGGATGAAGAACTATATTGCCAACGGTAAGTATTGATGATTATCTTGGTGAGATTTGTGCGGAAACTTTACTATCCTTCCCAGAAAATGGCTCTTGGGACACTTCGAGAGCTTTGGTCAGACGCACGCTCGAACGATGTATCCACATCGGCAGACAGCACCGTGCACAAGGTCGCAAGGAAGACGAGTACGAGGCCTACAGACTTCTGGGCACTGCTGTGAGTTCCCAAGGTTATAGCCTGGAGGCATCGCTGATTGTTCGTACAGCTACACACTCTTGAGGACTTCGCCGCTCACTCAAACTTTTGTGAACTTGCGCTCGTGCACATGGGCCATGAGAACGTTTTCCTTCACGTTGGAGATCAAGTGCGTATTCAAGCGAGCAACGGAAAATGGGTCGCCCCGCTAGTCACAGGTATGTCATGAAGAGCTGTCAGTTCTCCATTCTCCACTTACATATATCTTTCAGGTACTTTTGGTGGCCAAGACTTCATTCATAGTTTACTAGGAGGTGAGCTTCAACCCTTTTCTGGAAGTACCGAGATTAACTCTTCATAACAGAGGCTACTGACCACATCGTGAGATTCTTAATTTCGTCGTAGCTACTGACCATTCTCATACGTTCGTCTGTCTCAAGAGTCAAGCATCCGTGAGCGACCTCAACAAGGAGCTTGATAAGGCGCGATCCAGAGCAGGTCCTTCCTCTCGTGGTCCAGGTGGACCCTCTGCGGCAGGAGATCAACTACGTCAACTGCTATTTACCCTACCGGGTGGGAGCGGTTCGGATATGGCTCGTGATATGGATAACATCGAACGTATCAGGGCAGGTCCTGAAATGGGCGGTAAGCCTCCGGACCAACTGAGCCCTCAGGAGCTACACTCCGTTCTGTGGCAAGTCCTAAGTTGGCGAGATTCTGGTGAGTGTGAAAGATTCGTGAGTAGTGATACGTGATTAAAGTGATACGTGTGACAGTTATGAAGAAGATTGAGAAGACCATCGGTTCGTTCATCTCACCACGGTGTTAGAAAAAGGTTTATTTACGTCATTGCAGAGAAGATTCCCGGTCTAGGATCTCTTATCGAGAGGCTCACTGAATCTATCTCTGTCTTTGTCTTTACCACCCTTGAGGTTCGTTGACTTATTGGCATCTCCTCGCTACGCCGCTAAGTTAATTTGGCAGCCATTCTTAAAGCCTCTCATGAAGACAGCTACCTCGCAGCTGATGGCTGCTTCGGGCCAGGTCATCAACCAAGCTGACCAGTACGAGGTATTTGATCAACCGCATGCCGTAAGCTTGTCTCATATCTTAAATAATGGGAAGAAGTTCTGACATACATTGCTAGTCTGATCCTACGCATTCGTTCCTTAGCAAAGATCACTTCGTGAGTAGCTTGACTTCATATTTATCCGATCCAAAACCAAACCTCCTCTTTCATCAGAATCTCATCCTCAACGAACCTGCTGGTAACTTAGGGAAGATCGTTCTGGTACGTCTAGCCACCTTTCGGCGTCAGCTTTTAGCCTTACTTGCCTCCAGGCATTCGCTGTAACAAGGATCGTGAAGGCTTGGGACGACAACAATGTTAACGTACATCAAATTTTGGAGGAAATTCTTGGGTGTCTGTAAGTAGATGATCCATCTCATTGATCGTTCTGGATTTAATGCATCGACTCTTTCAGTTTCCATCCCGATTTCCACGACCGAAACTCGCAGATCCAGCGAGAGATGATGGAATACATGCAGAAGTGGGTGCAGGGTCTTGGCCATAAGCAGCAAGAGATCCTGGGGCGCTTGAGCAAGGATGCTGTTCGAAACCACCGCAACATTCGTTTGGCTGGTGAAGGTGGTGCCCCGGCGGCAGAAGGCACTTTTACTACCAACGCGGCTCACCAGGCTCAACACGACATCCATGGCTATGCCAGCCAGATACCTGTTATCGGATCAGCTATCCAGTTTACTCAAGGGCTACAGGGTGCCAGTGGGCATAATCAGCCACCGGGTTATAGCCATCATAGCCACGGACAGCCAGGTCCTCCTCAGACTCCTGGTGGCGGATTACTAGGAAACATACCTGGCCTAGGGAAGATTGGCGAAGCTCAGGCATTCCTTGGCCAGTTCGGCGGTGGGCCAGGACGCAGAGACATTCCGGAGCCCGGTTATCCTAGCCACAGCTCGCCTCAACCGCCAAGTATGCCACCGACATCCCCTCACTCTTATAACCCTCCCGGTGGTGGACCTTCGGGCTTCCCAGGTGGGCCTCCAGACTTCCCCGGCGGTCCTCCAGCTCCTTCACCTTACGGTGGTTCTAGCTACCCAGGAGCCCCTGGAGGACCCGGTGGCTATGCTCCCTCCTATGCTCCTCCAGAACCACAGGGTGG
The DNA here is from genome assembly GCA_037042295.1 of Irpex sp. Y119-03. NCBI lineage: Eukaryota > Fungi > Basidiomycota > Agaricomycetes > Polyporales > Irpicaceae > Irpex > Irpex sp. Y119-03. The sequence goes on along the minus strand of JAXQKB010000953.1, from coordinate 46,379 downwards.
ATATCCAGCATACGGTAGCTCTTATGGGCCTCCTCCCGGTGGACATCCTCCCTCGTTCCCGGGTGGACCTGGCTATCCTGGAGGATCAGGTGGAATGCCTGATGCTAACCCTACGGGTGGCTTCGGTATGCCCAATGCAAACCCACCTGGACCCAACTTCCCTGGTTCAAACCCCTATGGAGGGTTTGGATACAATGATCCACCGTCCAATCGGCCGTGGTGATGTTTGGTAGGAGGTGATAAGTAATGATGCAATTGACGGTACGAACGTGTATCCAGTAGTAGATTGAAGGTGTATACGTAACAGATTAAACCGGTACTGCCTGTATTACATCGTTTGAATTGACCTGCTTTCCCTGTAGATGATACTGTATGATGTATACGCGGTTGAACGTTGTGGATGTTTTCTCTCTTCGTACTTATTGCTTATTACCAGTGAGCTAGTTACAATATTCATCACAGAGACTTCGACACTGCAAGCGCACTGGGAACACAACGATATGTACTATGTGTTTTTACATCGAGTGAGTTGTGCATTATCACCACATCCCGAGCTCATACCTCCTTCTACACAACTTTGCAGCCAGCTATACAATGTTCAACCGGTGCACTTGTATGTGTTCTATCAGAAGACAAATGGTCAGCCTTCACATTAGATTCCTAACATAAACCGACCACGTTTCACTCACGAAGCAACCGTAGGGGTCACAGAACTGATATTGAAACCTACATGCGCACGGTACGAGACAGCCTTGGTTAGGGTCGCAAGGCTGTCCACAGCCCGGCGTAGCGAGAGGATCTAATGCTGCTTTGGCGGGGGTTGCTCCGGGGTCCGTGAGGTTCTTGATCACGGAATGATAAGTCTCGACAAGGGTTGGGAACTCTTCCTTCAAGCTGGGTTGGTCTACAGATAGGAAGAAGCATCCGTCGTTGGCGGTGTCGGCGTAAAACCCTCCAGGACCGATACGTAAGTTTTCACCAGCGGCTGGCTTGGACTTCAAAACTTCGAAGTCGGCAACAGCCTGACAGTTGGCGGCGTTGGTGTGGCCAACGCATACGAAAAGTACCGTTAAGGTGGCGAAGGCGTACTTGAACACCATCTGCGGATGATCTAATTTCTGTAGTGTGCATAAGTATATGTGTTATAGGATGAGATGAGATACTCACAATCGAGTACTGATGACTAGTGGATCTGGAGTAGGAAACTGCTGGCCTTCACTGAGGCAGTCAGAGACGATTTATATACCTGAAAGGTGCTATTAATCCTTTCGATTGAGTCTGGGGTACTCTGGCAAAGTTGGTACTAATAGCCAAGGCTGAGAGATAGGAAATGATCGGTTGTATCAGCGGTGACAAAGTCGCGCACGGTTAAGGCCTGACCGTACCGTATAAAATGCTGCCATACCAGTGCATTGTATTGAGCGTAACAGAGTGAGCGCATCGGATGACGTGATTCCTCAAGGAACTAGACATTCATGGATATTCAGAGATGTCACAAGAAGTATCACAAGCATGCTTCAGGATGCCTATAGCGTAGACAGTGCATCTACTTAATCAGTTTCATCTTCATTTTGGAATAGCTGAGTGTACGAACGTGCGTTGAGAGTCCCGTCATAGCCGTCCGTGAAACCCGTATTCTGAGCTAGAATGAGCACAAATGTGAGCCTCTCATTCAAGGCCAGCAGTGAAACAACGCTCAGATTACGGCTTACATTGCAAGAGTGCCGAAATTCAGAACTTGAAAATGCTCAATGACAAAGGCCTTGAGCCACATGTCACCGAGATCTAGAAGTATATACTAAGATACCATCAGATAATCTGCATTAGCTGGCGCTTAACGCACTGAGCACGCTTACCTTGCCGTAAACAGAGAAACTAATATGAATTTCCTAAGTCTCACCAGCCTGAGGGCCCAGCGGCGTCACAGTAGAAGCTGCTAGCTGTTCAAAGCCCCTGCCCTAGAGCCACAGGAGTAACGCTTTCTGTTGAGCTCATGCATGCGCAGAACCATCAAACAGACCGTGCGTCGTATGATGATACATTTTTAAGCGATGGGCGGTCAACAGCTGCTGCTCAGCTAGGATAAACGCTCATAACGCCACAAAGCTGCGCCCCTCCCGATTTGGAGAATCGTCGGTCGCTACCGCCTCTGGCGGAACAGACGCGCTTGTGACATAACCTCCAACTACCACCATCGTCGTGTGTCACCGCTATCAGCCATGTCTTCCTCCCTCCCTACTGTCTTCATTCTGGCTATTGTGCTGCTTGCGATGGCACTGTCATGGTTCTCAACGCCGAAGGGTCCCAACCAAACGTGAGCGCAGCCATACTAACCACTCGTTTCTCGCTGACACCGTTTTACCAGGTTGATCAGAACGGCCGTTCTCCTCACTCTCAGTGTCTGTTATCTGATGTGGACAGTAACGTACTTGGCACAAGTACACCCACTTGAACGTGAGATAGACTGTCCTCCCAACCATTACGGCCGAAATGCTCAATGTTCATGAATAGGTCCTCGTCGGTCTCTGGTAGGGGAGTAGAGGGTTGATGAGGTTGTGTCGCTTCTTTTACCTCTTTTTGATACCTAAGTAAGTTCCTACTCGTTCACTTGCCTTACAAGTACTCATTTATCGTCCTCTTATACAGTCTGTACTTCGTTCACTCCCTTAGCAATAACATCAAACACGGACTATATAACGTGTCTCGCGTCTGATCGCTGTCTATCAAGCCACGCCTACTAATGCCTCTGACTTGTCATCAGTGTCCCATTCTCCCCAGCCGCCACTACCTGTTGTACCCCATACCTCATCTGTTTCCCATGTACCCCATCCACGAGCATCCGCCTCAACATTGTCCTCCAGGCCCCAGTCATCACCAGCACTGTTGGGCCACAAGCGACCCACTGCAGGCTCGCTATGAAACACAACTTCTGGTATTTCCTGTGGTTTCGGAGATGCGGGAACAAAACCTTCCCGTTGGACAACCCAGTCACTCGCACCTTTTCCCTCTGTCTTCTGCAGACTTAGGCCCGGTGTCGCCTTCACCGCCGCTATCAGCTTCTGCAACCACCCTCCACACAACAATGTTATTTCATGCTCGGACCATAACTCATGTATGGTCATTCGGCCCTCCTGGTATGTTACCATCCGTTTCAGCACAAGGTCACTGATCTCTTCCAGCATTGCGGCGTTCCTCGCTCTAGGATCCGCGTTGTGATGATAACTCCTCAGTAATTGGTGAGGCTCTCCTCCAGCTAATTGCACTAGTTTCTCCAGCTCTTCACACCGCTTCAACCGTATCTCCGACATCGCTTGACCTTCCTTCCTCTTGAAAATCGCGACTTGGCTCGCGCTGCCCAACTGCTCGTCACGACCGTACGGATCCGGTTCCCTTGGTACGCCAACTCCCGATACCTCGACCTCGTATCCCCATTGCTCAGCAGCTGCTCCACACCACTCAGTAAACTCCGCGACCGTCCACTCGAACTTGTGGTCCCAGTGTCGGAAAATGCGAGCTGTTCTCCCTGTGGGATCTGGCGTGCCTCGGCGTGTACCTGGAGGCGCATCAGGAGCCGTGAAGCGGTCGTTGAACGAGTAAGAGGGTGTGGTGATGAGTAATAGGCGAGGATGGTACACCCCGAGGAGCATGGGTGCAAAGACTGGGAGGATGTCTGGTGGCAGGTGTTCGATTCTATTTCACGTGCGCGTATGTGAGCGATCTACACGGGAAATTGGCAGTAGGAGAGAGTAGGAGTGGGATACATACACCTCTGTGGATACGATGCACTCTATGTCCACGAATTCCGGATTGTATGCTTGTACGCCTCCGTGCCAGACTTTCACATCCATGGGCTCCCACCTCACTGGTCCCTGCCAGACCTGCGGCTCCGTTGGTGGCGGCGGGGGAGCTGTGATCTCTACGACGCGATGCAGTTCGTCGAGTGAGCTATCCAACGCGTGTAGAGTTCGGACATGAATAAAGTCGTCATCGTGATCAAGCTCGTCTTCTTGGCTGAGAGAGACAGGGTCTAGCTCCGGTCGTTCATTGGACGAACTTGGGAGCGTAGATCGCAGCGGAAGCCACGGCGCAGCATTGCAAAGACATTCAACTATTTGACCTTCACCACAACCAACATCGAGAACCTGTTCACCGGTACGATGATCATACAACAGTCAACGGTGAATTAAACTTTCCAAGAGTGTCCTAGCTGTGGCGTACCTGCGTCACACGCTCTCTCCTCATGATATCAAACACCCATGCCCTCCGTTGCATGTAGAGCGCAGGACTAAAAGTCACTGTAAGCTCTTCTTGAGAATCTGCGCTTGTATCATTTGCGTTCATGTCGGCGTCGTGGATAGTGGTGGCCAGAAAGGGGGACGTGGCATGAGGGAGGTCCTTTTAGCTCTCGGTGTCAAGCGATGCCAGACGTTCTCGAGATGCTCGCAATTGATGGCTCCATGTATGGATCACTCGACAACTGGGGTGCTTGAGTTCGTCGGGGATCGGGTTTTCCAGCAGTAAACGTGCAGTTGTCGAGAAGTGCCCCATGTAAAGAGTTATCAAATCGTAAAAGAGCCAAGATCAAGATACTATAGTGTACACATTCTACATATTCAAGAAAAGATATAACGATAGATTTTCGAACATCAGCAGGGACGTATACTTATGTGTAAAATCTGAGCAGAAAGTCCAAGTGAAACGCTGGAAGAGGTATCCCGATAACCAAGAGAACATCAATCCCACTAGATAAGTCCTGCCGCTCTTAGATCTCTTGTCAGCCGCATCTCTGCCTCACTCATCGTTCCCTGTCCGTCTTGTCTGTTCGTTGTAACAGTGTCTTGCGTCATATCTAGTCCCATGAACAGAGGGAAGACGTGACTCGTGCGTTCCATGGCTCTGCGGGACTCGGTGTCGCGTTCTGCGGCAGGCTGCGACGCTCTTCTGACCGATCGTTCATATCGCTTTACGCGGTAGAAGCCTGCTAGCGAGGAAAGGAGTAGGAACCACCCTATGAGAGTATGTGTAAGCAAACAGCTATCGATGGTTCTAAGGTACGATAGCTCACCTAAAGTCATAAGGAGGAACGCAACCCAATCTCGCGAGCCCACTTCCTCAGGATTCATCTCCAGCCCTTCGCCGTTCCCGCCATCCAAAGGGTTTCCCATGCCAGGCATCATAGGCATAGTCTCATTCCACGACGGAGACCCGGGAGCAATCTCTATCACATCCTCAATCATCTGCTTTCTGGAGTAGAAACCGAATTGGATGAGTGTCAATCCCAAACCAACCCGTGCACCGTATTTGGCAGCATGTGTCGTATGCAAGAGGTAAGCGAACAGGAAGCCGATGAACTGGAAGAACCAGGAGATGAAGACGTTGGCGAAGAAGAGCAACCATGAGCCTGTCGGCAAGTCATCTACGACCATGTCCGCGTTAGGATCCAAACTGCCAGGAGCATGTATGGTAGTTTCCCAGTACGGCGGCACAGCATCTGCTTGTGCTTCCGAGTACGACTATAATAAAGTAGCAACGATTCAGTTATACACGTAAATTACAGGAGATAGCGAATGTATCATCACTTACCGGTGGTGCCTGAGTCTGACTTTCCTCCGGTACCATGTAAATGTCCCCGTTCTCACCTCGCACTTCCACCTGTCTCCCCGGCTTCGCTGCCACATTCGCAAAGACCCCGTCGTTCTGCTCACCGCCTCCTAGACGACGGTGAGCGCTAGGCCCTGTTGGTACCCGCTGATAATGTTGCGGGAGCAAAGCCCCTACTGCTCTCCGGAATAATGACGGCCTGTTCGTGGGAGGAGGTGGGATAGCAGGCGCACTGGGGAGTACGCCATTACTGTTGCCATAGTCGTTGGGTCGTGCAATCGAAGGATCAGGTGGTGACCCAGGTGGCGGGAAGTCATAATCGTACTCCCTCTCAAAGTCGTACGTTGCAGGCGAAGTGGCGACATTGAGCTGCGGCGGTCTCTCTACGTGCTGCTGCTGTGTGTCGTGGTGCCTTGTCAACGGCGTCGATTCTGTGTGGTCCTCCTCATCGTCGTCATCTTCTAGCTGGAACGCCTCATTCATTTCTCGGTCGGCGTCCGGGTCGTTGTAGGGGTTAGGCAACGGGGCATAGCGAGCCGAGGACATGGTAGGATCCGACGACGGGTTTTGCTTCCTTGCAAGACGAGTGTTATAGCAGCATACAAAGTAGAAAAAAGGAGATATCTGAGTGGGAGATGGTGGTCAAGGCGGTGGTCGTGATTCGTCCCAGGCTGTCGAGATTGAGCAAACAGCGCTGATGAGCGCTTACTTTATAAGGCACACCCCGCGCTTGAAAACGAAAATATCTCGGCCGCCGCAATCCATGCTCTTAGAGTCCTACTCCCAATTGCAAGAAATTCTGAATGTGTCATGGATCTACGCTTGATAATAGCAGACAATATGTGTTGTAATATTTTCTGGATTAAATCAGGGTAATGTCCATGTCCTCACTCGGTATGTTGCACGATGCCTGCGAAACTTGCGCCGCGCAATGCGAATCTTTCCGAATACCAAGCACACGTCGGAGAAACTCGAGTTCCTGCAACGTGTATTTTCCATTTCTTCCGGAGCATCCTAAATTTGCGGTGAATAACGAGATTCCAAAATGAATGCCCCTGTGATGGCTACTTGTCAACCCCATCGAGCAGACATTGCGAGAAGGACTGCAAACAATGGAAAATCATTAGCGAAAGAGTCGAGATGCATGGTGGTACTACTCAACGTACGTTACCCCAGAAGTGACAGTATGTTCCGCCTACGCAAACGTTACTCCCGATCCCTCCTCAGTAGATTTCGGGCCTGTCAGGGGAGTCGGTGGCAGGACTGTGACGGGTGGAGAGCTGATAGGAGGTCGAGGTGGTAGTGTCGGTACGGGGATGCCATCACACGGCGGAAGTGGGGACCCATGAACCACGACTACCGAGCCGTTGGAAAGAGTGCAGGTTTCTGCCGGTGGAGGTGAGGTGAGTGAAGTGCTAGTAGGAGGGTCGGAGGCTTGCGTCATTGTAGTTGGAATGTCGACCTAGTAGGAGCATAAATATTATTGTAGCGGTTGAAGAATGAGATGTACTTACGGCAGCAGCAGAACTGAGCAACGCCCTGTTTGACAGCACTGCGCAGAGAAGTGCTAATTGTGTAGAAGTGTACTTCATCCCAGAGTAAGGGAGGCATTGCCTGAGGACTTGGACGAACAGCAAGGCGAGGCCTTATGTAGTGCATTGGATCCCGGCAGTATAGGTGTAAGCTATCGTACTCGGCATTAGTGTACCTCGATTTCACATCGAAGAAATGCCGCTGCATGGCATGGTAGCCTCGCGAGCAGGATTCCGTCCATCGAAATTACGGCTACCTGTGATTGAAGCTATACCTCTTGACAGAGCTTTCGTAAACGAAGGTCATGTAGGTCCTACTTTCGTAAACATTAGGCACCGATATGAGACAGGATGATGAGCGGCATTCACCGATGTCAACTTACCTGCTGGCAATGGTAGCAGTTCTGGGTTCTCAGTGCGGCCAAACCTCAGGACATGCGGAAGTCGACTTGGTTCTGTTCCTAGAGTTGAACGGTACTATTAGTAGTATGGAAGTCATCAGCATCCGGGTCTTCTAGTGCTCTATTTGTCGACGGATCAAAGTGTGCATTTCAAGTCTTTTTACGTGACGATATGCAGAATTGCTGATACGAGTCTACATGCGACTTTATCCCTAATAATATCCTAGTAGCACCACTGCCAAAACTTAGTTAGCACATAATGCGCCTTTTAGTATGCGAAAGAAACTGACCAGAATATATACCACCACTAAACAACGGTTGGACCAACAGTGGGACCAGGAGGAGGACATTCATATGTCACTCCATCATCCGACACACATCCGGTGTGCTGAGACGAAGTGGGAGGGACAACAGTCGGGGTGGAGACAGCGGTAGACGTCGCGCATGGTGTCGTCCCTTCAATGAAAGTCCCATCGGGTAGGAAACATATGTAGATAGGAGGTGCTGTACTGATTGGGCCTGTGGGAGTCGGGATCGTGGGAGGGGTAGTGATGCGACGATCAAGCTGGGATTTGCAAGTTAGAAAAGGAAAGAACAGGTATGCAGAAGGGAGAAGTGTATTCACCACAGATGCTCGCGAAGAGGGCAAGGCACCCAAGAGCACGTAAAGGACTGTCGAAGCTGCGACGAAGAACTTCATCCTAACTTGACGAGGGCGTTGATTCGTATTGCAAGTCAGGATAGACTCGCATATGATATGACACGCTAGCCGGGATCGCTTTTATACAGGCTTGCAAGATCTTCGGCCCTGAGGACCCTGCAGATCCATGGCTAGTCTAAACCTCGTTTTTGCGGTGAAGATCCGCTATTATACAATGTGGCGTAAGGCAGTCGGCATCAAGTGACCGTCCATAGAAAACGTGGGTGTATGTTGAGCTGGTCTGAACATGTTTGGACGACATCGCTGCTTCTGGGCCCTACATGTGTCTCAGTTCTACCGCGATTTTGCACCTGTCCATTGTGAATCCAGAGCATCTTGTAGTCCTCGACCTGATCGCTGAGGTCGGGTCGCAGTACAGGCTTATATCGTGCATTTCGTGTATAATCTTCGGCGTAGGTGTACAATTGGACTGAAGTGCTGCAGATCCAATGAATGATGACAGGGAATATTAGCCAAATTTGAAAGGCCCGAACATTTGTCGTACAGCATACCTCTCGGCCGAGACCCTTGGTAGAAGACGTATGTGCCAAATACCATGGGAGAGATACAGGTTACGGCCAATGTTGTACCAATCGCGAGGTCAGAAATATATTGCAGATGCCCCGCTCGCAACTGATCTGGGCTTTGCTGGTATCAATGATCATCCAACGGGTTGTGCACATTGCAGAAGCTAATAAAAGGCAACATATCCTGCGATAATAGCACCGTGAGCATGTATCGTACCGTTCCTACCATTGCATACTTTGCTGTCTAAAGTATGGCCCTTGTGATCCTAGGTCCTAGGCGGGTTCGAGTATTATCACGCAGATGAACAATGATCAGCATCAAGGGTGACGTCAATTATAGAGTCTGGGATTCATCATTATTAGCGACCCGATAGTAGTCAACCTAGTGGATCAACGTACATATGATAAGAGGCTGAAACGAGATTGCAGGCTGCTGTAGAACCAACTCTCGTTTGATCAACCGCGAATGATGATAGAGATGCGTTAGACAGCTGAGTGGTAGAGGTGTTACTCTGATGGAGTATGAACAGCGGCGTGTGCCTCGCGGTGAGAACTATTGGTTTAGACGACTGGTAGCTTATCTCAAATATTGCATTGAACTTACCTACCACTTATGACATTGCACAAGGTTTCCTATGAAGTACGTATATTGCAATGTTGGTTGGAAGCAAACCCAAGGACAATACATAACCGGAACCATCGAAGACAGGTACAGGCTATAATTGGTAGTCGGATACCTGATATCGTCGAAGCTCGTCAGAGCTATTCATAGTGCCATTCTAATCTTCGCGATGTATTACTTACCGTGTCGAAGGGCCTTGCGATGGAGAAGGTTTTCCAGCTGCCATGATATACGTGTGACGACCTGTTTCATGCAGTTGTGCGGCGCTGACGGGCTTCACGACAATTGTAAGTACACTTCAATGCGCATTTCTCGGACGGGCCAGTACGTCGTCTCAGCTGTCAGATAGAGCACCGTCTTCGTGATGCCGTGCACAATGAATAGTCGCAGCAGGCCAAAGAAGACTCAAAGAAGACTTGGCAGCGCGCGCCACGCTTTATGCAGCACTTGTCCGCCTGAGAACAAACTCGTGAATACAACGCATCTCCCCAACAAGTCATCGGCATACCTACGTTGTGATCAGCCTGTTGTCATGCATACTGTCTTCGGTCGTGACGACGACCACGAAGAGTTGTAACTGGCTAAGAAGTTGACTGATCTCGCATGTTCGACCAAACCGATAGGCGCAAAGGAGATATCTTTGCGTACAGCTACTGTCAGCGCAGCATGGGCGTGCCGTTGCCTGGCTGGTGTTCGAATCAGACATGCCAGCCGTACATGATGCGTTTCATTTCATGCCTAGGACGCGTTATGAGGCGGAAGAGCATAATTATTTAGCTGGTATTGTGGTGTTCGAATGAGTACATTATTCCAGAATGAAAGCGAAATACTTACGACTGACTGAGACTTGGTACGAGAACAAACATAGTGGTACGGAGAGAGAGTTGGATTGATCCGAACGGTGGGAGCCCGACGCTGCAGATCAGGGTTGGGCGGCTATCGAGGGTAACGAGAGGCATATGTAACGAACCGATCGGTCGAACAATTGAAGCCCAGTCTTTGTTCCCCTCGCGACCACCCAACGAAATATAACACAGCTCTACCACAAACCACGACCTCCTCCTCCTCGTCGCTATCTCACTCACATTATCTATGGCTGAGACTCAGACACAGCCCGCTGCAGCCACTCAGACCAAGGCGAAACATGGTCATGCCGCCTCCCAGGCACAACCAGCACCCCGCAAAGTGCGATTCAATGTCGGTCAGTTACCATCTAGCTATAAGAGAGAATTTAGCTCAATGCGCCACTTCATTGCAGGAACAAATTATCAGGTGCTCGATGTCGTAGGCGAGGGAGCATACGGTATTGTGTGCTCCGCCGTGCATAGACCAAGCGGACGCAAAGTCGCCATAAAGAAGATCGCGCCTTTCGATCATTCAATGTTTTGTCTTCGCACACTTCGAGAACTAAAGCTTCTCAAGTTCCTCAGCGAGGCGGGTGTCAGCGAGAACATTATCTCTATCCTAGATATAATCAAACCACGATCTATAGAAGAATTTAAGGAAGTGTATCGTAAGTGCGATTGACTCCGTATGTATCTTCATTGATACTAATACAGTGTTTGCAGTAATCCAGGAACTCATGGAAACCGACATGCACCGCGTTATCCGAACGCAAGACCTCTCTGACGACCACGCGCAATACTTTATTTACCAAACACTACGAGCCCTCAAAGCCCTCCATTCAGCTGATGTTATCCATCGAGACCTCAAGCCCTCCAACCTTCTCCTCAACGCCAATTGTGACCTCAAGGTCTGCGACTTTGGTCTAGCTCGATCAGTCAAGACCGCAGAGCCTAGTGGCACCGAAACGGGTTTCATGACAGAATACGTCGCCACACGATGGTATCGTGCACCAGAAATCATGCTGACCTTCAAACAATACACGAAGGTGCGTCAATCAATCGCAGCATCCACCTTCTCCGACTGACGTAAGGCTTGTCTCGTTTAGGCGATTGATGTCTGGTCGGTCGGCTGTATCCTGGCAGAAATGCTCTCAGGAAAACCACTATTCCCTGGTCGGGACTACCACCATCAATTGACACTTATCCTCGATGTACTGGGTACTCCAACTCTCGACGAATTCTACGCCATTACAACCCGTCGTTCACGCGACTACATTCGTGCCCTGCCATTCCGAAAGCGGAAACCGTTCGCGCAACTATTCCCCAACGCCAACCCCCTTGCTGTGGACTTCCTGACCAAGAGCTTGGTGGGTATTCATATAGCAATGATCGTAGAGTTCGGGGTTGCTGATGCCTTTTTGTGCGGTGCAGACATTTGACCCCAAGAAGCGGATAACAGTAGAAGAAGCGCTTGCGCATCCATACCTTGAGGCATACGTGCGTATCTCGTCGTTTCTATATACGCTGATGGCTAATAATGCGTTTATATCTTTGATTTATGTCTTACTCATCATACCTCAATCTCTGCAATCATTCGTCGTAACGACCACAGCATGATCCCGAAGATGAGCCCGTCGCACCGCCGCTGTCGCCTACATTCTTCGAGTTCGATCGTACGTATGCTGCATTGCTCTTTCAGTTGCACTAGTGCTCACAATCTTCATTGTCTTCGTGTAGTGCACAAGGATGACATCAGCCGAGAACAGCTGAAAGAGCTTCTCTACGAGGAAATCATGTCTTTCCGTCCACCTCCGATGGTATAACCACTCCTGGGCCCCACCAAAGCCGAGGCTGGATCTCCCGGATACGGATACGGATACGAACCCTTCTTGATCTCCTTTTCTTGTTTTAGCAGGTTATGTCTCCTCCCCTTTACGATCTTGAGAAGAACAATCTACTTCCCCCTCCCATCCCATCATCATCTATACGAAGTATTCTCTACCTACAAACGGTCGTAAATAGTGGTATTCGTTCGTGCGGTTTAGGTTTTTCTTGTGTGTGAGTATATCTGTGTCTTGTGTCTTGTCTGTGCTGTCAATCGTATTTGTGGAACGATACCAATGTCAATGAAAGAAATATGTATGGGTTTTTCGGTCTATCATCCGGCTTCTTTACTGTACGATTTCATGGTGCAGAACATCAAGGTCCTGGTCGGTAGCTCCTAAAATCTGACGTGTGCACCACTCAAATCATCGCAAGTCTGGAACAATCGCCGTGTTGGATGCACATCTGTGATGTCATGATCTGCGATTTACAGGAACACCAAAAGACATCTTACGAGGTCCTGCACGGGGTAGAAACAATCAAGGAGAAGGCAAGATGAGACAGTTTACCGTCGAGGATATCATACATATCGTCGGCGATATCACGTCAATTACAGTATGCTACTTTTACATGACGGTGGCCACCGCCCGAGTCGGATGCGTAGAGCCGAAACAAAAGGGGGAGGGATAATGTTGAGACAGTATTACTGTACTGCAAGCCTATCGAATCACTGCGCATCTTGCATGTCGACGTCCGTGTTGGCTCCCTGCTGTTTCACCTTCGACTGATCGATGAGGTATGACAGCGTTGAGCTGTTCTCATCACACCTAGATATGCCGAAAATAAACATTCATCAGTTCAAACGTTCATCGGTTAAACAAGCCGCAGGCAGAGGTAGGATATCACAGGGGCAGAAAGACTCACAGCCTCGAGATAGCCATCTCGGCATCCATCAGTCCCTTTTGCACCACCCTAAACACACTGGCGTACTCCCCGGAGCGATCCCTTAGATGCCGTCCGTGTGCGTTCAGAAGAGCTGTTGCCCACAACAAGTCGAATTCCAGATGTGGGCTCTTGTCCAGGTGTTCCGCCACAACCCTGAGCATCTGTGCTAGATATACAGTAGGAAGTTGTCGAGAGATCAGGCGGATGTCGTCTCGAGGTATGCTCTCGTAGACTTTATGTATAAGCGGCTTCTCGTTGAGTCGATAGGCCATGACCAGGGCTTTGAGGTACTCTCGTTCGGAGAGGACTGCGAGGAGAGACTGGGGCGTCAGGTCGATATCCAAGTCGAATGGATCAAAGGTCAACGTGTCATCCACGGAGTAGATCAAAAGTCCTTCTGTAGAAGCTGCCGCCCACGCACGTCCTGTTGGCGAAAACCGTACGCATTTCGTGCGGGCTTCTTGCTTGTATTTCCGTTTTGACAAGTCTCCTCTCCCCACACCAGGTAAAGTGGTGTCTAACCGGTCCTCCAAATCGCTCTCCTCTCCTCGTTGGTCGATAAGGTCGATATTTCCGGCCTCGGTCACCCGCCTGCTATCCAAGAACTCTTCCGTCCCGTCTAAACTCAGATTCTGCGATATCTGGAATTTCTTGACCATAACGCCATCTCGTACATCATATATCACCACATACTTGCTGTTCCCGCCCGCAAGCAGACATTGGCCATCGGCACTATACGTCAGACTGTTGAACGACTTCCCCGAGGCGTTGTTCGTCGCAGCCATCCTGTCGTCGGCTTTCCGTCCACCGGAAATATCTCGTCTTCCCTCGATGACACTGGTCTGTTTCCCAAGCGCGACATCAAAGAAGAGAATCTGGCCATCTAATGTGGATGCTGCAAGCTCTTTGCCGTCCGGGCGGAAAGCGACAGCGAGGACATCTGAGCTCATCTGGAAGGGCTCGACGGCGTGTGATCGTCCGAAGACATTCCATACTCGCACTGACTTGTCCCAGGAGCCACTCGCAAGTTGGTTGCCAGTCGGAGAGAACGCCAGAGACGAGATCGGACCCTCGTGTCCCGCGAGGACATCAAGAAGTTTACCCGTCTGTACAGACCAGAGGAAGATCTCGAAGGAGTCGGAAGACCCGGCGGCTACGACTTCCCCGCTGGGATCAACCGCGAGACACGAGAATTGTACGGGCGCAGGCGAGGTGAACGTCCGGAAGTTACGATACCGGATGAGGTCGAATGCCCGAACAGTGCCGTCCAGGGATGCAGAGAACAGCACTTGTCCCTGCTTTGCGAACTCCACGGCGGATATGGCGGCTGAGTGTTCTGAGAACGTGACGAAACAGAACCCGGACGTTGTATTCCACACTTTCAGTTTACCGTCATCTCCACCCGTGGCGATATTCTGTCCGTCAGGTGCATACGATAGCGTGTTCATATCGAAGTAGTGGCCCTGTTGCTTGAGAACGTACGATTCCGACTGCCACTCCCAGACGAGTAGTTGTCCGAGTTTACGCGCACCGAAGGCTAGCCACTCGCCAGATTGGTTGATCGCCACGGACGATATCTTCTCTTGTGAGATGCTGAGGGTGTGGATGTTGGAGAAGGCAGGCATCTCCCATAATCCGAAGACACCGTTGGAGAAGCCAATAATGAGCAGATTCGAAGGCCGATGGAAGGCGCTGCAGACTACCCGCGTGTTTGGCTGGTTGAAGTAATTGCGTTTATTTACACCCCATCGTGTGTGAGCAATTTCGTTGGCGATCCGAGCAGCGTCCGCAGAGGTGGATGCTATCGGCTGGTCCTCATCATCTTCGTCGTCGGATTCCGTTTCTTCTGCTTTGGCCTTCCACGTAAATACAGCACCATCCCGACTGACAGTATATATCTTGGACAAACTATTATCCAGGCGTGTTCATTCACAGAGGTAATGAAGCTTACAGTTTTTCCGTCAGAGGGGAAGTAGGCGTTTATGACTAGGTCGCGGTGTCCAGCGAACGTTTTGGGTCTGAAGCCTTCTACAGGATCCAGAGTGAACAGACGAGCAGTCATATCCCGAGATGTAGTCAAGAAGCACCTGTGGTACCTTTAGCTTATGCTCATTCGCCTGAGGCAGGACAACTTACTTTGAGTCCGGAGACCACTCAATACCCAACACTTCATCATGGTGTCCTGTGTAGGTCCGGTGCAACACGAATGGTGCAAACTCTCGAATGAGATGGTTTAGCGTCCTCCATACTTGCACATGCGAGTCGTGGGTCACTGCGATGTACCTAAACAACATGCCCGTGTTGGTATGAATATAGCTTGCAAGGTAGTTTGGAAGCGTACTTTCCATCTGGCGAGAACTTGATATCTTTTACGGGCTTCTTGAAGTTGTGGTGATGTAACACGACTCCTCTTCTAACGTTTACGAGTAGAGCACGCCCATCTGCGAGTAATCCGTTAGAGTGCAAAACTCCATAGCGAGGTGTGCACCACGAACCTTCATCCACACTGACAAGTACATTCGAGTCAGGGCTCAATGCTATCACAGCAATGTTCTTGCGGTTCTCGAAGGGAAAAGTGTACGACTTGTTGCTACGAACCGATGAATGGACGTTAGCCTACGAGGAACGAGTGAAGTAAGAATGCTCGACATACTTGACAAGATCGAACGCAGACACTCTGTTCCCCACAGGACTGAAAACAGTATTGCCATCAGAAGAGAAGACAATGTTTCCTTGTCGGTACACAGTACCACAGAGGTTCGAGAACTTTATGGCCGACGTGATCTAGGATGAGCATGGGCGAAATGGTGAAGAACGTCCATTACACACCTTGAAATTTGCCTTCATCCCAGTCAGCCTCAATTATGACCTCCTTGTATGTGTGGCGTAAACTGGAGGCAGTAAGAGAGTGAATGAGAGTGCCGAATAGAGACAGGGTAAGCGAGCGTAATTGGAGGACTGGAACTTTTGGAAGCGCTCGAGGAAAATGTATCATGGGCGCTCCATCGTCCGAATATGGTATTCATCAGCTTGCGATCCTAACATATGCAAACAAACACCGATCGCGACGCGTCGAATATTTTATGCCAGGCGGCTGCATTACCTGTTACCAGACTCACCATAACAATTCCTTCGGTTGAATACTTGGACAACGAGAGGTTTTATGATTCATAATATTAAAACCCATAGCTAGAGTAATGGACTATAGGAATACGTGCCCCCTGCGTGTTTCATTGTGAGTTTGATCACAGAGCGCAAATCCATAATTTGAACTTGAAGTAAACGAGAGGTTGTCAGCCTCCTCAGGCTGACTACACAGGTTAGCCTCCTGTCCTCATGGGATACGATGAAAAGTGGATTCTGAATTATATTATATCGATGAACACGAACGTCATTCCCACCATACTTCTTCTCGGTCCGACTCACAGTCGTCGACTCCCGCTGTGGCTGCTGTCAGCATCACGTAGGGACTTCATTCCGAGGAGGTCGATAAAACACATGCCAGCGCAAGAAGAGCTTCGCGTCGGTGACTGCCTAAAAAGGCAAATCCGAGCGGGTTGTGGCTGACGGTCCGACTGAATTTCTCACCTTCAGAACGTATAAAGCCTGGTGCTCTCGCCTCGTACTTTCCTTGTCCTTTTCTTTCACAGGTCCGGTTACCACTCCCCTCCCATTTCGCGCCCTACTGCAAGATGAGTACTTTCGCTTGCTCTTGTAACCTTGCGAGACGTGATGCTAACTGGTCTTCGGGTTGTCCTGCAGTATTCGGTCGTGATCGACGTGATGGACTGGAGGTTGGGGTGTGGCATTTAAGGTGAGTACTCTTCTTCTCGATGGAGGACTGACTTTGTCTCTAGGAACGGTCGTGGCTGACCAGGTGCGTGTTTTCCTTCTCGAGGGTAAACTGACTTTGTCTTTAGGAACGGTTGTGGCTTACCAGGTGAGTAGTTTCCTGCTCGATGGAGTACTGACTTTATCTTTAGGCATGGTTGTGGCTTGCCAGGTGAGTAGTTTTCTTCTCGACGGAGTACTGATTTATCTTTAGGAACGGTTGTGGCTTACCAGGTGAGTAGTTTCCTTCTCGACGGAGTACTGACTTTTTCTGTAGGGACGGTTGTGGCTGACCAGGTGAGTCGTTTCTTTGATTACGAAGGTAAGTCTTTCTTTCCAGCGAAGGTAAGTATTTATCTTGTCGCGCGAAGGCCGATCGCTGACTTCATCTTTAGGGACGATCGTGGTGACAGGTAGGTCATTTCTTCGTCGAAAAGGTGCGTATCTGTTTCTCTTGGCCGTCTCCCCGTAGATAGAGTAGATAGTTCTCGGAGCACGGGCGCGGACCTCTTCGTGGTCTCCGGGACAAGTACCCGTTTTGGCGGGGAAACCAACGCGCGCCCTTTTTGTACTTTACATAATCTTGATTGCTCTGAAATAGATCTTCTTCATTCTTGAGTCGAGTCGAGTCTGAGATTTGAAGTTTGAACGTTGAACGTTTAAGCTTGAGGAGCTCGAGCCTGAGTCGGCAGGAGCATAGCATTACATTGCCCAAGACGCGTCAGATATTCGTCACGAAGCCACGCGACGATATCATGTCGATCACAAGCCCATGGCCACATAGCCAGCCGCATCATTCCTCCCTATTAAGTAGTGTAGAGTCAACAAAAAAGTCAGATATGGTTTGCTGATTCTAGTGACGTGTTGATACCACCGGTGGTTGCATTCCAATTCCTCGCCCTCGTATAGGACTCTTCGCGACGCGCCGAATATGTCAAGTCGTTCGTTTTGTCGAACAAAACCGTATCGTCAGCTGTATGTCGTGTGCCGCGTTTCCCGCGGTTAGCCTCAGAAGGGACGTCATACCGAGCCTCTTCAGGGGAGGTTGACAAAACACATGCCAACGCGAGAAGAGCTTCGCGTCGGTGACTACTGGAAAAGGTAAATCCGAGCGGGTTGTGGCTGACAGTCCGCACTGAGTTTCTCACCTTCAGAACATATAAATAGGCGTGCTCTCGCCTCATCCTTTCCTTGTCCTTTTCTTTCACAGGTCCGGTTACCACTCCCCTCCCCTTCCCCACCCTACTACAAGATGAGTACTTCCGTTTGCGCTTTAACGCTGCGAGACGTGATGCTAACTGTCCCTTGTTTTATCGTGCAGATTTCGGTCGTGGTCGATGTGAGGAACTGGAGGTAGGGGCTATTATCAGGTGAGTACTCTCCTTCTCGATGACGGACTGACTTTATATTTAGAGACGGTTGTGGCTTACCAGGTGAGTAGTTTCCTTCTCGATGGAGTACTGACTTTGTGTTTAGGAACGGTGGTGGCGTACGAGGTGAGTCGTTTCCTTCGTTGAAAGATACGTGCTTCTTTGTCTGCGAAGGTAAATGTTTATGTTATCGCGCGGAGGCCGATCGCTGACTTCATCTTTAGGTAGTGTCGTGGTGAAAGGTAGGTCGTTTCCTCGTCCAAAGGTGCGTATCTGTTTCCCTTGGCCGTCTCCCAGTAGATAGAGTAGATAGTTCTTGGAGCATGGGTGCGGACCTCTTCGTGGTCTCCAGGACAAGTACCCGCTTCGGCGGGGAAACCAACGCGCGCCCGACATGTGTATTTAGCGTAGTTTTAGTTATATGAAATCAATGCCATTTGCACTCATTTTCGAGTCGAGTCTGATGAAAGTCGTTGGTCGTGGTCAGCCGCTGTGTCACGGTAACGCGCTTGAGACGCGTTCCCCCGGCGTACACGTGACCGCGGTTTCTTGATGTGACGGTGCCAGATCGGGAGCAAACTCAACTTTTGTTCAACCACTGTCCTCACACACCGGATTGTAATTTTGCATGTGTAATCTACTTAACTTTTGACCCATATCTCTACAAACTATAGCTATATGAAATCTACACCCTACGCCGGAACATCCAACTTCAAGAGCGTGAAGTCTGCGACTGGATCGCTTCACCTTGAAGCTCCCTTCAAGAAAACCACCACCGACACCACTCCCAAACCCACCTCTGAAACCAAGCAAAAGCAGCGAACACAGCACACACACGCCGAAGTCTGGAAATGGACCCTTACACAGCACGCCATCGCCCCGTGCAGAGTGGAGGATATCTATGACCTCCAAGAGTGCGATTCCGCAAAACGTAAGACTTGCTTTTCCCCGTGCGGAAATTCCGTTGCGTGAGCTGAGAGATGTTCAGCTGGAGTCGACCCAGACTACTTTTGGCTAGGAAACGTACCATGCCGGTCTGTCCTGGTTTATGGGATGGTTGTTGGCGTGCAGGTATACGAACAACGGGTTGTATACACCAGTAAGTAGTATTCTATGGTCTCGTCAAGCGGAATACTGCTGATAACGTGTTCTAGTCGATGATGGCACAGGCAAGATTGACTGCAACCTTCGCGAGGCAAAATCTCAGAATGCTGTCGCCAAAGGAAAGGGAAACGACAGTCCGAAGAAGCAACATGCCCCCTCCGCTTCTCGCAGTAACCCTCAAGCTTCTTCGTCCAAAGCGCCTCCTGCGTTGATGACATTGCCTACACTCCCTGTACCGATTGCTGCAGTAGGAGATATTGTACGAGCTACAGGGCGCGTTCTACAACGGCGCGATGCAAGACTCATTAACTTGGATAATCTGAGTACGTATCTCACCCACCATATTCGCCCCTCCCATGATGACGCTCACCATCTTACTTTCTCCTATTATAGCGATATGTCATAACGCGACCGAAGAACCCCTCCACTGGCTATCCGTCCTAAACCTACACCAAACATGGTACAACTCCCCAACCACGTCGCCATTTGTCATTCCCCCTGCTCCTCCTGTATCGACGACCGCGACCAGCTCCTCTCGTGGCGGGTTTGTATCTGAAACAGCAAGAGACCAAGAAGATGTGCGTGGGATGAGAGCTATGCCTCCGCCACTGCACCCTGTTAGCCCGAGCAAATCCAGTGTAGCCAGTAGCGCACCATCATCTCCTTCCTCTGTCGCCTCAAGCTCCGTCTCTGGATCGAGCCATCACGGACCTATGGTACGCATATGCTTTCTTTCGGACATATATCCTCATTAATTGTCACACGGCTTACTTTTCAGTCCCCGCCCCGCCTCCGCCACCCATCCCGCCTACACACTCGAGATTTAACAGCCAACACCTTCCGGATATATGTCAAGCACTACATGGACAACACCCCTCCGGACCCATCCGTCCGGCCAAGCCGTCCAGCTGGTCTTGGTCTGGTATCTGATTCTTCGGAAGACGAAGACGCGTGGGGTGACCAGGGGGATCCTGGGACACCCACCAAGCCTCGTTTTGGACACGGTGTAGATCAATATGTTGTAGACTTGACCCCGAGACCGCCAAGGAAGACGGAGAGCTTAGTTAGGACGACTCCTCGTGTGCAACCTAGGAGGAGGGGAAACGAGAGTGACGGAGATGAAGATGAAGAGGAGGGAGAAGGTAGTATTAGTACTGGATTGAGCGGATACACACTTTCGCATCTTCGACGCGTACCCGAGCTGGCGCTGTTAGCTCGAAGAGTGGTAGAGGCTGAGTACAAGCGACGTGCCAAGGAGCAACGGAAGAAACAAAAAGAGGAACAAGCCTCCAAGTCTCAGCACACTTCAACGTCCAAATCCCACTCTTCCTCTTCCTCCCATCCTTTTTCCCGCTCGTCATACGCTTCGACATCTTCGTCCTCACATCGACACGCCTCCGGATCAACACCGACCACTGCCAGGTCTACTTCCGTAGCCCTCGGTAAAGGCAAAGAAGGCGAACCTGTCGGCGCGAAGATGAAGAGGCTGTTCCGGTACGCTGTGAGGCAGCTGTACGAGGAAGGGAGTATAGTCCTGTGGGATGGGTCCGTGCGTCCTCACCCTCGTCGTTTCACGCCTATTCCACGGCCCTCTTTCACTTCCTCCAATGTGAAGATGGAGTCTGAAACGAACGTCTCATCGGGTCGCCTGTGGAAGATGAGTTCGTCTGCGTTTGCGTCTATCTCCATGGTGGGAGATAGCACGATGACGTCTGTAGGGTCAGCGAGTATGGCAGTGACAGATAGATCACTGCTGGAAGACGACTTGGATGAGCTGAGTGACCCGCCAGCGCAGGAAGAAGCGTATATCCCGCTCACGTCTCCCTACCTTGCCAAAATCCTCGAGCAGGCTATCTCCGAGGTCATGTCTCGCTCACATTCTCACTCACGCTCGCATGGATATGGGTATGTGAAGAAGGGCCCGCCCCCGCCTGGACCGACCGTAGACGAGATTGTGAGGTATTTGCATAGGAAGGACGAGCGGTGGGCGAGGGTGGGTGAGTGGGCTGTGAAGGAGGCGTTGGAGTGGGGGAGGGAGAGTGGGAGGGTTTGGTGTGTTGGGGATGGGAGGTGGGAAGTTTGTGGGTGATGCGAAGTCGCACGTACGACGTCAGGTATACGAGGAAGATTCATTTGGAATGACTTTAGGGCATTTGATGCTATATACCGATCTATCGTAGGATTTATGTTACACACTACGTTTTGCGTTGCGTATATCTGATGTTACTGGGACAACAGAGCGACGTCAGCTTCTGTAGGCCAGAACGCCTCTTCCAGCTCGATCACTCGCGCCCATATCTCCTCTGCTCTGTCACCAGCTTCAGTGCCAGGTTTGATACCCAGGCTGGAGCGACGGGAGATTCTGTCAGCGCACCACATCAATGAATGGACGTTCAAACTCACTCGTTTACTATGTCCTCGAGGTCTTGTACGAACTTTTCAAACTCTGCGTTTGTCCAGTTGTCTACCAGACCCGACAACGCGTCTGATGGAGGCTTGACGGCGTTGGCGAGCTGAGACTTGACGTATTTCCACGAGTCAAGATATACCTATGCATGCAGAGACAGGCCGTGAGCGTTGGGAGGGCCATGTACGGGACATACTCACCCTCTCCATGGCCCACAAGAACACCAATCCATCATGCAGTCCTCCACTCGCTGCAGTCCTAATCATCTCAGCCGTATAATCCCTCGTCGCCTTCCTCTCCCTCCACCCCTCAATCTTCAACCCATACCTCTCCGCAGTCTCAACAAAGAACCCCGTCTCCCTCACCACATTCTGCAACGAGTACGTCAATACTTCGAGGATGCGGCGGTTGGCCTTTTCTTGAGGGGATCGCAGACTGTGTAAGGAGGAGAATGGGATGGAGGAGAGGAGGTGCCCGACGAAGCGGGTGTAGCCGTGGGCGGCGTATAGACGGTCTTGGGAGAGGTAGAGCGACAGGCGGGCGGGGGAGAGGAGGCCTGTGCCTGCTGTGGTGAGGAACTCGTGCTCTGTGGCGGCGCTGTATGGGGTGGGCGTCGAGAGGGACACGAGGTGAGAGGTTAGCGTGGGTGCTGCAACGGACATTGTGATAGATGGTTGTGCTGCCAGCTGCTGCCAGTTGAGGGGAACAGAGGAGAACAGTTGACAGTATGACTCCGAAGCATAGATTAGATAAGATCATCATCCAGGCACCAATGAGATCGTCACAAGTCACGATCACATGAAGGCGTCCCGGCCGACTCGACGTGTCACGGTTCACGCGAGTGAGCCAGGCTGGAACTTGGCGGCTGACCGAGACTACGACTTCATTTCATCGAGCTTGACACAGCAAGAGAGTGCAGAAAGCATCGATTTCAAAGCTAAACTACGCTAAATACACATGTCGGGCGCGCGTTGGTTTCCCCGCCGAAGCAGGTACTTGTCCCGGAGACCACGAAGAGGTCCGCGCCCATGCTCCGAGAACTATCTACTCTACCTACGGGAGACGGCCAAGGGAAACAGATACGCACCTTTGGATGAAGGAAATGACTCACCTATATATAGAAGGAAACGACTCACCTCGTACGCCACCATCGAGAACGAAACTACTCACCTGGTAAGCCACAGCCGTCCCTAAAGATAAAATCAGTCCGCCCTCGAGAAGGAGAGTACTCACTTGATGAGCCACATCCCCTACCTCCAGCCCCTCCCTACGACCGCGACCGAATACTGCACGATAAACAAAGTCAGCATCACATCTCGCAGCGTCACAAGAGCAGGCGAGAGTACTTATCTTGTAGGGTGGGGAAAGGAGGGAAGGGGAGTGGTAACCGGACCTGTGGAAGAAAGGACAAGGAAGAGGAGACGCGAGAGCAGGCCTATTTATACGTTCTGAAGGTGAGAAACTCAGTGCTGACTGTCAGCCACAACCCGCTCGGATTTGCCTTTACAGGCAGTCCCCGACGCGAAGATTCTCTCTCGTTGGCATGTGTTATGGCAACCTCTCCAGAATAGGTTTGGGATGACGTCCTTCTGCGAGGCTGACAACAGCCACAGCGGAAACTAAGCTCGGTATGACGTCCCTCCTGAGGCTAACAGCGGTTAATGTGGTATACGGCATGCAGCTGACGACAGGAATTCGGTTGACAGAACGTTGAACGACGTGGGATATTTGGTGCATTGCGAAGGGCCCTGTGCGAGGACTAGCACTTTTCACTTGTAACGCAACCACTGGTGGTATCAGAACGGCATTAGATTCAGCAGCCCATATCTCGCTCGTTTTATTGACTCTGCACTACTTCATAGGGCGGCTGGCTATGTGGCCACGGGCGCAACGTCGTCGCGTCGCGTCGTGACGAATATCTAGATCTATTCAGAACACGCTACGCCGCAATACTATGCCACGCTTTTGCCTCTCCAAAATCAAACGTTCAACGTTCAGGCCTCAAGCTTCAGACTCGACCCGACGAAAGAGTGCAGAAGGCATCGATTTTAGAGCTATCAAAGCTACGCAAAGTACAAAGTGGGCGCGCGTTGGTTTCCCTGCCGAAGCAGGTACTTGTCCCGGAGACCACGAAGAGGTCCGCGCCCATGCTCCGAGAACTATCTACTCTATCTACGGGGAGACGGTCAAGAGAAACAGATACGCACCTCGTGTAAGAAGAAACGACCTACCTTCAACCACGACCCTCCCTAAGAAAGAAGTCAGCGATTGACTTTTGAGCGACGAGATAAACAATTACCTTCGCTGGAAAGAAAGACCTACCTTCGTAATCAAAGAAACGACTCACCTGGTCAGCCACAACCGTCCCTACAGAAACAGTCAGTACTCCGTCG
The DNA here is from genome assembly GCA_037042295.1 of Irpex sp. Y119-03. Classification (NCBI taxonomy): domain Eukaryota; kingdom Fungi; phylum Basidiomycota; class Agaricomycetes; order Polyporales; family Irpicaceae; genus Irpex; species Irpex sp. Y119-03. The sequence continues at coordinate 22,277 of JAXQKB010000953.1, read as the reverse complement.
AGAAAGGAAACACTCACCTGATAAGCCACAACCGTCCCTACAGAAAAAGTCAATACTCCCTCGAGAAGGAAACTACTCACCTGGTCAGCCACAACCGTCCCTACAGAAAAAGTCAGTCCGCCCTCGAGAACGGAAACACTCACCTGGTAAGCCACAACCGTCCCTAAAGATGAAGTCAGTCCGCCCTAGAGAAGGAAACTACTCACCTGGTAAGCCACAGCCCCTACATCCAGTCCCTCAGGTCGACCACGACCGGGATCCTGCACGATGAAACAAGAACCAGTCAGCATCACGTCTCGCAGCGTCACAAGTGCAAGCGAGAGTACTTATCTTGTAGTCGGATGGGGGAGGTGAGGGGAGTGGTAACCGGACCTGTGAAAGAAAAGTGCAAGGAAAGAACGAGGGGAAAGCACGCCTATTTATACGTTCTGAAGGTGAGAAACTCAGTGCGGACTGTCAGCCACAACCCGCTCGGATTTGCCTTTTCGGGCAGTCACCGACGCGAAGGTCTTCTCGTGCTGGCATGTGTTATGGCGACCTCCTGTAAAGAGGCTCGGTATGACGTCTCTTTTTCGGCTAACAGCGGGAGGCCCGGTTCACTGGCATACAGCTAACGATGGTGGTTAGTTTGACAGAATGGAAGACGTGAAGTGTTACGGTGCATCGCGAAAGGTCTTAACTTGAAGGACTGCTAGTATTCATTTATTGGACGTTGGAACGTATAGGAAAGTCCTTGGAATCAGCCACCCATATCCAACGTATTTATTGACTCTGCGGCACTCCAAAGCATGGTCAGGAGGGGTAATGCGGCTGGCTGCTTGCGATCGATACTACGCGTCGCGTCGAATATCTAGATCTATTCAAAACACGCTGCGTCACAACGTTATGTCACGCTCCTGCTAGCTCAGCGCTCACGATCAGGCTCAGGCTCGAACTCTTTCGGGTCACGATCGAGCTCTCCAAGTTCAAGGATTCACTTATTCAAGCTTCAAGGTCGAGATGACTTCTTGCAAAGGGAGCTGTCAGCATCGTCATACTCGTAGCTCGTGACGCGTTGACGCTCGAATGCCGAATTATTGGTACAATCGTGATCACTGACATGTGTCACAATTTCATTGTCGTAGGGGTGCGCATTATCTTGACTATCATCATACTGTACTCGACACTTTCACAGTCTTATCTTTCTACAGCTTACTGACACGTTTGTTAGAATCCTGAAGTCGAAGCTCCTCAAGGGCAAAAACCTAGGCCCAACGTAATCCAGCGACGCTGACATAAATTGTTTTATTCTTGCTATCGATACACCTGATGTCGAGGTATAGAATGCACCCCTCTGCACTTCCGAGATAGCAAGGCTCGTTGAGCGAGCAGGCCTGGATGGATTTGTGCAGGGCTGTTGTCAGGTGCGTGATCATTGATTGTGATAAATCTTTGAAACTGATGCTCAAGATAGTTGTAGCCTGGGATGTACTGAATGGAATATTCACGTGAATAATCGTCAATTTATACATGTATGGAACATGAGCCCACAAGTCGAGTGGCTTTGGTATTATATCTCTACAGTGTTGTTGTTAATGACTCTGATACAGAACTGCGTAGACTGATTGTTGGACGAGACGTAGCTTCGCAACCCGAAGTTACAGCTGGTTCGGACAACTATTGTTATCTTACATAGTCATATCGCTACTGGTATGTCAAGCTTATCATGAAGCTGGATGCACTGCCCGTAACTGTCATATTATCGCAGTTCACAACAGCATTGTTTCTACCCTGCATTATCATTCCAGGAACAGGATGCATTTGGAGTGGAGAATGTCCGACAATTTACTTTTTAGGATATACATGATGATGCGCTTTATATTTAGCGGCAATACCGGATCCACCGTATGCAAGTCGGTGGGCGCGTGAACACCACGTCGAGTCCATGTGACTGCTGAACGTCGCTATCGTTGGTGACATTGAGGAGCTCTCAGGGTTGCAGCTAATTTGTGAGTCCCGACGCCTCATGTTTCGCCCCCAGAGAAAGAGGCCATGCTCCAGCTCAGACGTGATGAATGGCCGGAAAGGTACCTATATCAGCAGGTATAAATGAGACTGAGACTGGACGTTGACCTGCAGCATCTTTGAATTCTCTCTTCCCACTGAGCACATTTGTCACTGGTCAGCCTACACGCTTAGAAATCCTGTACGTTACTTATCTTACGAACCGTTTACAGAGAAGCATCGACGACACGTTCTCATAAATGGCCTCGACGCTTATGAGGCTTGCTGCTGTGGCAGCAGTCTGCCTTACATTCGTTGGCACCTCGGCCGCCGCTAATTGCGAGGCTGTCACCGACCTTGATACGCTCAAGTCTAAGAAACTCGCCGACAAAAACCTGCGCATCGGGCCTGGCGGGTTCTTTGCGGACGTGTCGGACGACTCATGCTATGTCCTCTCCATCGACGAACCAGGGTTCAAGGAGCAGAACCCCACACTGGCGGCGGCATATGCTGACATTATCGGCAACACCCCTGTCTCTAAGCGTATGGACACTCAGCTCGAGGCTCGCGCGAAGCCTGGTTGTGGTCAGGTCTGCGATCCAAAGGACGGCTGCCTCGCTCCATGCGCGTGTAGGTTCATGTACGAGACATGCACTCCCTACGGTGATTGCTATGTGAGTAGCCTTGACTGTTTCCAAACATCACTTAAGTCGAATGTAATCACTAACCTTGATGTGCACTAGGATATCTACCGCTGCAAAGGCTAGATAATCACAGCTTGCACCCTGTACTCGACTGGGAATCCGCCCTGGTTGCATTCATGAAACTGTCTATGTAAATCAATACAAATAAATTGAATACGAATGTAATTGCATTTGCAAGCTGGTAGAACCTGGTGCGAATGAAAGTTAGTTGAGCTTGAGACAACTTCTACGATAACACAATGGTCATTCAGATAAGTATTCCTTCGCCGGTCTGAGAGTCTCAGGCTTCAGCAGTCGAAACAAGTGAGACATGCAAGGGCCATCGACGCAGGTTGCGTGACCATGTGCCTCGACTGATTGGCGTCTGTGCCCGATCGCGATCGAGACGCGCTGCGTCACACTGATAAGGGTGTGACACGCTTAATTTCTAAGTCAAACTTGAACTTCTTCTACGCATACTGTAGCTCTACTCCAGAGGTCTATGTCCAGTTGTCAGTACTAGTAAGCTTCCGGATTTACCGCAGACTTTGCGGTGATATATGCTCAATAAAGTTAAAAACTTTACAGCTCACATCAAGCCGACTCGGACGGATGGTACGAAGCAGACTTCTTGCTAGCAGCGTACTGCCTCCAGCTCGGGTCGCCCGAATTCCCAATTATCTGAATACATACGATGGCTCAAACATATCTGGCATCACAACTATGGTCATAGGGTGCGCGCATATTACATCCTGCAAGGGTCGTATCATTCACTACTAGTATGTGGCAGGATCAAAGATACAATAATTCAGGCGGTCCGAGTCAAGGTGGCGGTCGCATGATGTACGCGTGAGATGGCCGAGGTCTCTTAAGTCGACCAGGCTGCCTTCCCTGGATGTCAGCCCTGTGGCTGTACTACGTAACAGGCAAATATCTCCATTGAGTGGCACACGAGAGGAGAGCAGCTGTCTGTTTCCTACGCGCACGTTTATCATTGTCACCCAAGGCCGACATTCATCTGTGCTCGTCTACGGCGATGAGGTACGTTATTAATAGGAATTTGGTGCCCTGCGATCATTGATGAACCGTTTAGTGACTCCTCGTTTTGAAATCTCTGCATTGGTCGTTATCATTCCAAGGCAAGGAATGACCGATACTTCACTTATTGGTATCTGCCTCGTGTTGGAGCATTGCTGCTACACCTGATGTTGCAGCCCAATCACTAATGCTACCGGAGCGGTGGCCAGATATAAAGGATCTCGACATGGCTTGAACTTTAGCATCCCCCTGTTCTTCTTACCCAGAGCATCGTGTCACCGGTCAGTAATCACTCTTCACGAGACTGTACCTCGTCTAACGTATTGTTATCGACGTTCACAGAAGTTAAATGACTCCTAAGTTTACGAGGCTCTTTGCAGTCGCAGCGGTCTGCTTGACGTTTGCTGGTGTATCGCTCGCCACGAACTGCGAGGCCGTGTCCGACCTTGAGACCCTACAGTCTAAGAAACCCGCCGACAAGAATCTGCGTATCGGGCCAGGCGGGTTCTTTGCGGATGCTGCGGACGAGTCATGCTATGTCCTCTCCATCGACCAACCAGGTTTCAAGGAGCAGAACCCCACTCTCGCAACGGCTTATAACGATATCATCGGCAACGCCGCTATTTCGAAGCGTTTGGACACTCAGCTAGAGGCCCGCGCGAAGCCTGGCTGCGGTCAGGCCTGCACTCTCAGCGAAGGGTGCCTTGCACCTTGCGCCTGCAGGTTCCAAGATACGCTTTGTACCCCTGACTTCTGTATCGTGAGTACAACGGTCTTACAACTAATACAAGAACAGGCTAAAGGATAATAACCTTACTGCGTTCACAGGATATCTACAGATGCACGGGTTGAACGGATTGTTGAGGCTACTTACCTGCCATTTCAACAGCTTTGACCGCAACCGAATGGCAATAGGATAGTGACTAGGAATCGACGTTTTTGTAATGAGATATACTTTCCCTGTTTCTTGCGAGCCAATCAGCGATCCCAATTATACGATCACATGACTCGAACACGCTCATTCCGCGTTGTGCCGCGTCGAGATGGCGGAGTTGCCAAGCTAACACTCTTGCCACTAACCATCTAACTGCTATTATTGCGTTAATTTTCTGCCTTTTATTCTGTCGACTGGCTCGCAGTGCGCTCGTTTGGACTTTCCATTATGAAAGCAGAACAAACAATAGTATCTCGAGATTTGCTCGAGATGGTCAAAACTTTTAAGAAGACCCAGCGAGCCTTGCGGCACTCTTCAGCCAAAGAAGAGACGTTCATCAGGTACATCTTAGTCCGATTCCTCAGGGGACACTTTTTCAAGTACGTATTCAAGCCGTGATCAAGCCGCTCTTGACCTAAATGCATTGCTAGGTTGAAAAGGGAAAAGATGAAGAAAGGATGCTCCTCTTGATTCGTCGTTCAAGATTCCGCACAATCAAAGAAAGCTACATTGCGACTAGGAGCTACTGCTAGGCAGCCAGGACGTCCATGTTTACAAGTTTCTCGTCCGCCTCCGTAAGCTTATTATTCAAGCCGGCAAACGTAGATCCAATCCAGGCTACGAGAAGCCTATATATCGCTTACCCGCCGAGGGATGACGGAGATATGTGCATACTGATTCAGATCGTGTGGCTACAAATCACCGTGTTATTGTTGCCTTAAAAACTTTAGAAGCTCATCACTTACCCTTGAAATTGATTGTTGTGCGTACTTCTCCCTTCAAGTTGAATGTTTCTCAAACTAGTTGGATGTCCCTATAGGCTTGGAGCGCCTTCGAAGAAGATTCTGTCCTTTGTGGTCATACTCTTTCACACGGCCTCTGTTCAGTGACCAAGGATGTTACATGCTCATGCGCGGATTATTCCCGTGAGTTTAGTGCTCTAGAGGTGTGAGGCTCATCTCAGGCTCAAACTTTCACAGATCTCTTCCACGCACGCGTTTAACAACAACGGGCGGGCAATGCAGTATTTCACACCGGCAGACGAGACGCGAAAGGTTGATGGGCTGGTCGGCTGTTGCAGCCACTGCCTAGTAACAAGGCCTGGGTGTGCATGCTAAACTGTGGTCAAAGCTAACGGCAAGGCCCGGTACAGGCTTACATGATAAAAGGGTTTACGGTGTCTGCGAGTGACGCACGCGGGACACAGCATGTCTCATAGTGCCAGTGAAAGCGGGCCGGTAAAGCAAAACCATGAATTGAGTGCGTACCTCCGTTCTTGCGATTACACCTCGGGACCCCACTATTCACAATGCAAACCAGCGTATGGATTGTAACAAATGGGTTCGGGCTCGATCCCGGACCTGTGGCAGGTGGCGCACTAGATATCGTCCCGGGCCATATCGTTCCTAGTGTGGTGCAGACAAGCAATTTCTCTTCATCATCGAGGATGTCGATCCAGACGCACAGGGTGCGAAAGCTTCGGTCAGTGACCTCCAAGGACGCCGACATCGCACCTCAAAATCTGTTAAGCCGGAACGAGGAGAACATGAAGACAAAATCATCGCTGCGTATGAATATGATTAGGAAATGACGGGGAAACAGATCCAGAAGAAAGCTGACTAGATCTGCGAAGTCGAACGAAGGGCACAGCTTCGAGCGCCAAGGCACCCCTCCCCCACAAATAGATATTACGGATGATTCACGATGCGAATTCTCTTCATTTTGGTCGGCAGTTCAAGTACAGTAGTCGGAAGTCGACCACTCTGGACGTCGGGACAAGGTACTGTTTATCCAATACACTCAATGGCTGTACCCGTGATGATGCCGCTACTCAGTGCACTGGTGGCAATATTAAGAGGGTACAACCAGATCCTTGGTTTGGTCCCATGGCGCGCGGAGTCCCCGACAATATTGCGGCAGAAGCGGGGTCCAGGCACACACATAGCTGGCTTCGACGGGTCGGAAGAGCTGACATTTTCTTTCAGTGTCAACAGCAAGAACTCGATCAAGCCTTCGGCACATCCGGGAAACGTTTGCAGACAAATTCGGAGGCTATGGTTGATCAGAATACCAATGACGTAGACACAGAAATAAGCACACCATGGTGATGTACGTTAACGTAGCAACGGAGAATGCTAGGCCTGGATATACGTGTGGATCCAAATGATGAGACTACATGGTACGTGAGCATCCGTAGAGGATATGGAAAGGGAAAACAGGACACAGTCGACATGTCAACAACAGTGTGCTATGATATGCTACAGTATATTTCAAATGTTCCGGCAGACCATCAGTCCTTAGAAAAAGAATGACCCAGCAAGGTCAGGCCTCAAGGCCTCGTGCATTATGACCGGCCGTAGACGGGGAATCGTTGCCTTGCAATTGCCTGCGCCTTGGGAGCCTGAACATAGCGCGAGATCTCAACGATTCCATCGGTTTTGCGATGTGCTCCCACGAAGAAGAGAGGGCTGTTCTTGACAGCTCGAGGCTGCGAGTCCCGGAATATGCGCACCATAATGCCAAGCAGACGATAAGGAAGAATGCAACGGCACACATTACTATGGTCACTCGGGATCCTCCGCTGAAGCATTCCCATGCAATGGCGACGAGGAAGCTGATCATCCTACAGATAGAGAGAGAGACACCATTGTAAGTGCTCAGACAGACGTGATTCGAGAAAAGGCTTACCCCCACATGAGAAAAGCGTACGGAACAGCATAAAGTAGAGCTAGTTTCTGGACGCTTCCCGTCCGCTTGATATATCTCTCCAACGATTCCATCTAGGAACTCTAGTTCAACTAAATGAATTGTACGAAATGAGCGACTTGACGTACCGCATCTGCGGCATCCATTTCTGAGCTTGGGCGATGCTGTCGTACGAGTAGCAGTCCGACAATGATACTTCCGATGCTTGTGATAGTCGAGATAAAACTGGCGACTTGACCAACCGTACTAACTTGCGAAAAATCATCGGGCGTGACATTGGAGATGTCCAAGAAGGCCACGTTGGCGTTCAGCAAGACAGTCGACTGCATGAGAGTAAGCTTGACATTGTATCTCCTACGTCACTGTGCAGAAGACGTACGTATAGAATATATTCTCGCCAGTTGTCAACTAGATCATCTAGGTGCTTCTTCCAGGTGTCGAGTTTGATGAGCTCATCCGTATACGCGTTGTGTATACTTTTCAAGTGCCCCACAGGAGCGTTGAAGAAGAGTAAGTAAAATAACGATATGAGAGGCCCTCGAGAAGGATTGTCGTCTCCGTAAACACTTTGGTTTGAGTTGAGGCGAGCACCGTATTCGCCATGATGGTTGAGAAACCGCGACCACGCTATTACGGTTTCAGCTCAGTGTCCATGACGAGGGTATCACCACACTACTAGACTCACACAAATTACTCAATAGGCGACCTTGATACAAAGTATGAGTAAGGTTTTAGAACAGAGTATGCACGGAAAGGCGCGCACCTGCAATAGCCAATGCATACTCGTCGTCCAGGTCTGCTAATAATCAGAAAAATGGCTCAGAGTACTCTTCACAATAAGTGCGCGCATACCTTTGATATTCACGACCATGGAGATTAGCTGCTTGAGTTGCATGGCATCGAACGGAGACGGGGAGCGGACTGACGTGAGCTCATCTTTGCCGTCGCATAGTGAGTGTTCTGGACGTTTGCCCATAGTGGTTATTCGTACCTGCAAGAAGCCAAGCCAGTCGGCGTTCGAGTTCTTTCACTGCTATGTTGGGAGATAATTCTCGTCGTCCGTATGGGAAATAGCCCAGATGCATCCTAGAGAGAGTAAATCAAATCGAACGCATGGTTACAGTACTACCACTTAGAGCGATTGGTGAATTTCTCTTTCTTTCTTCCTAGCAAAGCATGGGACGTACTCAAATAGAATTTACCAGTAGAAACTCTCGATTGCATGCTCTGAAGGTCCAGGTCAGTAGAGAATTGGTATCGTTCGCACATGTCCATACTCATATGTGTGGGAGATATCACGCTCATTACTTCTTGTAGCTCCACGTATAAGTCTGCTTCGTCCAGCCAGAAAACTGTCTGTGAATCGTGATGTGCATAATAGTAAAGGCACACCTCAGGGTCCCCTGGCCAGAACTCTAGTACAAGGTCGGATTGTTTGATCACATCCCGCTGCCAGGGATGTACGTCGTCGCCGTCCGTTCTCTTCAGGAGAATACCAATACATGTATCGAGCCTCCCTCGTGTCTCGCGATCGTATAAATTGGCTTCCGTGTAGATTCGCTTGTAAATAGGTAAGTTATGTGTTCGAACGAAGGGGTAGAGTGTTCGCTCACCTTGTCAGCATGATGAAAGTACGGCGCACCTTCCGGGTGCACACATCGGGCCCAACCATCTTCCGGTGGAGGGCTATGAAAACGTTCATTACTGATAATCAATGGTACGGGATTTGCTCTACCTATCGAAGAATCTCCACGGCTTCACACCAGCTCCGTCTCGTACGGAAGACCGCTTAGGACTTTGTTCGAATATGGTTATTGGAACATCTCACTTCGTTTGAATGGATTGCCACTCACATTATGATGGATCTATCGTAACGCTTTATGTCCTTGGGAGTACCAGGATAAAGTGTCGGATTGTAACCGGTAATGGTCTCTCGCTGCGTTTCGGCAGTAGAGGTGTTTCCACTGCTGGAATCCGTTGGACTCACTACGGTGAGCGTCGTGTCTCCGCGTGAAGGGCCGGATGGATATTGTGTATGCTCCATATCCGTTTTCTCTTCAGTGAACATCGGTGACTCCGTCCTCCTCTGCGGACCGCCGCTATGCTGTGGAATTGCAACATTTGATGATGGTATTATTGCAGACGACTCCGGGGTATAGCAAGCCGAACCCGAATCAATCCTCCGCGGTACATCACTTGAAGCAAATGTATACTGCTTCTGGACATCCTCTGCAGTGAAGCACGACCGTGACTCGTTCTGCCAATGGGAGGTGCTCGTGTGGCGTTTCCGCAGTAGTGTGTATATCCACTGCAGCATCTTCCAGGACGTTCGGACCCATCGTTGTGCACGCGGATTCTGTACCAGGCGCAAAAGGTGTTGGATGATGGACCTGAGCTTCGCTATCAGTGTCGGGCAGGATAGACCAAGCCTCCAACTCATCAGGTGAGACTGGTTACTCTAGTTGAGAATGTGGACGCCCGCGCAACACCGTCTGTCAAGCCGTCAGTCCAAATATAGCTGCAGTCTCACACGAAAGCATGCGACTCACATTATATTGAGACGTTGAGCTCCGTGAATGTTGAGTAGAGGATATTGTTCTGGAGGGCCTGCACACGTGGTGGCCTGGTTGAAGTACTTACGCAAAAGCGTTAGTCGTATGTGAGTCTGGCAGTTTTCCATATATGACCATCATGATTTCTAGGTGGCAGGCTGCGCCATACTGATCCAAGTATTTCTGGACTTTGGGCATTGAGGCGATTCAAAGACTGTTCAGTTTGCGGGCAATATTGGCCATCATACTAGTAGGAGGCTATCTGGTGTCGTACTGGATTACTACTACCGACCGACCCAAGGCTGGGCGCAGGCGCTTAAAGGTTTAGACGCTGCGATATTTATCTGGATTACATATTTCCGGAATGTTACACAGGACCCCTGGCACTGGCCAACGTGGTGACACATCACATTCGAAGTCGCTTCCCGAAGTAGACATAGCATAGTTATACTCGACCTCATCGTGCCCTCGCTCTCTCAACGCCATTGCAGTGCGCATTCCTGATCCAGTGTCATACGTTTCTGTGTGCAAACCCGTACACGTGTCGGATACAGCGCGAACGTCAAAATAATATCGGTAAGTTGTCTACCGCAGCGAACTCTTTTGGCCGGCCATGGGGCGGCGTATGTTTGTTTTCATCCTATCCTATGGCTTTACAGGTTCCGGTTCTTGATCGCGTGTCATGTCCTCATTACCAAGATGCAGATACGGGCTGGCCCGGCTGGCGACTTGGACGAAGCTCGTATAGTCAACGTTGGATGGTCGTGCAGGTGAACCGAATGCGCACCGCTCGTTCAAAATTAAACGTAACGTTCGGTACACACCGAGGCCGCGAGTAAGTGGATGTGTGCCATGATCTAACTTCGACAATTGGCCCTTGGGCTTGAGGCGGGGGCTTGACGTCAGGTAGCCGACATACCGAGTCGGACGCAGGCGTTGGTGGTCATGTTGTTGGAAAGTCTGCTCACAACACAGATTATTTACACAATTTGCTGCGTAGCGATATCACCCATCAAAGATATCCGCACTCTCGGCGCGCCAGGAGCATTCCGTCGATGGCCTAATCATTCTCCTGGCCCTGCTGCACTAAAGGGGCTGGAAGACACGAAAGTTGAGTCTAGCTTGTGAAGCTTGGCCTGCCTCTACAGGATACTGAACCAATGACGCGATTTGCGTGTGAACGAGGCTGTGAGTATGTGCGCTCGCCTCCTCGGAAGGAAGTTTCATGTCTACGTTGCGCGACGTTGCGTGGGGGATAAGCTCTGATCCCCGACACTGACTCAGTAATCCACCAATTCCACGGTATTGACTGATGCCTCGATCTTGCCCCTGCTACACTATATACATCGGCCGCACAATGGAGCCAGGCACACGCATCCAGAAACTTTACCAGCACTCCAGGCTTGTCGATCATTCCTCTTTTATATGCTCAAGTAATGTGAGTCTGACCATACCCCCTCCTCGTCAACTCGTACTACCTCCACCCGCAAGGGTCACTCTACTACGCATACTGCTACCAGCTTACTGAAACTTTTGCTCATTGCAGAATCACGTACTTCCCATACTACGCCTGCTACATTCACGACATATTCGGGCACGTCCACCACCTTGCAAGTTCCTTCACATCCATCAAGCAAACCGAGTAAAACAACTTCTATTGTGAATAAGGCATTTCTGTCAAAACTATTAATGACTAAACGTCTTTTTCTTCAGGCAATGCATCAGTGTCTCCTTGTCTCCGAAATATTTGAACTCATCGCACACTTCTCAAACGAAGACGGTACTACCCCCTCTACAGTCGCTTCATTATCTCGGACATGTCGTTCATTCCACGAGATAGCAGAAGACGCATTATGGAGGCGGTTAAACGGGCTCACCGCACTCATGCATTGCTTGGGCCATGACGTCTGCGGTCATTCAGACGGCCCTTATGTGAGTTACTTTTTAAGGGATAGCTCCAACCCACGCTGACCATAAACAGTATTTCACCAAGTACCCAGAAGGACGCAACCTGCATACTTTCAATCGACATGCTAGACGGGTCCAGTCTCTCGCGCTGGGTCAGTCATTCGATGCCGACGCAGAGATGCGAGCATTGCAAGTCCTTGACTTGTGCCGTCCGGATCCCAAGACTGCAATCTTACCCAACCTGCGCGAGCTACGCTGGTGCGATCTTCGAGAAACCTCACTGCGCTACCTGAGCCTCTTTGTCCACCCCGGTCTCCTCAATTTCAATGCCCTCATTATTGGCAATCCTCGGGTGCTATCTGATACTGTAGCATACCTTTCTGTTGCTGCATCAGGTTTGCGCTCCCTCAAGGTCTCGCCTGGCGCACCAGAGCACGAGGATCCGAGCATTGTGGGCGCACTCGGCCGGATGCTTACTTCTTCCAAGCACCTTGCCGAACTCTCCGTCAGAGCGCCAGTATGCGCCGCCACTCTCCCACTCCTTGCACACCATCCGCGACTGGAGGTTCTATCTGTCCGCGTAGCATCGCCCCTTGATAGCTCACTGTACAGACCAGCTGCGGATATCCCGACGTTCCGCTCTCTCCGCCGATTAACAGCTCATGCAGAGAGGGCCGACGACATTGTTCCACTCCTGAGCCTGGTCGAATCCTCGAGTTTCTCCAGCCTAGTACTGCACTTGAAGGTTCAACCCACTGCGGCCTCACTTCACCATCTCTTCCGCGGTGTCGCCCGTCACCGGTCATTCCAGAGCCTCAGCATACACATTACACCCTCCGGCAAGTCACATCGCTCCTCCGCACCCCCACTTCAAACATCGCAACAATACGTCCTAACGTCCAACTCGATCCGGTATCTATTCGGGCTGCCAAGGCTCACGCACTTGATCCTAACCCAAATCCCTACCTTATCAGACGACCAAGTCGTCAATGACATGGCTAGCGCCTGGCCATGTCTCGAGCGGTTGTCTCTGGGTACCGCAGCCAGGCTGGAGAACCCTGGCCTCTCCCTCGAAAGTATTCGCGGCTTGGTGTCCGCGTGCCCGCGGCTGACTGAGCTCGGGCTTGCGTTCAACCCTGCACACCACTTGAAGCTCGAGAAGCACTCGGTCGCGACTTCGAGTATCAGGGGCAACAGATACCAACACTCCAGTTCAGCCGCCCATAGTAGGTGCGACAGGATAGCCCGGACGTCTCGATCATCTCAGCCTTCTCTGTCGCACTTACACACGTTTGACATTGGCTGTACGTCGGTTGGAGACGTAAAGAAGTTCGCAGAGTTTGTCGTCCAGGTCTTCCCACACGCGCGCATCTGCGACGCTCATGGTCCAACGTCTCGTCCCAGTGCCATGAGGATGATCCAGGCGGAAATCGCCAAGACCCGCTCACAATCGCGGTGGGCGTGACGCAATGTCAGTTCTCCCTTCTTGTTCAGAGTTCGCTTTGTATAACTAGAGCGGTATATTTGGTTTTTACATTTCCTCTACTTTCTCTACTGTCGTTTCTCTGCTGGGCTGGTCTTATTATTGGTTTTCAAATTCTGGAGATAATATGCATTTAAATTAGTATTTATTAATTCGACTGGGTCGTTATATCGTGCATCGCACTTGTAGAATTATCGACAGTAGCATTCCACTGCTATGCGTGTATCAGTAATCAGCAATACATCGTCCGTCCTCTCACACCTCCCAATTGCTTAGAAAGGCGTGGTCATGGCGTCCGACTGTCGTGTTAACTCCGAGTCTCAATGCAGCAAGCAAGCACTTTGTAAGCCACACTCGTGAACTGAGCGTGTACGCACGGAGAACATGTTCCGCAGGTGGCACCGTGTTCGTGCTACTTGCAGAAATCCATGTCGATGACCAATGCGTACAAGGGTCGTTCTGTATTCATATCCCTTCCTGAACGTGGGAGTGGAGATACAGGCCCGTGGCAATAACGTCAGAATACAGTACCGGTAGACTCACCGCTGCACCGCCACTCTATATTGAAGACATTGTATCAATGATTGGCTCGCAGGATGGCAATACGGCATAAACGTCCACGATACTGACATATCCAAGCTGTCAGTGACATTCTCACATTTTTCGTCGTCTGATTGTAAACAACTAATGATATATACGCAATAAGCAGCGGGAGAGTGAGGTTCGGTGAATAGACATTGGGCGTAGTCACTGACGTTGAAGCTTTGAAGCTTCGAAGAGTGCGAGACGTTCGACATCAGGCCGAAAAAGATTTTCGACAGAAATGCAGATAATCGAATGATGGTAGGTTCCATGCAGAAGTGCGGCTAGAATACAGTGCTTGGCAATACATAAGGGTGTGTGTACGTGACGGACGTCCTAGTAGAGGCGGAATAAGAATGCAAGGATAGCAGAGCAAATCCAAACGAAAGACGAAAGCAAAAGCGTTGAATGGCGTGGACAGTGCGAATACGGGCGATCGAGAACTACCGCCTCATTCGTTTTGGGTCGCCACCTTCACCGATATCGAGTTGAGCGAGCGGCTCTCGCTTGCCATTGGGGTTAATACCGGGCTGAGGCTGGTGAGACAACCCCATGCCTTGTACAGGACGTCGGAAATTCGAACTCCTAGAATACCATATCAAATGAGTGAGCTGAGGCTAAGGGAGACGATATGTGGATGTTAGTACAACTTACGAGGCATGGTCGGCCGTGCGTTTCACCCCTGCGACAGATGAAGACGCGTGCGCTGGTTTAGAATTCTGCGGGGCCAATGAGTATATGGGTATGGACAGACAAAGGATGAAGATGTATGGACACTCACGTAGCCTGGTGGGAAATGGAATCCACCCATCGACTGCGTCCTATTAGGATTCACCGCCCGACTACTAGTAGAGCTCTGCCCAGCCGGCGCATTCGACTGTGCCACAGAGCCTCTGTCCTGCGCACCACCCTGTATGCGCTGCTGTCCTTGCTGGACAGCCTGCTGCTGCTGCTGCTGTCGAGGATTAAATCGAGCAGACGATCTGACAGCATCAAGAGGAGACAGCTCCGGCTCCATTTCCAACGAAGCCTCAGCTTCCAGTGCAGCACCGCTACCCTCGTCGAAATCGATGTGGCCGCCGATCCCAGAATCGCCTTCACCGAGGTCGACCGCGGCGAAGAAGGCGTCGTCGTCAGAATTGAGACCGTACTCTTCTACTGATTCGGTCCGTAGTAGGGGATCGACGTCTGCGTCGACGCTAGAATCGGCGGCGGAGGTTAGTTCGGACTTGATTTGAGGGCGAGTTTCGGTTTGCTTTGATGGCACTGTGGTAGATGCAGATCGGAGTGGAGGCGGAGGCGGCTTCGGAGGTGCAGGTTGTTTATAGACGACACCAGAGTTCGTTGATGTATTAGTTCTCTGGACAGGAGCGGGATGAGCGGGGGTCTGCTCTGGCGTGACGAGTCCGAGCTTCGGGGGTGGCATATTGTTGGAACGTGCTGGTGTTGTATGGTCAGCGAGGCCCATTGGAGACTTGCCCTTCCCTGAGTAGTTTGTTGAAGGGTTCATGGTGTTTGCTGCACGCATATGTGGTGGGACGGAGGAAGGAGGCTTCGAGGCTGATTGTCGAGCGGCATTATTGGCTGTATTGACTTGTTCAGGCTTGGAGGTAGACCCAGATGGACCAGCGACACTATGGGATGGGCCAGCCTGGGCAGAAGCAAGGGCGTTGATATCTGGCTTGCGTTCCTCGAATTCTGGACGTCGATGGAGATTATCCTTGTCGAATTTTGGCTGTTGTGGCGCATTTAATCACCGAACAAGCGAATCACGACGCATATATGCGGTATTTTGCGATCACTCACAGGAGGAACCTTGATCTTGACAACCTCTTGGGCGTACTGCTTATCATACAGACAGTTACCCAGTAAATTTCCAAAGTTTCTGAGAGCACGCTTAATCGCGTCGGTCACAGCCTCTTTCTTGCACTGACAAGGTATTCAAGGGATCAACATATGGTGAAGCAATGAACAGACAACCAACGTACCTTATCCAAAGCACCACCCTTGCTCTTCGAATTCTCCAGCATACCATAGCCAATATCCTCATGGAATACACCGTCTCTCAACGTTACTCGTACTATGGCGGTCACACCGACAGTATACCGCTGACTCTGCTCATTCTGATCGATAAAATCCGTCGTAAGGCTAACCACGTTCGAGCTCCACCCATTAAACCCGAACACTTCATTCGCAAGGTTGATGATCTTCCACCCCTCGGCATACGTCAACTTTGGTCCACCACCAGGTCCCGGACGCTGCGAGATGTACTCTGGCCCTAGCTTCTTGTCTAGTTTCGCTTGCAGTGCGGCGATCTTCTTCGCCGACTCTTCAGAGAGGTCCATAAATGACGGCTCAACGAAAGACATTGTCGACATGGACGTTTGTGTGGCATTGTTGAAACTATTGAAAGCTCCGTGCATTGATGGCGCAAAGGACATTGGGCCGCACGTGGATACTTGCAGAGGTAGAGGTTGGCCAAAGGGTCCGCGGGGAGGTTGAGCTTGCAAGAAAGAGTTGACGAGGTGGCCGCTAAACGACCCGGCCATCCAAGAACTGCAAGAAATATTCAGACCCCAAGCGAGGGTGTATGCGGGCAAGATGAGTGTAGGAGTCAAGATGCAATCCACCGGCTTATGTCTCGAGATGAGCCAGAGAAGAACCGATCGAGAGGCGTGGGAAGAAGAAGAACCACTCGCGTCGCGATCAGGGCGGGTGAGTCATATGACCGTGTTTGGGTTGGGTTAGACGCTCGGCATGGTACGCCAGAAACCCACGCGGAAAACGAATGAAGCATATTGGAAGTGAGCGAGGAAATGAACAACGTAAAGATAAACATAATGCTACAGAATATGCATGGTACATTGGTATCTTTGAGATTTACGAAATAATCCGTCGGACGTCGATTAAAATGTGGGCTTGAATCTAAGTATCAGCATGAAAGAGTCAGAAGGACGAACAGATTCCAGACTTGAAGCTAGGGGAAAGGAGAACTAGAACTACGCCAGTGTTTGCCTTTACGCCTGCATCGGATAATAGTGAACGGCCGGCCGTATAGAAAGAAATCCACCAAGAGACGACGAGTTCACAGCTCGCTCTTGATAATTATATCATAACACCTCCGACAAAACGGCTTGTTATCCCTCACGAACAACTGCCCATTCACAAACGGCCCCTCGCATCCCTACGAACCAAAGTATTAGTGAATCTGTACTAGGACGCAAAAAAGCACGGGACATACCTTGCACACGAAACACTCTGGACAATACTTCTGCCCCAAGAACTCCAACTGGTCGTCGTCCGTCCTCAAGCTCTTCTTACAGTTCTTGCACTTCGGCATCCTCAGCCTTACATGACACCGCTCACAATACGCATGGAAGTTGTGCACGATGAATTTGATGCCCTCGTCCGCCTCGAACGGCCCATCGCCCTCGAAACTGCGGTTGCGCGGCTGCGACGACGGAGGGAGGAACGGATCTCCGCATTCGGCGCAGAAGAAATGCTGCTCGTGGTAGGTGCGTTCGCCGAGTTGTTCGTCTTTGAGCGTGACGTAGTTGGGGTCGGCGATGGCGGTTTGGCAGTGGTGACAACGCGGCGCGAAGTTCTACAAACGATAACGCACTGCATTAGCACCGCTATCCAGCCATTCACAAACGGCAAGAAAAGAAAGAAAGAGAAGAAACCCTCACCTCATAATAATCCAACGAACAATACGGCCTCCCCTCATACTCACACACAGCCAAATCAACCAACAGCTCCCCACACGCCGTACACTTCAAACACCCTGGATGCCAACTCGCGTCCGTCGTATGCACCGCCCGCCCGATCACAGCGTTCCCACACCCACCACAGCACATCCCCCCTTTACTGCGCTCCCGCGGCAGAGGACCCAAGTCTCTTTGTCGGATCTTGCGCAGCTGCGTCGGGTCGGACGCCTCTTCGGGCCCTCCGACGGAGATGACGGGCATCTGCATGTGCTGGTCGTTGTCGTCGTCCATTCCTTGGATAGATATTTGTGGAACGCCGCCGCTGTTGGGACTGTTGTGCGGGTGCGTGTGAGGTGTAGGAGGCCCCGAGACGCTGATACTCGGTCCGCTCGTGTACCCCCCGTCGTCGTCTTCGTCTGGACTGGCAGGGAAAGACACATTCCGTGAATGCATGCGCATGTTTGACCCTCCTGGTCCACTGGCGCCGGGACCCGACGCGATGGGGAATGCAAAGTTCGAATTCGCCTGGCGAGGAGGAGGCGCAGGGAAAGCTGACAATGAGAACGCAGAGTCCGCAGACTTGGGAGTCATACCGGGAGGCGAAACCACCGCCATCTTCGTCGGTGACCCCATTCCCGAGCCCATATTCTCGGTACGAATATTGGGAAGAGAAGGTGCCGCCTGATGTTGTTGGTATGACCGTCTGTTACTGTTACTCGCCATGTTGGCCATTCCAGACGACCGCGTTGGCGGGGCAGGTTGGGGAACGGGAGCAGGAGAGGGTGACCTCCTTAACGAAGGCGGAGGAGCGTCCTCGAGGTTCGGAATCATTCTCTGCGCACGAGGAGCTGGCAAGATAGGTTCACGGACGGGTGCTTGACGGGTAAAGCGTGGTCTCGTAGGCGAGCTAGGGTTACTGAGGCTCACGACACTGCTATTGTTGAAGGTTGTCGTGTAGTTGGAGTTGTTGGAAGCGTTGGAGGAGGCAGTGTTCGTGTTATGTCGCGGTGGCAAAGCCGGTGGACCGTTGCCCTGAATCTGACTTTGGTGACTTTGGCTGGAGTAGACACTACGATTTGGCGAAGGGTCTCTGGATGAACTAGAGGGGAAGAACTCCCTCTTCGTAGGTGACTCCGGATGAGTCGGCGGTGGAGGGAACTGTTGCGAGCCACCTTCACTTCGGCCACGCTGATACTGCAAGAATTGTGATCGCGCACTAGCAGCAGGAGGGGCTTGCTGGATCATTGGATGTTGTGGAGGCTGAGAACGCGCTGGTGAAACCTGTCTTGAGCCCATACGTTGTTCGCCTGGTTCAGATTGTGGAGCACGAGGAAGAGGCGGCAGGTCGGAAGGCCATCGTGGTTGAGACTGTTGAGAGACTGTGCCCCTACTGAGAGGTGCCATAGGATGAGGTTTCGGAGGGCTCGAGGTATTGCCGTTAGGAGGAGTATTAGGGAGCTCCTTGCGAGCTCCACCTGAGCTCGCAGCAGCTTCAATCAGTGACATCTCCGCCATGCGAGAAACAAGAGACAGCCGGCGCGTCCTTGTTGGGGGTGCATTACTCTGCTGCACTTGCCGACCTCGTTCGGGTGATCGTTCAATAAACCTCGATTGTGTCGGGGGCAGCGGACTAGGTGTTCTCTCTGGAGTCCTCGCGGGAGACCCATACTGTTGCTGTTGCTGCTGTTGTTGCTGAGGCCGTCTTAGCAAGGGATTGTCATACATATCCTCACTCTCCGAACTGACAGACGACCCCGAACGTTGAGGTGTAGCGGCATAGTTCGCATTTGGTGGAAATCTGGGAGGTGGGAGCACAGAATCTGGCCGATGCGGTAGAGCACCTGTAGGGGGTGGGAGAGCATGAGGAAGTGTCCTGGAGCGATTGCGAAATGGCGACGCGGTCCCAATCCGCGATCCTTCCTCCGTCGAGATCGTACGCGCGATCTTTGGTGGTGAGGCCGATGGAGATACCGATGGAGAAGCATGAGCGCGTTGTGGTAGCGGAAGCGGTCGTGCGGAGGTGGGAGTCCGGTGTATCTGGGAAGATGTAGGAGGCAGCCCGTCTGGTTTCTCTGGCAGATCGGGTAAGTTATGATGGGCATTGGGATGGAGGGGTGATGGTTGCAAGCTCGGTACGGGAAGGCCACTGTGCGTGAGATCCAAGCTTTTGGACGAACGGGATATTGGAGTGGGGAGAGGTCTGGGAATGCGAGTTAGTAATTGTCTTAGGGAGACGTTATTCGCGACGGACCTCGTAGAGAAGCCCGAAGCCGAGCTGTGGTCGGCTACGGACGACGAAGGTCGGTGTCTGAACGGGCTATTGGGAGCAGAGGGTGATGACTGTGGTTGCGGCAAGGGACGTCTGGACAGTGGTGGCTGGGTGAACGGGCGAGCCACACCAGCAGGACTTGGACCCTGCTGAAAACCGCTTGGTGTGGGTAGAGGTCGTCGGGATGGGTGAAATGGGCTTTGGTTGAATGTCGAGTTCTGTTGCATCGGAGGCACAGATGCTGGTGCTTGTATTCCATGTGCGACCGCGTGGTAGCCATTGGTGGGTTGAAACTGAGCCTGTTGTGGGACCGCGACGGACATGGGTGATCGTGGTGCAAAGGACGACGCAGGACTGGGTGCAAACGGAGACTGAGCTATAGGTGTGTTCAAGGGTTGCTGCTGCTGTGGGGAATGAGGATAGTACTGTGGATGCGAAGGGTTATAAGCAGGATTAGGTTGATGCTGAGGATCATAGTAATGTGTTGAAGGCTGTATTGGACTAGGATTTGACTGATTGTATGACTGCGATGAAGGCTGTGGCAGCACAGTGCGATATTGATACCCGCTGTATTCTTGAGGTGGGTTAGCAGGAATGGGCGAGTGTGCTTGCGACATGGCAGTCGGTTGCTGCTCACGGAGACTGCACACGGATCCAACTCGACCCTACCAATATGGAAATCTTACGCACCGGCCCGTCTCTCCCGGACTACTACACATCCCGACGTTTGCCACTCATGGAAATCCCGCCGATCGTCTCATTATCAAGGTTAGACGCTATAAGTAACTTGAACCTGAATATAAATAAGTACAGAGCTTGAGCATAGCTCAGGACAAGTCGCCAGCAATTCACGTTGTACAGACATTTCAAGTAAGCCACTGACGACATGCTACCAAACGTCGCCAGGCTAATCCTGCTGTGCCGATCGGATGACTGTCATTCTCCTTCAAGTTGAAGATACTGTCAATGGGGCTGGTCAATTCTTGTGGGTCAGTTCAGGTCATGTCAAGTCGACTCTCGAGAGCAAGTGATGCGGCTGATGCGAGTGATGCAAATGATAGGCGCAGGAAAAGATAACATGTAGTTACGTCGCCTTTCACTGCGTATCTGCCAATTTTTTCCCGCCGGAAATATGCGGGGAAAGTGAAGGAGAAAAGGTTTGACAAGTCTCACACTTTCCCGTAAGAAGATGAGTGGCCAAATTATAGTTTTGCGCTAACCTTTTGCGACGAAGAAAATGTATTGTAAAAAGGTTCATTATGTAGTCCATATTTCCTAACATATACCCTACGACCATAACAAACCTTTGTATGTTACTTTTTCGTCCGAAAAAATGCTTCATTGTATCGACTCAAAAAAGAAACATAAGCGCCAACATCTTTCCGCTCGTCAAAGGAATCATTTTCTGCTCATGCTCATATACATTTTATCTTCGGGAAAAAGGTCAAAGAAAATGAGCGTTATTCCCATTCATTTTATCAGCGAAAATAGGAGACATTTTAGCCAACATCTTTTCTGCTCATGCTCATATACATTNGACATGTTAGCCAACATCTTAGCGTCGTCCAACTGCTGTCGCAAATGATGCATTTTCTCTTCACTTTTTACGTTTGTTTTGTCGAGGGCAAGAGGTTTCATTTGCCCCATCGTTTTATCATAGGTTTTCGCGCGAGAATTCGGCGGATCAGGGGGCAGCGTCGTCGTCGAAAGAAGAGGTTCCATTTTTTCTCTAATTTTTCCATAGCTTTTTCGCTATAGGTCGCTTCAACAAGAAAAAGATGCATTATATCGTCCGCTTTCTCCACCTTCTCTTCCTACCTACGTATACTAGTCGTCGATATCCATCAAATCGTATTCCTCATCGTTGTCGTCGTTGTCGAACCTGTAGACGATGTCCACGTCCATCGCTTCATCGTTGCTGGAGGAGATATCGACGTCCATATAATCTTCCTCGCTGTCGTCTTCGAAGCTTGCACGGACACTTGATATGAGTACGAAATATCTTCCGGCAGCCATTACTTGCTTCGACGCCTTGTCCTGGACTTGATCGGTGGGCAAATTGTTGCCGTCGAAGGAGAGCTTGTTGGCGGTGACAGGATGGGCGAGAGAACCGCAGGAACCGTAGGGAAACGACTCGCAGCCGTCGCCGACCTCAATACGTATGACAGCGACCTCGTCCTCGGCTATAAAACAAGAAGTCAGCGTCGATGATATTTATTTACCAGATAGCAATCAATAAACTTACTATTGCGGCGTGTCAAGCGCATTTCGAGCGCAGAGGTGCCAGCAGTGATTTGGATAGCAGCAGACGCACCAGGGATGATGGATTCGTTCCGTTTCTTGTCCTCGAAGAACCTGAACGCAAGTTTGATGATACGAGAGCGATCGACGTGGACGATGCCATGGAAGTTGTCCTTGTCGATGCTAGAGTC